>CM062500.1:82838295-83056569 GCA_031479575.1 Coregonus ussuriensis
CAACCTGCCAACCCAGGGGCTGAGACTGCTGCTGTAGGACTGCCCACTGAAGAGACAACCTGCCAACCCAGGGGCTGAGACTGCTGCTGTAGGACTGCCCACTGAAGAGACAACCTGCCAACCCAGGGGCTGAGACTGCTGCTGTAGGACTGCCCACTGAAGAGACAACCTGCCAACCCAGGGGCTGAGACTGCTGCTGTAGGACTGCCCACTGAAGAGACAACCTGCCAACCCAGGGGCTGAGACTGCTGCTGTAGGACTGCCCACTGAAGAGACAACCTGCCAACCCAGGGGCTGAGACTGCTGCTGTAGGACTGCCCACTGAAGAGACAACCTGCCAACCCAGGGGCTGAGACTGCTGCTGTAGGACTGCCCACTGAAGAGACAACCTGCCAACCCAGGGGCTGAGACTGCTGCTGTAGGACTGCCCACTGAAGAGACAACCTGCCAACCCAGGGGCTGAGACTGCTGCTGTAGGACTGCCCACTGAAGAGACAACCTGCCAACCCAGGGGCTGAGACTGCTGCTGTAGGACTGCCCACTGAAGAGACAACCTGCCAACCCAGGGGCTGAGACTGCTGCTGTAGGACTGCCCACTGAAGAGACAACCTGCCAACCCAGGGGCTGAGACTGCTGCTGTAGGACTGCCCACTGAAGAGACAACCTGCCAACCCAGGGGCTGAGACTGCTGCTGTAGGACTGCCCACTGAAGAGACAACCTGCCAACCCAGGGGCTGAGACTGCTGCTGTAGGACTGCCCACTGAAGAGACAACCTGCCAACCCAGGGGCTGAGACTGCTGCTGTAGGACTGCCCACTGAAGAGACAACCTGCCAACCCAGGGGCTGAGACTGCTGCTGTAGGACTGCCCACTGAAGAGACAACCTGCCAACCCAGGGGCTGAGACTGCTGCTGTAGACAACCAGACACACAGACTCCCACAGAACTTGTTATGCAGGGTCTTTGAATTTTATTAATGTAATGCAAACACAAACCTTCCAACACATTAAATTGTTGATGTTATGCGAATCCACTCTGGAATTGCAGATCGTCATTAACATTATTTGCATGTTAATCTGCATCTTTTTAATTAGTGATATTATTTATGCACATCATTTCCACCTGGTGATGCCAAGTCTCAGAGACATTAATTACAGTACTGAGATGCCAAACTGTTTTCACACTTTTATTTGTTTACATGCTGTCATAGGATTCAGGGGGAAGTTATAAAAACAGCCTAAAGAATAAAAGTAAGAAAGACAAGATTCATTTTAAAGCTCTTTTTGTTTTCATAATTTACAGCACCTTCAGAAATTATTCACACCCCTCAACATTTTCCCACATTTTGTTGAGTTACAGCCTGAATTTAAAATTGATTAAATTGAGATTTTGTGTCACAATACCCGATAATATCAAAGTGAAATATTATTTAGACATTTTTACAAGTTAATTAAAAATAAAAAGCTGAAATGTCTTGAGTCAATAAGTATTCAACCCGCTTGTTATGGCAATAATAAATAAGTTCAGGAGTAAAAATGTGCTTAACAAGTCACATAATAAGTTGCATGGACTCACTCTCTGTGAAATAATAGTGTTTAACATGATTTTTGAATGACTATCTCATCTCTGTACTCTCTGTAAGGTTGCTCAGTCGAGTAGTGAATTTCAAACACAGATTCAATCACAAAGACCAGGGAGGTTTTCCAATGCCTCGCAAAGAAGGGCACCTATTGGTAAAAGCATACAGTGAGGGAAAAAAGTATTTGATCCCCTGCTGATTTTGTACGTTTGCCCACTGACAAAGACATGATCAGTCTATGATTGTAATGGTAGGTTTATTTGAACAGTGAGAGACAGAATAACAACAAAAAAATCCAGAAAAACGCATGTCAAAAATGTTATGAATTGATTTGCATTTTAATGAGGGAAATAAGTATTTGACCCCTCTGCAAAACTTAGTACTTGGTGGCAAAACCCTTGTTGGCAATCACAAAGGTCAGACGTTTCTTGTAGTTGGCCACCAGGTTTGCACACATCTCAGGAGGGATTTTGTCCCACTTCTCCAAGTCATTAAGGTTTCGAGGCTGACGTTTGGCAACTCAAACCTTCAGCTCCCTCCACAGATTTTCTATGGGATTAAGGTCTGGAGACTGGCTAGGCCACTCCAGGACCTTAATGTGCTTCTTCTTGAGCCACTCCTTTGATGCCTTGGCCGTGTGTCATGCTGGAATACCCATCCACAACCCATTTCCAATGCCCTGCTCTGATTGAGAGGGCGTCAAATACTTATTTCCCTAATTAAAATGCAAATCAATTTATAACATTTTTGACATGCGTTTTTCTGGATTTTGTTGTTGTTATTCTGTCTCTCACTGTTCAAATAAACCTACCATTAAAAGTATAGAAAATGTATTTGTAAGTGGGCAAACGTACAAAATCAGCAGGGGATCAAATACTTTTTTCCCTCTTGAATGTCCCTTTGAGCATGGTGAAGTTATTCATTACACTTTGGAGGGTGTATCAATACACCCAGTCACTACAAAGATACAGGCATCCTTCCTAACTCAGTTGCCAGAGAGGAAGGAAACCGCAGAGGGTTTTCACCATGAGGCCAACGGTGACTTTATAACAGTTACAGAGTTTAACTGCTGTGATAGGAGAAAACTGATGATGGATCAACAACATTGTAGTTACTCCACAATACTAACCTAATTGACAGAGTGAAAAGAAGGAAGCTTGTAGAGAATAAAACATGCATCCTGTTTGCAACAAGGCACTAAAGTAATACTGCAAAAAATGTGGCAAAGCAATTCACTTTTTGTCCTGAATACAAAGTGTTATGTTTGGGGTAAATCCAACACATCACTGGGTACCACTCATATTTTCAAGCATGGTGAAATATGTTAATTATTTATGCATAGTCACTTTAACTCTACCCACATGTACATATTACTTCAACTACCTCAACTAGCCGGTGCCCCCGCACATTGACTCTGCACCGGTACCCCCCTGTATATAGCCTCCCTACTGTTATTTTATTTTACTGCTGCTCTTTTTTTTCTCAACACTTTTTTGTTGTTGTTTTATTTTTATTTTTTATTAAAAATAAATGCACTGTTGGTTAAGGGCTGTAAGTAAGTATTTCACTGTTATGTCTGCACCTGTTGTATTCGGCACATGTGGCCAATACAATTTGATTTGATTTGATTTGATTTGGTGGCTGCATCATGTTATGGGTATGCTTGTCATCGGCAAGGACTAGGGAGTTGTTTAGGATGAAAAGAAAAGGAATAGAGCTAAACACAGGCAAAATCCTAGAAGGAAACCTGGTTCAGTCTGCTTTCCCCCAGACACTGGGAGACTAGAGGAAACCCTGGTTCAGTCTGCTGTCCACCAGACACTGGGAGACTAGAGGAAACCTGGTTCAGTCTGCTGTCCACCAGACACTGGGAGACTAGAAGCGAGCTAACTAGCCGTTTTTCGAACAGTCAGAGTCAACACAGTAGCCATTGTGTGCCGGGTGTAGCACGAAGCTAGCTAGCTAGCCGTTCTTCAAACAAAGTCAACACAGTGGCCATTGCTAGCTGCCCAACACGACCAGCTAACTGTACTGTAGTAGCTAAATACAATATACTTGTCCTAGCTAGCCAACGTGAATCATTGCTGCGTCATGAAAGGAACTTGACACAGACACGAATGATCTGTTTAGTGTGTTATCATACTATTGGTGTGTCTTGGCAGTGTCTTCGGCCGTGCCGGCTGTAGCACGAAGCGAGCTAACTAGCCGTTTTTTCGAACAGTCAGAGTCAACACAGTAGCCATTGTGTGCCGGGTGTAGCACGAAGCTAGCTAGCTAGCCGTTCTTCAAACAAAGTCAACACAGTGGCCATTGCTAGCTACCCAACACGTCCAGCTAACTGTACTGTAGTAGCTAAATACAATATACTTGTCCTAGCTAGCCAACGTTTAATCATTGCTGCGTCATGAAAGGAACTTGACACAGACACGAATGATCTGTTTAGTGTGTTATCACACTATTGGTGGTTTGTTGTGACCAAGTGTTGGTGCTAAACTGTGTGTTACTGGATGCTAGCATGCTAGTTAGCTAGTTAACACACTATTGGTGGTTTGTTGTGACCAAGTGTTGGTGCTAAACTGTGTGTTAAACTGTGTGTTATTGGATGCTAGCATGCTAGTTAGCTATGGTGTCATAGTTAGCTAGCTGAATAAAGTGGGTTGAGTCTATTCCTTTAAACATTGAACCGCTGTGGTTCACAACAATTCTGATTTCTAAAGGTGGAAGTTGGGAGAGTTTTTGTTCGGGTGGTTCAGTGAAACAATTTTAGTTTCTGAGGTAGAAGTTTTTGATGAGGGAGGCCCTGCTCTCTCCTCTCCCAGATGCTTAGCTCATTTCATTCCGATCTCCTCTGCATTTTTGTAGCCATTTGCTACAGCCTGTCAACTATGCCTCTGCCTATCCCTGTTCTCTCCTCTCTGCACAGGCTACACAAACGCACCACACCACGCGGCTGCTGCCTCTCTAACCTGGTGGTCCCTGCACGCACCCCTCACCTGGAGTTCCAGGTCGCAGGCAGCCTCTGGAACTGCCGTTCTGCTGCCAACAAAGCTGACTTCATCCCAGCCTATGCCAACCTCCAGTCCCTCGACTTCCTGGCGCTGACGGAAACATGGATCACCACTGAAAACACTGCTACTCCTACTGCTCTCTCCTCGTCTGACCATGTGTTCTCGCATACCCCGAGAGCATCTGGTCAGAGGGGTGGTGGTACAGGAATCCTCATCTCTCCCAAGTGGACATTCTCAATTTTTCCCCTAACCCATCTGTCTATCTCCTCATTTGAATTCCATGCTGTCACAGTCACTAGCCCATTTAAGCTTAATATCCTTGTCATCTATCGCCCTCCAGGTTCCCTTGGAGAGTTCATCAATGAGCTTGACGCCTTGATAAGTTCCTTTCCTGAGGATGGCTCACCCCTCACAGTTTTGGGGGATTTCAACCTCCCTATGTCCACATTTGACTCATTTCTCTCTGCCTCCTTCTTTCCACTCCTCTCCTCTTTTGACCTCACCCTCTCACCGTCCCCCCCTACTCACAAGGCAGGCAATACGCTTGACCTCATCTTCACTAGATGCTGCTCCTCTACTAATCTCACTGCAACTCCCCTCCATGTCTCCGACCACTACTTTGTTTCCTTTTCTCTCTCGCTCTCCTCCCACACTACTCACTCTGCCCCTACACAGATGGTACTGCGCCGCCGCAACCTTCGCTCTCTCTCTCCCACTACTCTCTCCTCTTCCATCCTATCATCTCTTCCCTCTGCTCAATCCTTCTCCCTCCAATCTCCTGATTCTGCCTCCTCAACCCTCCTCTCCTCCCTTTCTGCATCCTTTGACTCTCTGTGTCCCCTATCCTCCCGGCCGGCTCGGTCCTCCCCTCCAGCTCCGTGGCTTGATGACTCACTGCGAGCTCACAGAACAGAGCTCCGGGCAGCGGAGCGGAAATGGAAGAAAACTAAACTCCCTGCCGACCTGGCATCTTTTCACTCCCTCCTCTCTACATTTTCTTCATCTGTTTCTGCTGCTAAGGCCACCTTCTACCACTCTAAATTCCAAGCATCTGCCTCTAACCCTAGGAAGCTCTTTGCCACATTTTCCTCCCTCCTGAATCCTCCCCCCCCCCCCCCCCCCTCCTCTCTCTCTGTGGATGACTTCGTCAACCACTTTGAAAAGAAGGTTGACGACATCCGATCCTCGTTTGTTAAGTCTAATGACACTGCTGGTCCTGCTCACACTGCCCTACCCTATGCTTTGACTTCTTTCTCCCCTCTCTCTCCAGATAAAATCCTGCGACTTGTGACTGCAGGCCGCCCAACAACCTGCCCGCTTGACCCCATCCCCTCCTCCCTTCTCCAGACCATCTCCGGTGACCTTCTCCCCTACCTCACCTCGCTGATCAACTCATCCTTGACCGCTGGCCATGTCCCTTCCGTCTTCAAGAGAGCGAGAGTTGCTCCCCTTCTCAAAAAACCAACACTCGACCCCACTGATGTCAACAACTACAGACCAGTATCCCTTCTTTCTTTTCTTTCCAAAACTATTGAGCGTGCCGTCTTTAGCCAACTCTCTTGCTATCTCTCTCAGAATGACCTTCTTGATCCAAACCGATCAGGTTTCAGGACTGGTCATTCAACTGAGACTGCTCTTCTCTCTGTCACGGAGACTCTCCGCACTGCTAAAGCTAACTCTCTCTCCTCTGCTCTTGTCCTTCTAGACCTGTCTGCTGCCTTTGATACTGTGAACCATCAGATCCTCCTCTCCACCCTCTCCGAGCTGGGCATCTCCGGCGCGGCTCACTCCTGGATTGCGTCCTACCTGACCGGTCGCTCCTACCAAGTGGCGTGGCGAGAAGCTGTCTCCGCACCACGTGCTCTCACCACTGGTGTCCCCCAAGGCTCAGTTCTAGGCCCTCTCCTTTTCTCCCTATACACCAAGTCACTTGGCTCTGTCATATCCTCACATGGTCTCTCCTATCATTGCTACGCTGACGATACACAACTAATCTTCTCCTTTCCCCCTTCTGATAATCAGGTGGCGAATCGCATCTCTGATGTCTGGCAGACATATCAGTATGGATGACGGATCACCACTTCAAGCTGAACCCTGGCAAGACGGAGCTGCTCTTCCTCCCGGGGAAGGACTGCCCGTTCCATGATCTCGCCATCACGGTTGACAACTCCGCTGTGTCCTCCTCCCAGAGTGCGAAGAGCCTAGGCGTGACCCTGGACAACACCCTGTCGTTCTCCGCCAACATCAAGGCGGTGACCCGCTCCTGCAGGTTCATGCTCTACAACATTCGGAGAGTACGACCCTGCCTTACAAAGGAAGCGGCACAGGTCCTAATCCAGGCACTTGTCATCTCCCGTCTGGACTACTGCAACTCGCTGTTGGCTGGCCTCCCTGCCTGTGCCATTAAACCCCTACAACTCATCCAGAATGCCGCAGCCCGTCTGGTGTTCAACCTTCCCAAGTTCTCTCACGTCACCCCCCTCCTCCACACACTCCACTGGCTTCCAGTTGAAGCTCGCATCCGCTACAAGACCATGGTGCTTGCCTATGGAGCAGTGAGGGGAACGGCACCTCTGTACCTTCAGGCTCTGATCAGTCCCTACACCCAAACGAGGGCATTGCGTTCATCCACCTCTGGCCTGCTGGCTCCCCTACCTCTGCGGAAGCATAGTTCCCGCTCAGCCCAGTCAAAACTGTTCGCTGCTCTGGCACCCCAATGGTGGAACAAGCTCCCTCACGACGCCAGGACAGCGGAGTCACTCACCACCTTCCGGAGACATTTGAAACCCCACCTCTTTAAGGAATACCTGGGATAGGATAAAGGAATCCTTCTACCCCCCCCCCAATTGTAAAGTGGTTATCCCACTGGCTATAGGGTGAACGCACCAATTTGTGAGTCGCTCTGGCTAAGCGCGTCTGCTAAATGACGTTAATGTGCCCTTGAGCAAGGCACTTAACCCTAATTGCTCCTGTAAGTCGCTCTGGATAAGAGCGTCTGCTAAATGACTAAAATGTAAATGTAAATGTAAATGTAGAGGAAACCCTGGTTCAGTCTGCTTTCCACCAGAAACTGGGAGACTAGAGGGAAACCTGGTTCAGTCTGCTTTCCACCAGACACTGGGAGACTAGAGGAAACCCTGGTTCAGTCTGCTTTCCACCAGACACTGGGAGACTAGAGAAAACCTGGTTCAGTCTGCTGTACACCAGACACTGGGAGACTAGAGGAAACCCTGGTTCAGTCTGCTTTCCACCAGACACTGGGAGACTAGAGGAAACCCTGGTTCAGTCTTCTGTCCACCAGACACTGGAAGACAAATTCACCTTTCAGCAGGACAATAACCTAAAACACAAGGCCAAATCTACACTGGAAATGTTTACCAAGTGGGTGGCCTAGTTACCGTTTTGACTTAAATCGGCTTAAAAATCTATGGCAAGACATTGGCAGGCATTGGAACACCACCCCACCTCTCTCAGAGCCCCTCCCACATCACCCCATCTCTCTCAGAGCCCCCCCCACCCCACCTCTCTCAGAGCCCCTCCCACATCACCCCATCTCTCTCAGAGCCCCCCCACATCACCCCACCTCTCTCAGAGCCCCCCCACATCACCCCACCAATCTCAGAGCCCCCCCACATCACCCCACCTCTCTCAGAGCCCCCCCACATCACCCCACCTCTCTCAGAGCCCCCCCAACCAACTCTCTCAGAGCCCCCCACATCACCCCACCTCTCTCAGAGCCCCCCCCACATCACCCCACCACTCTAGAGCCCCCCCATATCACCCCACCTCGCTCAGAGCCCCCCCACATCACCCCACCTCTCTCAGAGCCCCCCCCACATCACCCCAACTCTCTCAGAGCCCCCCTCCACACCACCCCACCTCTCTCAGAGCCCCCCACATCACCTCACCTCCCTCAGAGCCCCCCCACATCACCCCACCTCTCTCAGAGCCCCCCCACATCACCCCACCTCTCTCAGAGCCCCCCCACCCACCTCTCTCAGAGCCCCCCCACATCACCCCACCTCTCTCAGAGCCCCCCCACCCACCTCTCTCAGAGCCCCCCCACATCACCCCACCTCTCTCAGAGCCCCCCCACCCACCTCTCTCAGAGCCCCCCAACATCACCCCACCTCTCTCAGATCCCCCCACATCACCCCATCTCTCTCAGAGCCCCCCCACCCACCTCTCTCAGAGCCCCCCCACATCACCCCACCTCTCTCAGATCCCGCCCACATCACCCCACCTCTCTCAGAGCCCCCCCACCCACCTCTCTCAGAGCCCCCACACATCACCCCACCTCTCTCAGTGCCCCCCCACATCACCCCACCTCTCTCAGAGCCCCCCCACATCACCCCACCTCTCGCAGAGCCCCCCCACATCACCCCACCTCTCTCAAAGCCCCCCCACCCACCTCTCTCAGAGCCCCCCCACATCACCCCACCTCTCTCAGTGCCCCCCCCCACATCACCCCACCTCTCTCTGAGCCCCCCCCACATCACCCCACCTCTCTCAGAGCCCCCCCCACATCACCCCAACTCTCTCAGAGCCCCCCCACCCACCTCTCTCAGAGCCCCCCCACATCACCCCATCTCTCTCAGAGCCCCCCCACCCACCTCTCTCAGAGCCCCCCCAAATCACCCCATCTCTCTCAGAGCCCCCCCACCCACCTCTCTCAGAGCCCCCCCACATCACCCCACCTCTCTCAGAGCCCCCCCACCCCACCTCTCTCAGAGCCCCCCCACATCACCCACCTCTCTCAGAGCCCCCCCACCCAACTCTCTCAGAGCCCTCCACATCACCCCATCTCTCTCAGAGCCCCACCACCCAACTCTCTCAGAGCCCCCCACATCACCCCACCTCTCTCAGAGCCCCCCCACATCACCCCACCTCTCTCAGAGCCCCCCCACAACACCCCACCAATCTCAGAGCCCCCCCACATCACCCCACCTCTCTCAGAGCCCCCCCACATCACCCCACCTCTCTCAGAGCCCCCCCACCCAACTCTCTCAGAGCCCCCCACATCACCCCACCTCTCTCAGAGCCCCCCCCACATCACCCCACCACTCTAGAGCCCCCCCATATCACCCCACCTCTCTCAGAGCCCCCCCCACCCCACCTCTCTCAGAGCCCCCCCCACATCACCCCAACTTTCTCAGAGCCCCCCTCCACACCACCCCACCTCTCTCAGAGCCCCCCACATCACCTCACCTCCCTCAGAGCCCCCCCACATCACCCCATCTCTCTCAGAGCCCCCCCACCCACCTCTCTCAGAGCCCCCCCACATCACCCCACCTCTCTCAGATCCCGCCCACATCACCCCACCTCTCTCAGAGCCCCCCCACCCACCTCTCTCAGAGCCCCCACACATCACCCCACCTCTCTCAGTGCCCCCCCACATCACCCCACCTCTCTCAGAGCCCCCCCACATCACCCTACCTCTCTCAGATCCCGCCCACATCACCCCACCTCTCTCAGAGCCCCCCCACCCACCTCTCTCAGAGCCCCCCCACATCACCCCACCTCTCTCAGTGCCCCCCCACATCACCCCACCTCTCTCAGAGCCTTCCCACATCACCCCACCTCTCTCAGAGCCCCCCCACATCACCCCACCTCTCTCAAAGCCCCCCCACCCACCTCTCTCAGAGCCCCCCAACATTACCCCACCTCTCTCTGAGCCCCCCCACCTCACCCCACCTCTCTCAGAGCCCCCCCACATCACCCCACCTCTCTCAGAGCCCCCCCACATCACCCCACCTCTCTCAGAGCCCCCCCCACATCACCCCATCTCTCTCAGAGCCCCCTAACCCACCTCTCTCAGAGCCCCCCCACATCACCCCACCTCTCTCAGAGCCCCCCCACATCACCCCACCTCTCTCAGAGCCCCCCCACCCACCTCTCTCAGAGCCCCCCCACCCCACCTCTCTCAGAGCCCCCCCACATCACCCACCTCTCTCAGAGCCCCCCCCCCACCTCTCTCAGAGTCCCCCCACATCACCCCATCCCTCTCAGAGCCCCCCCACCCACCTCTCTCAGAGCCCCCCCACATCACCCCACCTCTCTCAGATCCCCCCCACATCACCCCACCTCTCTCAGTGCCCCCCACATCACCCCACCTCTCTCAGAGCCCCCCACATCACCCCACCTCTCTCAGAGCCCCCCCACATCACCCCACCTCTCTCAGAGCCCCCCCACATCACCCCATCTCTCTCAGAGCCCCCCCACCCAACTCTCTCAGAGCCCCCCACATCACCCCACCTCTCTCAGAGCCCCCCCACATCACCCCACCTCTCTCAGAGCCCCCCCACAACACCCCACCAATCTCAGAGCCCCCCCACATCACCCCACCTCTCTCAGAGCCCCCCCACATCACCCCACCTCTCTCAGAGCCCCCCCACCCAACTCTCTCAGAGCCCCCCACATCACCCCACCTCTCTCAGAGCCCCCCCCACATCACCCCACCACTCTAGAGCCCCCCCATATCACCCCAAGTCTCTCAGAGCCCCCCTCCACACCACCCCACCTCTCTCAGAGCCCCCCACATCACCTCACCTCCCTCAGAGCCCCCCCACATCACCCCACCTCTCTCAGAGCCCCCCCACATCACCCCACCTCTCTCAGAGCCCCCCCACATCACCCCACCTCTCTCAGAGCCCCCCCACATCACCCCACCTCTCTCAGAGCCCCCCCACCCACCTCTCTCAGAGCCCCCCCACATCACCCCACCTCTCTCAGAGCCCCCCCACTCACCTCTCTCAGAGCCCCCCCACCCACCTCTCTCAGAGCCCCCCCCCACCCCACCTCTCTCAGAGCCCCCCCACATCACCCCATCTCTCTCAGAGCCCCCCCACCCACCTCTCTCAGAGCCCCCCCACATCACCCTACCTCTCTCAGATCCCGCCCACATCACCCCACCTCTCTCAGAGCCCCCCCACCCACCTCTCTCAGAGCCCCCCCACATCACCCCACCTCTCTCAGTGCCCCCCCACATCACCCCACCTCTCTCAGAGCCCCCCCACATCACCCCACCTCTCTCAGAGCCCCCCCACATCACCCCACCTCTCTCAAAGCCCCCCCACCCACCTCTCTCAGAGCCCCCCAACATCACCCCACCTCTCTCAGTGCCCCCCC
The DNA here is from genome assembly GCA_031479575.1 of Coregonus ussuriensis. Lineage (NCBI taxonomy): Eukaryota > Metazoa > Chordata > Actinopteri > Salmoniformes > Salmonidae > Coregonus > Coregonus ussuriensis. The sequence goes on from CM062500.1 coordinate 82,850,010, forward strand.
CCCACATCACCCCACCTCTCTCTGAGCCCCCCCACATCACCCCACCTCTTTCAGAGCCCCCCCACATCACCCCACCTCTCTCAGAGCCCCCCCACATCACCCCACCTCTCTCAGAGCCCCCCCCCACATCACCCCATCTCTCTCAGAGCCCCCTAACCCACCTCTCTCAGAGCCCCCCCACATCACCCCACCTCTCTCAGAGCCCCCCCACATCACCCCACCTCTCTCAGAGCCCCCCCCACCCACCTCTCTCAGAGCCCCCCCACCCCACCTCTCTCAGAGCCCCCCCACATCACCCACCTCTCTCAGAGCCCCCCCCCACCTCTCTCAGAGTCCCCCCACATCACCCCATCCCTCTCAGAGCCCCCCCACCCACCTCTCTCAGAGCCCCCCCACATCACCCCACCTCTCTCAGATCCACCCACATCACCCCACCTCTCTCAGAGCCCCCCCACCCACCTCTCTCAGAGCCCCCCCACATCACCCCACCTCTCTCAGTGCCCCCCACATCACCCCACCTCTCTCAGAGCCCCCCACATCACCCCACCTCTCTCAGAGCCCCCCCACATCACCCCACCTCTCTCAGAGCCCCCCCACATCACCCCATCTCTCTCAGAGCCCCCCCACCCACCTCTCTCAGAGCCCCCCCACATCACCCTACCTCTCTCAGATCCCGCCCACATCACCCCACCTCTCTCAGAGCCCCCCCACCCACCTCTCTCAGAGCCCCCCCACATCACCCCACCTCTCTCAGTGCCCCCCCACATCACCCCACCTCTCTCAGAGCCCCCCCACATCACCCCACCTCTCTCAGAGCCCCCCCACATCACCCCACCTCTCTCAAAGCCCCCCCACCCACCTCTCTCAGAGCCCCCCAACATCACCCCACCTCTCTCAGTGCCCCCCCCCACATCACCCCACCTCTCTCTGAGCCCCCCCACATCACCCCACCTCTCTCAGAGCCCCCCCACGTCACCCCACCTCTCTCAGAGCCCCCCCACATCACCCCACCTCTCTCAGAGCCCCCCCCACATCACCCCATCTCTCTCAGAGCCCCCCCACATCACCCCACCTCTCTCAGAGCCCCCCCACATCACCCCACCTCTCTCAGAGCCCCCCCACATCACCCCACCTCTCTCAGAGCCCCCCCACCCACCTCTCTCAGAGCCCCCCCACCCCACCTCTCTCAGAGCCCCCCCACATCACCCACCTCTCTCAGAGCCCCCCCACATCACCCCACCTCTCTCAGAGTCCCCCCACATCACCCCACCTCTCTCAGAGTCCCCCCACATCACCCCACCTCTCTCAGAGCCCCCCCACCCACCTCTCTCAGAGCCCCCCCACATCACCCCACCTCTCTCAGTGCCCCCCACATCACCCCACCTCTCTCAGAGCCCCCCCACATCACCCCACCTCTCTCAGAGCCCCCCCACATCACCCCACCTCTCTCAAAGCCCCCCCACCCACCTCTCTCAGAGCACCCCCACATCACCCCACCTCTCTCAGTGCCCCCCCCACATCACCCCACCTCTCTCAGAGCCCCCCCACATCACCCCACCTCTCTCTGAGCCCCCCCACATCACCCCACCTCTCTCAGAGCCCCCCCACATCACCCCACCTCTCTCAGAGCCCCCCCACCCCACCTCTCTCAGAGCCCCCCCACCCCACCTCTCTCAGAGCCCCCCCACCCCACCTCTCTCAGAGCCCCCCCCCACATCACCCCACCTCTCTCAGAGCCCCCCCCACATCACCCCACCTCTCTCAGAGCCCCCCCACATCACCCCACCTCTCTCAGAGCCCCCCCCACACCACCCCACCTCTCTCAGAGCCCCCCCACATCACCCCATCTCTCTCAGAGCCCCCCCACATCACCTCACCTCTCTCAGAGCCCCCCCACATCACCCCATCTCTCTCAGAGCCCCCCAACATCACCTCACCTCTCTCAGAGCCCCACCACCCCACCTCTCTCAGAGCCCCCCCACATCACCTCACCTCTCTCAGTGCCCCCCCCACTCACCTCTCTCAGAGCCCCCCACCCCACCTCTCTCAGAGCACCCCCTCCACACCACCCCAACTCTCTCAGAGCCCCACCCCCACAACCCCACCTCTCTCAGAGCCCCACCCCCACCACCCCACCTCTCTCAGAGCCCCCCCTCCACATCACCCCACCTCTCTCAGAGCCCCCCCCTCCACACCACCCCACCTCTCTCAGAGCCCCACCCCCACCACCCCACCTCTCTCAGAGCCCCCCCTCCACATCACCCCACCTCTCTCAGAGCCCCCCTTCCAAACCACCCCACCTCTCTCAGAGCCCCACCCCCACCACCCCACCTCTCTCAGAACCCCACCCCCACCACCCCACCTCACTCAGAACCCCACCCCCACCACCCCACCTCTCTCAGAGCCCCACCCCCACCACCCCACCTCTCTCAGAGCCCCCCCCACACATCCCCACCTCTCTCAGAGCCCCACCCCCACCACCCCACCTCTCTCAGAGCCCCACCCCCACCACCCCACCCCCACCACCCCACCTCTCTCAGAACCCCACCCCCCCCACCCCACCTCTCTCAGAGCCCCACCCCCACCACCCCACCTCTCTCAGAGCCCCCCCCACACCACCCCACCTCTCTCAGAGCCCCACCCCCACCACCCCACCTCTCTCAGAGCCCTCCACATCACCCCACCTCTCTCAGAGCCCCACCACCCAACTCTCTCAGAGCCCCCCACATCACCCCACCTCTCTCAGATTCCCCCCACATCACCCCACCTCTCTCAGAGCCCCCCCACAACACCCCACCAATCTCAGAGCCCCCCCACATCACCCCACCTCTCTCAGAGCCCACCCACATCACCCCACCTCTCTCAGAGCCCCCCCACATCACCCCACCTCTCTCAGAGCCCCCCCACCCACCTCTCTCAGAGCCCCCCCACATCACCCCATCTCTCTGAAGAGCCCCCCCACCCACCTCTCTCAGAGCCCCCCCCCACATCACCCCATCTCTCTCAGAGCCCCCCCACCCACCTCTCTCAGAGCCCCCCCACATCACCCCACCTCTCTCAGAGACCCCCCACCCCACCTCTCTCAGAGCCCCCCCACATCACCCACCTCTCTCAGAGCCCCCCCACCCAACTCTCTCAGAGCCCTCCATATCACCCCACCTCTCTCAGAGCCCCACCACCCAACTCTCTCAGAGCCCCCCACATAACCCCACCTCTATCAGAGCCCCCCCACATCACCACACCTCTCTCAGAGCCCCCCCACATCACCCCACCTCTCTCAGAGCCCCCCCACCCAACTCTCTCAGAGCCCCCCCACCCCAACTCTCTCAGAGCCCCCCCCCACATCACCCCAACTCTCTTAGAGCCCCCCCCCCCACATCACCCCACCTCTCTCAGAGCCCCCCCACATCACCCCACCTCTCTCAGAGCCCCCCCACATCACCCCACCTCTCTCAGAGCCCCCCCACCCACCTCTCTCAGAGCCCCCCCACATCACCCCACCTCTCTCACAGCCCCCCCACCCACCTCTCTCAGAGCCCCCCCCACATCACCCCACCTCTCTCAGAGCCCCCCCACCCACCTCTCTCAGAGCCCCCCCACCCCACCTCTCTCAGAGCCCCCCCACATCACCCACCTCTCTCAGAGCCCCCCCACCCCACCTCTCTCAGAGTCCCCCCACATCACCCCATCCCTCTCAGAGCCCCCCCACCCACCTCTCTCAGAGCCCCCCCACATCACCCCACCTCTCTCAGATCCCCCCCACATCACCCCACCTCTCTCAGAGCCCCCCCACCCACCTCTCTCAGAGCCCCCCCACATCACCCCACCTCTGTCAGTGCCCCCCACATCACCCCACCTCTCTCAGAGCCCCCCCACATCACCCCACCTCTCTCAGAGCCCCCCCACATCACCCCACCTCTCTCAAAGCCCCCCCACCCACCTCTCTCAGAGCCCCCCCACATCACCCCACCTCTCTCAGTGCCCCCCCCACATCACCCCACCTCTCTCAGAGCCCCCCCACATCACCCCACCTCTCTCAGAGCCCCCACACATAAACCCCACCTCTCTCAGAGCCCCCCCACATCACCCCACCTCTCTCAGAGCCCCCCCACATCACCCCACCTCTCTCAGAGCTCCCCCACATCACCCCACCTCTCTCAGACCCCCCCACATCACCCCATCTCTCTCAGAGCCCCCCCACCCACCTCTCTCAGAGCCCCCCCACCCCACCTCTCTCAGAGCCCCCCCACATCAACCACCTCTCTCAGAGCCCCCCCACCCCACCTCTCTCAGAGCCCCCCCACATCACCCACCTCTCTCAGAGCCCCCCCACATCACCCCGCCTCTCTCAGAGCCCCCCCACCCCACCTCTCTCAGAGCCCCCCCACCCACTTCTCTCAGAGCCCCCCCACATCACCCCACCTCTCTCAGAGCCCCTCCACATCACCCCACCTCTCTCAGAGCCCCCCCACATCACCCACCTCTCTCAGAGCCCCCCCACCCCACCTTTCTCAGAGCCCCCCCACATCACCCCACCTCTCTCAGAGCCCCCCCACCCCACCTCTCTCAGAGCCCCCCCACCCCACCTCTCTCAGAGCCCCCCCACCCCACCTCTCTCAGAGCCCCCCCACATCAACCACCTCTCTCAGAGCCCCCCCACCCCACCTCTCTCAGAGCCCCCCCACATCACCCACCTCTCTCAGAGCCCCCCCACATCACCCCACCTCTCTCAGAGCCCCCCCACCCCACCTCTCTCAGAGCCCCCCCACCCACTTCTCTCAGAGCCCCCCCACATCACCCCACCTCTCTCAGAGCCCCTCCACATCACCCCACCTCTCTCAGAGCCCCCCCACATCACCCCACCTCTCTCAGAGCCCCCCCACCCCACCTTTCTCAGAGCCCCCCCACATCACCCCACCTCTCTCAGAGCCCCCCCACCCCACCTCTCTCAGAGCCCCCCCACATCACCCCACCTCTCTCAGAGCCCCCCCACCCCACCTCTCTCAGAGCCCCCACACTCCACCTCTCTCAGAGCCCCCCCACCCCACCTCTCTCAGAGCCCCCACATCACCCCACCTCTCTCAGAGCCCCCCCACATCACCCCACCTCTCTCAGAGCCCCCCCACATCACCCCACCTCTCTCAGAGCCCCCCCACACCACCCCACCTCTCTCAGAGCCCCCCCACATCACCCCATCTCTCTCAGAGCCCCCCCACATCACCTCACCTCTCTCAGAGCCCCACCACCCCACCTCTCTCAGAGCCCCCCCACATCACCTCACCTCTCTCAGTGCCCCCCCACTCACCTCTCTCAGAGCCCCCCACCCTACCTCTCTCAGAGCACCCCCTCCACACCACCCCACCTCTCTCAGAGCCCCACCCCCACAACCCCACCTCTCTCAGAGCCCCACCCCCACCACCCCACTTCTCTCAGAGCCCCACCCCCACAACCCCACCTCTCTCAGAGCCCCACCCCCACCACCCCACCTCTCTCAGAGCCCCCCTCCACACCACCCCACCTCTCTCAGAGCCCCCCCTCCACATCACCCCACCTCTCTCAGAGCCCCCCCTCCACACCACCCCACCTCTCTCAGAGCCCCACCCCCACCACCCCACCTCTCTCAGAGCCCCCCCTCCACATCACCCCACCTCTCTCAGAGCCCCCCTTCCACACCACCCCACCTCTCTCAGAGCCCCACCCCCACCACCCCACCTCTCTCAGAACCCCACCCCCACCACCCCACCTCTCTCAGAACCCCACCCCCACCACCCCACCTCTCTCAGAGCCCACCCCCACCATCCCACCTCTCTCAGAGCCCCCCCCACACCACCCCACCTCTCTCAGAGCCCCACCCCCACCACCCCACCTCTCTCAGAGCCCCACCCCCACCACCCCACCTCTCTCAGAACCCCACCCCCACCACCCCACCTCTCTCAGAGCCCCACCCCCACCACCCCACCTCTCTCAGAGCCCCCCCCACACCACCCCACCTCTCTCAGAGCCCCACCCCCACCACCCCACCTCTCTCAGAGCCCCCCCTCCACATCACCCCACCTCTCTCAGAGCCCCCCCTCATCACACCACCTCTCTCAGAGCCCCCCCCCCCACATCACCCCATCTCTATCAGATAATAGCGGATGATGTTGCCACTCCTATTTGCCATATCTTCCATTTAAGCCTACTAGAAAGTGTGTGCCCTCAGACATGGAGGGAAGCTAAAGTCAATCCGCTACCCAAGAATAGTAAAGCCCCCTTTACTGGCTCAAATAGCCGACCAATCAGCCTGTCACCAACCATTAGTAAAGTTTTGGAAAAAATTGTCTTTGACCAGATACAAGCTCCCCCACGACGCCAGGACACTATAGTGTACATGAGAACCTTGTCTAATGGATAGGCTGTGTGGTTGAAGAACATTATATGGAATTATTTACATTAAGATCCATAAAAGACAATGTTGGACATAAATATGAATCATTACAATGATCAGATGATGGAGCCATCTAGGGATCTTCCAGGATCAGGGATTGGTAATGGTTCCTCAGTTACACTGTGGCATGGTAGGATAACAGAGGGCTTCAGCTCTGCACCGTCACAATACAAACACAATGGCACCCTACTTTGGAAGGGCTCCGTTCAAAAGCAGTGCATGATGAACAGTTTAGGGTGGATTATGGGATGTACACAACGTGGTTGATCACAACAGAGCTGCAGACAACGTGGCTGATCACAACAGAGCTGAATCAACGAGGCTGATCACAACAGAGCTGCATCAACGTGGCTAGACAGTCTGATGGGGTTAGGGGGAGATGGGTTAGACAGTCTGATGGGGTTAGGGGGAGATGGGTTAGACAGTCTGATGGGGTTAGGGGGAGATGGGTTAGACAGTCTGATGGGGTTAGGGGGAGATGGGTTAGACAGTCTGATGGGGTTAGGGGGAGATGGGTTAGACAGTCTGATGGGGTTGAGATGGGTTAGACAGTCTGATGGGGTTGAGATGGGTTAGACAGTCTGATGGGGTTAGGGGGAGATGGGTTAGACAGTCTGATGGGGTTGAGATGGGTTAGACAGTCTGATGGGGTTAGGGGGAGATGGGTTAGACAGTCTGATGGGGTTAGGGGGAGATGGGTTAGACAGTCTGATGGGGTTAGGGGGAGATGGGTTAGACAGTCTGATGGGGTTAGGGGGAGATGGGTTAGACAGTCTGATGGGGTTAGGGGGAGATGGGTTAGACAGTCTGATGGGGTTGAGATGGGTTAGACAGTCTGATGGGGTTGAGATGGGTTAGACAGTCTGATGGGGTTAGGGGGGAGATGGGTTAGACAGTCTGATGGGGTTAGGGGGAGATGGGTTAGACAGTCTGATGGGGTTGAGATGGGTTAGACAGTCTGATGGGGTTGAGATGGGTTAGACAGTCTGATGGGGTTAGGGGGAGATGGGTTAGACAGTCTGATGGGGTTAGGGGGAGATGGGTTAGACAGTCTGATGGGGTTGGGGGGAGATGGGTTAGACAGTCTGATGGGGTTAGGGGGAGATGGGTTAGACAGTCTGATGGGGTTAGGGGGAGATGGGTTAGACAGTCTGATGGGGTTAGGGGGAGATGGGTTAGACAGTCTGATGGGGTTAGGGGGAGATGGGTTAGACAGTCTGATGGGGTTAGGGGGAGATGGGTTAGACAGTCTGATGGGGTTGGGGGGAGATGGGTTAGACAGTCTGATGGGGTTGGGGGGAGATGGGTTAGACAGTCTGATGGGGTTAGGGGGAGATGGGTTAGACAGTCTGATGGGGTTAGGGGGAGATGGGTTAGACAGTCTGATGGGTTAGGGGGAGATGGGTTAGACAGTCTGAAGGGGTTGGGGGGAGATGGGTTAGACAGTCTGATGGGGTTGAGATGGGTTAGACAGTCTGATGGGGTTAGGGGGAGATGGGTTAGACAGTCTGATGGGGTTGAGATGGGTTAGACAGTCTGATGGGGTTGGGGGGAGATGGATTAGACAGTCTGATGGGGTTGGGGGGAGATGGGTTAGACAGTCTGATGGGGTTAGGGGGAGATGGGTTAGACAGTCTGATGGGGTTAGGGGGAGATGGGTTAGACAGTCTGATGGGGTTGGAGATGGGTTAGACAGTCTGATGGGGTTAGGGGGAGATGGGTTAGACAGTCTGATGGGGTTAGGGGGAGATGGGTTAGACAGTCTGATGGGGTTAGGGGGAGATGGGTTAGACAGTCTGATGGGGTTAGGGGGAGATGGGTTAGACAGTCTGATGGGGTTAGGGGGAGATGGGTTAGACAGTCTGATGGGGTTAGGGGGAGATGGGTTAGACAGTCTGATGGGGTTAGGGGGAGATGGGTTAGACAGTCTGATGGGGTTAGGGTGAGATGGGTTAGACAGTCTGATGGGGTTAGGGGGAGATGGGTTAGACAGTCTGATGGGGTTAGGGTGAGATGGGTTAGACAGTCTGATGGGGTTAGGGGGAGATGGGTTAGACAGTCTGATGGGGTTAGGGGGAGATGGGTTAGACAGTCTGATGGGGTTAGGGGGAGATGGGTTAGACAGTCTGATGGGGTTGAGATGGGTTAGACAGTCTGATGGGGTTAGGGGGAGATGGGTTAGACAGTCTGATGGGGTTAGGGGGAGATGGGTTAGACAGTCTGATGGGGTTAGGGGGAGATGGGTTAGACAGTCTGATGGGGTTAGGGGGAGATGGGTTAGACAGTCTGATGGGGTTAGGGGGAGATGGGTTAGACAGTCTGATGGGGTTGAGATGGGTTAGACAGTCTGATGGGGTTAGGGGGAGATGGGTTAGACAGTCTGATGGGGTTAGGGGGAGATGGGTTAGACAGTCTGATGGGGTTAGGGGGAGATGGGTTAGACAGTCTGATGGGGTTAGGGGGAGATGGGTTAGACAGTCTGATGGGGTTAGGGGGAGATGGGTTAGACAGTCTGATGGGGTTAGGGGGAGATGGGTTAGACAGTCTGATGGGGTTAGGGGGAGATGGGTTAGACAGTCTGATGGGGTTAGGGGGAGATGGGTTAGACAGTCTGATGGGGTTGAGATGGGTTAGACAGTCTGATGGGGTTAGGGGGAGATGGGTTAGACAGTCTGATGGGGTTAGGGGGAGATGGGTTAGACAGTCTGATGGGGTTAGGGGGAGATGGGTTAGACAGTCTGATGGGGTTAGGGGGAGATGGGTTAGACAGTCTGATGGGGTTAGGGGGAGATGGGTTAGACAGTCTGATGGGGTTAGGGGGAGATGGGTTAGACAGTCTGATGGGGTTAGGGGGAGATGGGTTAGACAGTCTGATGGGGTTAGGGGGAGATGGGTTAGACAGTCTGATGGGGTTAGGGGGAGATGGGTTAGACAGTCTGATGGGGTTAGGGGGAGATGGGTTAGACAGTCTGATGGGGTTAGGGGGAGATGGGTTAGACAGTCTGATGGGGTTAGGGGGAGATGGGTTAGACAGTCTGATGGGGTTAGGGGGAGATGGGTTAGACAGTCTGATGGGGTTAGGGGGAGATGGGTTAGACAGTCTGATGGGGTTAGGGGGAGATGGGTTAGACAGTCTGATGGGGTTGAGATGGGTTAGACAGTCTGATGTGGTTAGGGGGAGATGGGTTAGACAGTCTGATGGGGTTAGGGGGAGATGGGTTAGACAGTCTGATGGGGTTGAGATGGGTTAGACAGTCTGATGGGGTTAGGGTGAGATGGGTTAGACAGTCTGATGGGTTAGGGGGAGATGGGTTAGACAGTCTGATGGGGTTAGGGGGAGATGGGTTAGACAGTCTGATGGGGTTAGGGGGAGATGGGTTAGACAGTCTGATGGGGTTAGGGGGAGATGGGTTAGACAGTCTGATGGGTTAGGGTGAGATGGGTTAGACAGTCTGATGGGTTAGGGGGAGATGGGTTAGACAGTCTGATGGGGTTAGGGGGAGATGGGTTAGACAGTCTGATGGGGTGAGATGGGTTAGACAGTCTGATGGGGTTAGGGGGAGATGGGTTAGACAGTCTGATGGGGTTAGGGGGAGATGGGTTAGACAGTCTGATGGGGTTGAGATGGGTTAGACAGTCTGATGGGGTTAGGGGGGAGATGGGTTAGACAGTCTGATGGGGTTGAGATGGGTTAGACAGTCTGATGGGGTTAGGGGGAGATGGGTTAGACAGTCTGATGGGGTTAGGGGGAGATGGGTTAGACAGTCTGATGGGGTTAGGGGGGAGATGGGTTAGACAGTCTGATGGGGTTGAGATGGGCTAGACAGTCTGATGGGGTTAGGGGGAGATGGGTTAGACAGTCTGATGGGGTTAGGGGGAGATGGGTTAGACAGTCTGATGTGGTTAGGGGGAGATGGGTTAGACAGTCTGATGGGGTTAGGGGGAGATGGGTTAGACAGTCTGATGGGGTTAGGGGGAGATGGGTTAGACAGTCTGATGGGGTTAGGGGGAGATGGGTTAGACAGTCTGATGGGGTTAGGGGGAGATGGGTTAGACAGTCTGATGGGGTTAGGGGGAGATGGGTTAGACAGTCTGATGGGGTTAGGGGGAGATGGGTTAGACAGTCTGATGGGGTTAGGGGGAGATGGGTTAGACAGTCTGATGGGGTTAGGGTGAGATGGGTTAGACAGTCTGATGGGGTTAGGGGGAGATGGGTTAGACAGTCTGATGGGGTTAGGGGGAGATGGGTTAGACAGTCTGATGGGGTTAGGGGGAGATGGGTTAGACAGTCTGATGGGGTTAGGGGGAGATGGGTTAGACAGTCTGATGGGGTTAGGGGGAGATGGGTTAGACAGTCTGATGGGGTTAGGGGGAGATGGGTTAGACAGTCTGATGGGGTTAGGGGGAGATGGGTTAGACAGTCTGATGGGGTTAGGGGGAGATGGGTTAGACAGTCTGATGGGGTTGAGATGGGTTAGACAGTCTGATGGGGTTGGGGAGATGGGTTAGACAGTCTGATGGGGTTAGGGGGAGATGGGTTAGACAGTCTGATGGGGTTGAGATGGGTTAGACAGTCTGATGGGGTTAGGGGGAGATGGGTTAGACAGTCTGATGGGGTTGAGATGGGTTAGACAGTCTGATGGGGTTAGGGGGAGATGGGTTAGACAGTCTGATGGGGTTAGGGGGAGATGGGTTAGACAGTCTGATGGGGTTAGGGGGAGATGGGTTAGACAGTCTGATGGGGTTAGGGGGAGATGGGTTAGACAGTCTGATGGGGTTAGGGGGAGATGGGTTAGACAGTCTGATGGGGTTAGGGGGAGATGGGTTAGACAGTCTGATGGGGTTGAGATGGGTTAGACAGTCTGATGGGGTTAGGGGGGAGATGGGTTAGACAGTCTGATGGGGTTGAGATGGGTTAGACAGTCTGATGGGGTTAGGGGGAGATGGGTTAGACAGTCTGATGGGGTTAGGGGGAGATGGGTTAGACAGTCTGATGGGGTTAGGGGGAGATGGGTTAGACAGTCTGATGGGGTTAGGGGGAGATGGGTTAGACAGTCTGATGGGGTTAGGGGGAGATGGGTTAGACAGTATGATTGGGTTAGGGTGAGATGGGTTAGACAGTCTGATGGGGTTAGGGGGAGATGGGTTAGACAGTCTGATGGGGTTTGGGGGAGATGGGTTAGACAGTCTGATGGGGTTAGGGGGAGATGGGTTAGACAGTCTGATGGGGTTAGGGGGAGATGGGTTAGACAGTATGATGGGGTTAGGGGGAGATGGGTTAGACAGTCTGATGGGGTTAGGGGGAGATGGGTTAGACAGTCTGATGGGGTTAGGGGGAGATGGGTTAGACAGTCTGATGGGGTTGAGATGGGTTAGACAGTCTGATGGGGTTAGGGGGAGATGGGTTAGACAGTCTGATGGGGTTGAGATGGGTTAGACAGTCTGATGGGGTTGGGGGGAGATGGGTTAGACAGTCTGATGGGGTTGGGGGAGATGGGTTAGACAGTCTGATGGGGTTGGGGGGAGATGGGTTAGACAGTCTGATGGGGTTAGGGGGAGATGGGTTAGACAGTCTGATGGGGTTAGGTGAGATGGGTTAGACAGTCTGATGGGGTTAGGGGGAGATGGGTTAGACAGTCTGATGGGGTTAGGGGGAGATGGGTTAGACAGTCTGATGGGGTTAGGGGGAGATGGGTTAGACAGTCTGATGGGGTTTGGGGGAGATGGGTTAGACAGTCTGATGGGGTTAGGGGGAGATGGGTTAGACAGTCTGATGGGGTTAGGGGGAGATGGGTTAGACAGTCTGATGGGGTTAGGGGGAGATGGGTTAGACAGTCTGATGGGGTTAGGGGGAGATGGGTTAGACAGTCTGATGGGGTTAGGGGGAGATGGGTTAGACAGTCTGATGGGGTTGGGGGGAGATGGGTTAGACAGTCTGATGGGGTTAGGGGGAGATGGGTTAGACAGTCTGATGGGGTTAGGGTGAGATGGGTTAGACAGTCTGATGGGGTTGAGATGGGTTAGACAGTCTGATGGGGTTAGGGGGAGATGGGTTAGACAGTCTGATGGGGTTAGGGGGAGATGGGTTAGACAGTCTGATGGGGTTAGGGGGAGATGGGTTAGACAGTCTGATGGGGTTAGGGTTAGACAGTCTGATGGGGTTAGGGGGAGATGGGTTAGACAGTCTGATGGGGTTAGGGGGAGATGGGTTAGACAGTCTGATGGGGTTAGGGGGAGATGGGTTAGACAGTCTGATGGGGTTAGGGGGAGATGGGTTAGACAGTCTGATGGGGTTAGGGGGAGATGGGTTAGACAGTCTGATGGGGTTAGGGGGAGATGGGTTAGACAGTCTGATGGGGTTAGGGGGAGATGGGTTAGACAGTCTGATGGGGTTGAGATGGGTTAGACAGTCTGATGGGGTTGGGGGGAGATGGGTTAGACAGTCTGATGGGGTTGGGGGGAGATGGGTTAGACAGTCTGATGGGGTTAGGGGGAGATGGGTTAGACAGTCTGATGGGGTTAGGGGGAGATGGGTTAGACAGTCTGATGGGGTTAGGGGGAGATGGGTTAGACAGTCTGATGGGGTTAGGGGGAGATGGGTTAGACAGTCTGATGGGGTTAGGGGGAGATGGGTTAGACAGTCTGATGGGGTTGAGATGGGTTAGACAGTCTGATGGGGTTAGGGGGAGATGGGTTAGACAGTCTGATGGGGTTAGGGGGAGATGGGTTAGACAGTCTGATGGGGTTAGGGGGAGATGGGTTAGACAGTCTGATGGGGTTAGGGGGAGATGGGTTAGACAGTCTGATGGGGTTAGGGGGAGATGGGTTAGACAGTCTGATGGGGTTGAGATGGGTTAGACAGTCTGATGGGGTTAGGGGGAGATGGGTTAGACAGTCTGATGGGGTTAGGGGGAGATGGGTTAGACAGTCTGATGGGGTTGGGGGGAGATGGGTTAGACAGTCTGATGGGGTTAGGGGGAGATGGGTTAGACAGTCTGATGGGGTTAGGGGGAGATGGGTTAGACAGTCTGATGGGGTTAGGGGGAGATGGGTTAGACAGTCTGATGGGGTTAGGGGGAGATGGGTTAGACAGTCTGATGGGGTTGAGATGGGTTAGACAGTCTGATGGGGTTAGGGGGAGATGGGTTAGACAGTCTGATGGGGTTGAGATGGGTTAGACAGTCTGATGGGGTTAGGGGGAGATGGGTTAGACAGTCTGATGGGGTAAGGGTGAGATGGGTTAGACAGTCTGATGGGGTTAGGGGGAGATGGGTTAGACAGTCTGATGGGGTTAGGGGGAGATGGGTTAGACAGTCTGATGGGGTTAGGGGGAGATGGGTTAGACAGTCTGATGGGGTTAGGGGGAGATGGGTTAGACAGTCTGATGGGGTTGGGGGGAGATGGGTTAGACAGTCTGATGCATTATTACTGAAACATCTGATACTGCAGGTAATTCAGCATATCATGTCTGGTAACTTGATCCTCACAGAGAATGACCAACAAATGAAAACCTCTGGTGGGAAAGAAGCAGACCAGAATGTGGGCATTCCATTGTCCCATTCACATGAAACTGATCAGTCTCAACGTTGAACCAATGTTATTCCCTCTGTCTCCATAAAACAGAATCCAAGTTGTCACTGTCTCTGTCTCCATAAAACAGAATCCAAGTTGTCACTGTCTCTGACTCCATAAAACAGAATCCAAGTTGTCACTGTCTCTGACTCCAGCAGACAGAATAAAAGTAATATTGTTGGTCAGAAGGTGATGCCTGTCTGATCTGGGAAATCCCATCATTATTGGCACATGGCATGCATGTCCATGTAGATATTTAACATGATGTAAAATATGCAAAATCCAATACACAGTAACTCATAATCACATAACATAATGTCATCCCACAAATGTATCAGGATTCATATAAAATGTTGTTCTGGAAAGGTTGAGTTTGGCCATCTGAAGAAACAGCTGATATATGTAAAATTGTAATATGGATGATAATCCAGGAAAAGCTTAATGGTTGTCTAAATAAAATAATCTGGTTTTAATGGTGACCACCTTTTACTTTTCAATAATGTCTTATTTCAACTCACTTTCAGAACGTTTAACCATTCTCTCATACAATGGAATGTAACTGACCTGTCTGTCTGTAGGTCTCTAGTGAACTCTCTATAGACACTACAGGAATGTAACTGACCTGTCTGTCTGTAGGTCTCTAGTGAACTCTCTATAGACACTACAGGAATGTAACTGACCTGTCTGTCTGTAGGTCTCTAGTGAACTCTCTATAGACACTACAGGAATGTAACTGACCTGTCTGTCTGTAGGTCTCTAGTGAACTCTCTATAGACACTACAGGAATGTAACTGACCTGTCTGTCTGTAGGTCTCTAGTGAACTCTCTCCGTATTGCATTCAGTCTCTAGGCTCGAAGACAATTAGTAACTATTGCAGGTGATTATGTGAGGAAGTGATACCTGGCCTGGTGATTTAAGATGTCTGCCCTGGTAATGTTGCACTCATCATGACCAGCCACATCAAGATGTATCTTTGACCTGTCTGACAGCTAACTGCTCCGTTTCATCATCTATAGGCTACATTTCCCATGTCAGGGGAGGAACTCAATGGGCTTTTAATCCTAAACTAACCATGCTGCACATTGCATATAGTGTTCAGGTGAAAACTTCTTTCCACTGCTCCATTATCCTGGGCCAAGTTGCTCTGTAACCTGAATCAGTAGAGAAATAAAGGCCTGTACTCTATAGGCCCTCGTCTGCAACAAAGCCTTTCTTTCTGCTGATGCCTCCGTCTCTCCTTTGATGGTTCTGGGAGATGGCCGAGCGCCTCGGGATATTTTCCCCCGTCCTCAGAGCTCAATGGCCGTTTGTCCTGCCTGTTTGTTTTCAGCTAATTGGCTGGATGTGTAATAAGTTGGTGATGATGTACGCTGAACACCGCTGACCCTGGCCTAAAGAAATATTATGTTGCACTAAACTGATCCAGCACAGGTCTTTATCCATTTAACAGTTCTCAGCCCAAAGCTCCTGGTTTCAAGTGTTTGGGTCAGTATGTGTTAGAGGAAGGTCAGGGGAGCCCTGTAATTCTTGTATTATGCAAAGCATTTAGTACCTTTAAGACTAGAGGCAGACCTGGGTGGAAACACGGACAGATAGCTGTCTGTCTGTTGCTCCACAACACTGCTGTCTTCATGTTGGATTAATCATCTTTTTTTGTATATGCAAAATAATTGTAATACTTTCTACCATAATTATAAAATATATAATAAAGATTTCAAATAAAAAACTAGAATGTATGTTCATACGTACAGTAGACACGATGCTGAAACATATCACTGACTGGTACCATGTGTCTTTCTACAACATTAGACATTTTCATGATTTCAAAAAGCTAAATGATTGATTTGACAGAATCCCAGGTGGAAACAAAAATATATTGTTGTCCATTGTTAAGGATTCCCTATGTCCAGAACTGGCCACAACAAATCTGTTTCTGCTGGATGAAAAACAATGGATGGCTACAGTAGCTGTTCAATAGTATCTCTGTTAGTTGTAGAGACCAACAGTAGCTGTCCAATAGTATCTCTGTTAGTTGTAGAGACCAACAGTAGCTGTCCAATAGTATCTCTGTTAGTTGTAGAGACCAACAGTAGCTGTTCAATAGTATCTCTGTTAGTCGTAGAGACCAACAGTAGCTGTTCAATAGTATCTCTGTTAGTCGTAGAGACCTACAGTAGCTGTTCAATAGTATCTCTGTTAGTTGTAGAGACCAACAGTAGCTGTCCAATAGTATCTCTGTTAGTCGTAGAGACCTACAGTAGCTGTTCAATAGTATCTCTGTTAGTCGTAGAGACCTACAGTAGCTGTTCAATAGTATCTCTGTTAGTCGTAGAGACCAACAGTAGCTGTTCAATAGTATCTCTGTTAGTTGTAGAGACCAACAGTAGCTGTTCAATAGTATCTCTGTTAGTTGTAGAGACCAACAGTAGCTGTCCAATAGTATCTCTGTTAGTTGTAGAGACCAACAGTAGCTGTTCAATAGTATCTCTGTTAGTCGTAGAGACCAACAGTAGCTGTTCAATAGTATCTCTGTTAGTCGTAGAGACCAACAGTAGCTGTTCAATAGTATCTCTGTTAGTCGTAGAGACCAACAGTAGCTGTTCAATAGTATCTCTGTTAGTCGTAGAGACCTACAGTAGCTGTTCAATAGTATCTCTGTTAGTTGTAGAGACCAACAGTAGCTGTCCAATAGTATCTCTGTTAGTCGTAGAGACCAACAGTAGCTGTTCAATAGTATCTCTGTTAGTCGTAGAGACCAACAGTAGCTGTTCAAAAGTATCTCTGTTAGTTGTAGAGACCAACAGTAGCTGTCCAATAGTATCTCTGTTAGTTGTAGAGACCAACAGTAGCTGTCCAATAGTATCTCTGTTAGTCGTAGAGACCAACAGTAGCTGTTCAATAGTATCTCTGTTAGTTGTAGAGACCAACAGTAGCTGTCCAATAGTATCTCTGTTAGTTGTAGAGACCAACAGTAGCTGTCCAATAGTATCTCTGTTAGTCGTAGAGACCAACAGTAGCTGTTCAATAGTATATCTGTTAGTCGTAGAGACCAACAGTAGCTGTCCAATAGTATCTCTGTTAGTTGTAGAGACCAACAGTAGCTGTCCAATAGTATCTCTGTTAGTTGTAGAGACCAACAGTAGCTGTCCAATAGTATCTCTGTTAGTTGTAGAGACCAACAGTAGCTGTTCAATAGTATATCTGTTAGTTGTAGAGACCAACAGTAGCTGTTCAATAGTATATCTGTTAGTCGTAGAGACCTACAGTAGAACATCTCCCTCTCATGCTTTTCTATAGCATGTATTTTCTCACAGTATTTATTTCCCTCTGTAAAGTATCTATGATTTCCTCTCCTTTATTTTGTGAGCGACAGAGAAGCAGACCAGACAAAAAAGCCATTTTACCTGCATTAATACACAATTAATTATTTATACAGCCCAATTATTTGGTATCATTTATGCAAAGAGTCTCACACCAGGCATACATAAAGCATTACAGACGTTTAACCCATAGAGGATGGAGACTGGGAGAGAGACGGGAAGGTCACGGCTGACAGTCAAGATGCTTTCCCTTCTCTAGACTCCACCTCGTCAGAACAGTTGAGGAGCAGAGCCGTGTGTTGCTGTCTACATGGCAGCTGTTGGTACAGCATCTATACATATTATTCTCATCAATAATGGTTGTTTTCTGTCACTTTTCTCTATTGAGTTAGTACTAATGAGCTATAGTAGAGAATCTTAGGACTGTAGAATAAACACATTTAATATACAATTGACGGGAATACGATGTTCAAGATAACAAACAAAAACATTCTTACATACTATTGGTTCCATTCAGAACATCATAATACCACTGGGTTAGTGTTATAGTGGGTTATTGTTTGTTATAGTGGGTCATAGCGTGTTATATTGGATTATAGTGGGTTATAGTGTATTATTGTGTATTATAGAGGGTTATAGTGGGTTATAATGTGTTATAGTGGGTTATAGTGGGTTATAGTTGGTTGCAGTGTGTTATAGTGTTGTGAGTGTGTTATAGTGTGTTATAGTGTGTTATTGTGTGTTATAGTGTGTTATAGTGTGTTATAGTGTGTTATAGTGTGTTATAGTGTGTTATGGTGTGTTATGGTGTGTTATAGTGTAATGAGTGTGTTACCGTGTGTTATCGTGTGTTATAGTGTGTTATAGTGTGATATAGTGTGTTATAGTGTGTTATATTGTGTTATAGTGTGGTGAGTGGGTTATAGTGGGTTATAGTGTGTTATAGTGTGTTATAGTGTGGTGAGTGTGTTATAGTGTGTTATAGTGTGTTATAGTGTGTTACCATGTGTTATAGTGTGTTATAGTGTGTTATAGTGTGTTATCATGTCTTATAGTGTGTTATGTGTGGTGAGTGGGTTATAGTGTGTTATGGTGTGTTATAGTGTAATGAGTGTGTTATAGTGTGTTACAGTGTGTTATAGTGTGTTACAGTGTGTTATAGTGTGGTGATTGTGTTATAGTGTGTTATAGTGTGGTGAGTGTGTCATAGTTTTTTATAGTGTGTTATAGTGTGTTATAGTGTGTTATAGTGTGTTATAGTGTGGTGAGTGTGTTATAGTGTGTTATAGTGTGTTATAGTGTGTTATAGTGTGTTACCATGTGTTATAGTGTGTTATAGTGTGTTATAGTGTGTTATAGTGTGTTATCGTGTGTTATAGTGTGTTATAGTGGGTTATAGTGTGTTGTAGTGTGTTATAGTGTATTATAGCGTGTTGTAGTGTGTTATAGTGTGCTATGGTGTGTTATAGTGTGTTATAGTGTGTTATATTGTGTTGTAGTGTGTTGTAGTGTGTTGTAGTGTGTTGTAGTGTGTTGTAGTGTGTTATAGTGTGTTATAGTGTGTTATAGTGTGTTATAGTGTGTTATAGTGTGTTATAACGTAATGAGTGTGTTATAGTGTGTTATAGTGTGTTATAGTGTATTATAGTGTGTTATAGTGTGTTATAGTGGGTTATAGTGTGTTGTAGTGTGTTATAGTGTATTATAGCGTGTTGTAGTGTGTTATAGTGTGCTATGGTGTGTTATAGTGTGTTATAGTGTGTTATATTGTGTTGTAGTGTGTTGTAGTGTGTTGTAGTGTGTTGTAGTGTGTTGTAGTGTGTTATAGTCTGTTATAGTGTGTTATAGTGTGTTCTAGTGTGTTATAGTGTGTTATAGTGTGTTATAATGTGGTGAGTGTGTTATAGTGTGTTCTAGTGTGTTCTAGTGGGTTATAGTGTGTTCTAGTGTGTTATAGTGTGTTATAGTGTGTTATGGTGTGTTATAGTGTGGTGAGTGTGTTATAGTGTGTTCTAGTGTGTTATAGTGTGTTCTAGTGTGTTCTAGTGTGCTGTAGTGTGTTATATTGTGTGATAGTGTGTTGTAGTGTGTTACAGTGTGCTATGGTGTGTTATAGTGTGTTATAGTGTGTTATAGTGTGTTGTAGTGTGTTATAGTGTGTTATAGTGTGTTATAGTGTGTTACAGTGTGTTATAGTGTGTTATAATATAATGAGTGTGTTATAGTGTGTTATAGTGTGTTATAGTGTATTATAGTGTGTTATAGTGTGTTATAGTGGGTTATAGTGTGTTGTAGTGTGTTATAGTGTATTATAGCGTGTTGTAGTGTGTTATAGTGTGCTATGGTGTGTTATAGTGTGTTATAGTGTGTTATATTGTGTTGTAGTGTGTTGTAGTGTGTTGTAGTGTGTTGTAGTGTGTTATAGTCTGTTATAGTGTGTTATAGTGTGTTCTTTTGTGTTATAGTGTGTTATAGTGTGTTATAATGTGGTGAGTGTGTTATAGTGTGTTCTAGTGTGTTCTAGTGGGTTATAGTGTGTTCTAGTGTGTTATAGTATGTTATAGTGTGTTATAGTGTGTTATAGTGTGGTGAGTGTGTTATAGGGTGATCTAGTGTGTTATAGTGTGTTCTAGTGTGTTCTAGTGTGCTGTAGTGTGTTATATTGTGTTATAGTGTGTTATAGTATGTTATAGTGTGCTATAGTGTTATAGTGTGGTGATTGTGTTATAGTGTGTTATAGTGTGTTATAGTGTGTTGTAGTGTGTTATAGTGTGGTATAGTGTGTTATAGTGTGGTGAGTGTGTTCTAGTGTGTTATAGTGGGTTATAAGTGTTATAGTATGTTATAGTGTGTTATAGTGTGTTATAGTGTGTTATAGTGTGTCATAGTGTAATGAGTGTGTTATAGTGTGTTATAGTGTGTTATAGTGTGTTATAGTGTGTTGTAGTGTGTTGTAGTGTGTTGTAGTGTGTTGTAGTGTGTTATAGTGTGTTATAGTGTGGTGAGTGTGTTATAGTGTGTTATAGTGTGTTATAGTGTGATATAGTGTGTTATAGTGTGTTATAGTGTGGTGAGTATGTTATAGTTTGTTAAAGTGTGTTATAGTGTGTCGAATGTGTTATAGTGTGTTATAGTGTGTTATAGTGTGTTATAGTGTGCTATAGTGTGATATAGTGTGGTGAGTGTGTTATAGTGTGTTATAGTGTGTTATAGTGTGGTGAGTGTGTTATTGTGTGTTATAGTGTGTTATAATGTGTTATAGTGTGTTAGAGTGTGTTATAGTGTGTTATAGTGTGATATAGTGTGTTATAGTGTGTTATATTGGGTTGAATGTGATACAGTGTGTTATAGTGTGGTGATTGTGTTATAGTGTGGTGAGTGTGTTATAGTGTGTTATAGTGTGTTATAGTGTGTTATAGTTTGTTATAGTGTGTTATAGTGTGTTATAGTTTGTCATAGTGTGTTATAGTGTGTTATAGTGTGTTATAGTTTGTTATAGTGTGTTATAGTGTGTTATAGTGGGTTATAGTGGGTTATAGTGGGTTATAGTGTAGTAAAGGTGTTAAAGTTTGTTATAGTGTTTTATAATGTCTTTATCAATGGTTGGAACTGACTGACTGACTGACTGACTGACTGGGTAGCCTGTTTCATCCATGGTTGGGACTGACTGATATGGTAGCCTGCCTTACCATGGTTGGGACTGACTGACTGGGTAGCCTGCCTTACCATGGTTGGGACTGACTGACTGGGTAGCCTGCCTTACCATGGTTGGGACTGACTGACTGGGTAGCCTGCCTTACCATG
Source organism: Coregonus ussuriensis (assembly GCA_031479575.1). Taxonomy (NCBI): domain Eukaryota; kingdom Metazoa; phylum Chordata; class Actinopteri; order Salmoniformes; family Salmonidae; genus Coregonus; species Coregonus ussuriensis. The sequence goes on from CM062500.1 coordinate 82,871,134, forward strand.
GTTGGGACTGACTGACTGGGTAGCCTGCCTTACCATGGTTGGGACTGACTGACTGACTAAGTAGCCTGCTTTGTCCATAGTTGAGACTGACTGACTGACTGGGTAGCCTGCCTTACCATGGTTGGGACTGACTGACTGGGTAGCCTGCCTTACCATGGTTGGGACTGACTGACTGGGTAGCCTGCCTTACCATGGTTGGGACTGACTGACTGGGTAGCCTGCCTTACCATGGTTGGGACTGACTGACTGATTGTCTGGGTTGCCTGCTTTATCCATAGTTGGGACTGACTGACTGATTGTCTGGGTTGCCTGCTTTATCCATAGTTGGGACTGACTGACTGATTGTCTGGGTTGCCTGCTTTATCCAGGGTTGGGACTGACTGACTGATTGTCTGGGTTGCCTGCTTTATCCATGGTTGGGACTGACTGACTGATTGTCTGGGTTGCCTGCTTTATCCATAGTTGAAACTGACTTATGCTTTATCTATGGTTAGGACTGACTGACTGACTGGGTAGCCTGATTAATACATGGATTTATCCATGGTTGGGACTGATTGATTGATTGACTTACTGTGTAGCCTGCATTATCCATGTGTGGGACTGACTAACTGACTGGATAACCTGCTTTATCCATTGTTGGGACTGACTGACTGATTGGGTAGTCTGCTTTATTCATGGTTGGGTTTGACTGAATGGGTAGTCAGCTTTATCTGTGGTTGGGACTGACTGACTTGGTTACCTGCATTATCTATGGTTGGGACTGACTATTTATTTATATTTTTTATTTTACCTTTATTTAACTAACTGACTGACTGGGTAGCCTGTTTTATCCATGGTTGGTAGTGACTGACTGGGTAGCCTGCTTTATCCATGGTTGGGACTGGCTGACTGACTGACTGACTGGGTAGCCTGCTTTATCCATGGTTGGGACTGGCTGACTGACTGACTGACTGGGTAGCCTGCTTTATCCATGGTTGGGACTGGCTGACTGACTGACTGACTGGGTAGCCTGTTTTATCCAGGGTTGGGACTGGCTGACTGACTGACTGACTGGGAAACCTGCTTTATTTGTGGTTGGAAGTAACTTATTGACTGACATTTTAGTCTGCTTTATTTGTGGTTGGAACTGACTGAGTGACTGGGTTAACTGCTTTATATATTGTTGGGACTGACTGAATGACTGATTGATTGGAAAGCCTGCTTTATCCATGGATGGGACTGATTGGGTAGCCTGCTTTATCCATGGATGGGACTGATTGGGTAGCCTGCTTTATCCATGGATGGGACTGATTGGGTAGCCTGCTTTATCCATGGTTGGGACTGACTGACTGGGTAGCCTGTTTTATACGTCGTTGGTACTGACTGGCTGACTGACTGACTGACTGGGAAACCTGCTTTATCCAGGGTTGGGACTGACTGACTGACTGGGTAGCCTGCTTTATCCATGGTTGGGACTGACTGACTGGGTAGCCTGCTTTATCCAGGGTTGTAACTGACTGACTGACTCCCAACCATGGATAAAGCAGACTACCCAGTCAGTAACTCAGTCATTCCCAACCATGGATAAAGCAGGCAACCCAGTCAGTAACTCAGTCATTCCCAACCATGGATAAAGCAGGCAACCCAGTCAGTAACTCAGTCATTCCCAACCATGGATAAAGCAGGCAACCCAGTCAGTCCCAAACCTGGATAAAGCAGGCTACCCAATTAGTCAGTCAATCAGTCAGTCCCAACCCTGGATAAAGCAGGCTACCCAGTTAGTCAGTCAGTCCCAACCCTGGATAAAGCAGGCTACCCAGTTAGTCAGTCAGTCCCAACCCTGGATAAAGCAGGCTACCCAGTCAGTCAGTCAGTCAGTCCCAACCCTGGATAAAGCAGGCTACCCAGTCAGTCAATCAGTCAGTCCCAACCCTGGATAAAGCAGGCTACCGAGTTAGTCAGTCAGTCAGTCCCAACCATGGATAAAGCAGGCTACCCAGTTAGTCAGTCATCGTGTCAGATTGTGTCATCATATTTAATTACATGCTGTGCTAAATGAACATTACAACACTGTGATGACGTGAGCACACAAACATTATGATCCAGCTAGATAAGTATATATTTCAGCTAGGTACAGTATATGTACCCGTTACATGGTCCCTGTAGTCAGAGACTTGTGACCTTCATTTGAAGGTTAGTAAAAAGCATTAAGAGAGCTAATGGATTTCCTTCGCTTTTACGGTTGGTGTTCCAGTCATTTGACGTCTCAGTACATGCTACATGCTACCCTGATGTCTCAGTACATGCTACATGCTACCCTGATGTCTCAGTACATGCTACATGCTACCCTGATGTCTCAGTACATGCTACATGCAACCCTGATGTCTCAGTACATGCTACATGCAACCCTGATGTCTCAGTACATGCTACATGCAACCCTGATGTCTCAGTACATGCTACATGCTACTCTGATGTCTCAGTACATGCTACATGCAACCCTGATGTCTCAGTACATGCTACATGCAACCCTGATGTCTCAGTACATGCTACATGCTACCCTGATGTCTCAGTACATGCTACATGCTACTCTGATGTCTCAGTACATGTTACATGCTATCCTGATGTCTCAGTACATGCTACATGCTACCCTGATGTCTCAGTACATGCTACATGCTACTCTGATGTCTCAGTACATGTTACATGCTATCCTGATGTCTCAGTACATGCCACATTCTACCCTGATGTCTCCATATATGCTACATGCTACCCTGATCTATTAGTACATGCTACATGCTACATGTTACCCTGATGTCTCAGTACATGCTACATACTACCCTGATGTCTCAGTACATTCTACATGCCACACAATTAAGGAAATGAGAGAACTCTGTCAATCATATACGTCCTGCCCCACACCCCACCCCGGTCCCCATTTCCTCACCATCACTACCCCAAAAAGCTAAAAACACAGTTAGCCAGAATGTATGTTTGCTAGCTAATTAGTTAAGGCTCACCAGTAGGTCATTTGAGGAAGACAACAACAAACGTTGAGTCTGTAAATGACTTTGTTGGTGGTTTGGAATGAGACTCCGATGATGAGTCTTCCATGGCTATTTAGTCTGACTGTGAATTTCCTTTGGCTGTTCAATAGAGTTGAAGATGGAAATAGTTTGAGCCTGTTGTCATGACGGTGGAGGTGAAAACAGTGGCCAGGCTAGATGCAGTAAGGCTCTGAGGAAGCATTGTGGAGAAACAGTATTCAGTAATCCAAGTTAGTAGTTAAACGAGTATGACAAAGCTAAAAATCTTATTAAAATAGTATTTCTATGTAAAATGTCTCTTTTATAAATATACCAAAAAACTTTGATTAATAGCCCGGGTGTTTATTTGCTTAAATCACTGAATACAACAGGCGCTTAGTAGAGACAGGCTTCTATTTGAGCAAGGCATCTTTTTTCCTTAATGCCCTCAGCTTTTGCTCATTTGCATAGTTAATTGTTGAATTCCAGCATTCACTTCCAGCATTTTTATCAATTTATTCATTTCCTGCACTAATGCATTATCATTTCCAAACTGTGTCACATTTATTTTTGTCTTAGTATGCCTCTAATAAAAAAGAAACAATCCTTGACAGAATAATTATCCTCCTCTTTGACTGGGCATTTTTGGCAGTTCTTACTTTCACCACTAGAGGGCGATCAGATGATTTCTGGGGGTCTGTACTCCCGAAGTTGTTCACTGCTTTTGTGCTTGCCAGTTAGCTAGCAGTTCTCAGCTGTTAGCAGCCAATGGTTTCTTACTGGCGATAAAAACACATGATTGCCATAATGTTTTTTATTTTAATGTAACAAATCAAATATTTTTTCCTCGTAAACAATTCATGGTAATTCATGGTAACCTCGTAAACAATTCATTAAGAACAGGAATTTATTTGAAACAGGCATTTATTTGCTGAAATGTGTGCTGTTGCCCGGCTATTCGAAGGGACAGGTGGCTATTTGAAACTCAGCGTTTAAATGAAGTTTGATGGTACTTGTCATCTCTGATCTGTCCAAGCACACAGGAGAACATCTGGACAGTATTTTACACGCTGTATTAGTCAGCAGGCTGGCAGCCATATTTCCAGCTTTAGCTTACAGTCGGCCAGATCTTCATATCATATGCTTGTGACATTAGTGTAACAAAAGCCTCTCTATCATTTAGAAATAACAGTGTTCCTGTGGACCCTCAGCAGACAGATGATCAAGACCTGGTCCGCTGAGGACAGAATCACTCCTACAGTTAGCGAGACATGTCAGGAAGATCTCTCTCTCTCTGTCTCTGCCAGGACAGCCTTTGTCTGTGTATCTCTCTCTCTCTACCTCTCCCTCCCTCTCTCTTTCTCTCTCTTTCTCTCTATTTCGCTTTCCGACTGCTCTCTCTCTCTCTCTCTCTATCTCTTTCTTTCTCTGTCCATTCCATTCTCCTTCTCTCTCCGTCCACTCTCTAGCAGTGTGTTGTGGTTGTGTGTTTCTCATCTCTAAGTTATTGTGTGTCTGTTAGTGGTTGGTTGTGTGTTTCTCATCTCTAAGTTATTGTGTGTCTGTTAGTGGTTGGCTGTGTGTTTCTCATCTCTAAGTTATTGTGTGTCTGTTAGTGGTTGGCTGTGTGTTTCTCATCTCTAAGTTATTGTGTGTCTGTTAGTCGTTGGCTGTGTGTTTTTCATCTCTCTATGATATTGTGTGTATGTTAGTGGTTGGCTGTGTGTTTCTCATCTCTCTAAGTTATTGCGTGTCTGTTAGTCGTTGGCTGCTTCTGCTGTTTGTTCTACAAAAGACAGGAGATTTGCATGACAGTCGTTTCAGCGCCTGCCAAAATATTCCCCATTAGTTTCAGCTGGGTGTGTGAATAATTTTTCAAATTGATGAGCTTAGTAATGCAAATACAGGTGAAAATCCCAGTTTCCAGATGTGCTCCTAACGTTGAATAATAGCACATTCTGAAATGGAAATAACATTCACTTGAAGCTCCGTTATAATACTGCAGTAGTAAAAACACTTTGATCCGTCCCAAGTACCATCACAATAAGCAGAGTGGGAGGGACTGAACAGGAAAAACCCAATTCTCTCTCTTCGCTGTGTTCACTGTGTTCACTAGAGAAAACTTTATTGACATAAAAGAGCAAAACACTTGAACCCGCTTAGCTCTGCCTTTGTCTCTGTGGAGCACTGCAGTGGTGCTGGAGGGTTTTCCGTAGCATAGCGAAGAGCCGAGAATCTGCATTCTGGACACAAAAGATCAGCTAAATCACGGAGAGGAATGTTGTTGTGGAGGCTAATGGAAACGTTTCCCCACCACAGAGAGAGAGGACGGAGGATCCACTATCACAGCTCAGCAGACGGACCTGGCAGCCATTCACCACTACCAGCCAGCCAGCCAGCCGCTCAGAGATGTGTTACCCTGCCCCCCCCCCCCCCCCGTTCCCCCCCCCCAGCCCCCAGTGTGCCCCCCCCAACCCCCAGTGTGCCCCCCCCCCCAGCCCCCAGTGTGCCCCCCAGTCCTCCACCTGAATAATCTGTGTCAACAGGTTACAACATGACCAGAAGAATCAAAAACAAAGAGAGAAACACTTACAAAGTAATTGTCCCCCATATTTTAACTCCAAGCCCCAATTAATGTGTGCCAAGGCTATTATCCATCCCTCCATTCCTCCACCCATCCACCTCACCATCCTTCCATTCCTTCATCCCTCCATCTCTCCATCCCTCCACCCCTCCACCCACCATCCCTCCACCCCTCCACTATGTAGCGCTGGAAAAACAACACAATATGTAGAACATATTTCCTTGTACCGCTGGGGGAACCAGAATGCCAGTATAAGATATGAAAGCAGAACACTTCAGAATGGAAAACACAACAACAGCGTGATGACAGGGGTCACCATAGCCTGTTTGTTTCACAGCCAAAATAGATTCCACGGATCTCTCCACGTTTTATTGTTGACATTGTTGTGACCGTTTTCAAGTATAACACACAGATGAAGGAAATGCTTGTCGGACTCCAAAGGCTGTTCAAGTACCTTATATTCTTCAGTAGTAGATGTGTGTATTTGTTCTGTTGGCTTATTGGCCCAGTCAGCCCATAGAGGTGCATGGTGGATTGATTAGATGGTGACTGTTTCCCTGGCTCCTACTGCAGGCAGGGGGTATTTAGACAGCGGGATGGTTCAATGCCTCCCTACATGCCCCCAGGATGACAACACACCCTGACTGGCTGGCTGACTGGCTGACTGGCTGGCTGACTGACTGACTGACTGTCAGGAGTTGCTATGGTAGGTGTGGTGTGGAATCAGGCGCAGGAGGCAGAAGTAAAGTCCAACAAAAATACTTTAGTAGATATCACAATAAATATCCAAAACCAGCCCGGAGGCGAGAAAAGCGCGCACAGGCGTATACAAACGGGCGCAATCAACAAGTGCGTAATCTACTCCTAAAACACAAACAAGGAGGAAAGCACAAAATAGCGCACCAAAATACATGCAGCGCAGCAACACGACATGGAACAATTACACACAACACCTAACTAACAACAAGGAAACTAAATAGGGTGCTAATTAAGACATAACACAAAACAGGTGTGACAAACAGACAAAACCAATCAAACAAGAAACATAGAGCGGTGGCAGCTAGTACTCCGGAGACGACGACCGCCGAAACCTGCCCGAACAAGGAGGAGGAGCAGCCTCGGCCGAAACCGTGACAGTACCCCCCCCCCTCGGGGACGACCAGGAGGACGCGGAGCAGGGCGCGTAGGATGACCACGATGGAATTCGGTCAGCAGGGACTGATCCAGAATGTCCCTCCTCGGCACCCAGCACCGCTCCTCCGGACCGTACCCCTCCCACTCCACGAGATATTGGAGACCCCCCATCCGGCGTCTCGAATCCAGGATGGTCCGAACAGTATACGCCGGAGCCCCCTCGATGTCCAACGGGGGCGGAGGAGTCTCCTCAATCTCAAAGTCCTGGAGTGGACCAGCTACCACCGGCCTGAGGAGAGACACATGGAACGAGGGGTTAATATTCTTGTAATCAATGGGCAGTTGTAACCTGTAACACACCTCGTTCAATCTCCTCAGGACTTTAAAAGGCCCCACAAACCGCCGACCCAGCTTCCGGCAGGGCAGGCGGAGGGGCAGGTTTCTGGTTGAGAGCCAGAATCGATCTCCAGGTGTGTACACTGGCCCCTCACTGCGGTGTAGGTCGGCGCTCGTCTTCTGTCGACGGAAGGCTCGCTGCAGATGGACGTGTGCAGCGTTCCACGTCTCCTCCGAGCGCCGCACCCACTCATCCACAGCAGGGGCCTCGATCTGGCTCTCATGCCACGGTGCCAGAACCGGCTGGTACCCTAACACACACTGGAAAGGGGTTAGTCTCGTGGAGGAGTGGCGGAGAGAGTTCTGTGCCATCTCGGCCCAGGGCACATATCTCGCCCACTCCTCCGGCCGGCCCTGACAATATGACCTCAGAAACCTACCCACATCCTGGTTGACTCGTTCGACCTGCCCATTACTCTCCGGGTGGTAACCCGAGGTAAGGCTCACCGAGACCCCCAACCGTTCCATAAACGCTCTCCACACTCTGGAGGTAAACTGGGGGCCTCGATCAGACACTATATCCTCGGGTACCCCGTAATGCCGGAAGACGTGAGTAAATAGAGCGTCAGCGGTCTGTAGGGCAGTAGGAAGACCCGGCATGGGAAGGAGACGACAGGCCTTCGAGAACCGATCCACAACGACCAGGATGGTGGTATTCCCTTGTGAGGAGGGAAGGTCGGTAACAAAATCCACCGAGAGGTGAGACCAGGGTCGTTGTGGAACGGGCAGGGGTTGTTCCAGTTTCAACTGTTCTGCCTGCGGCTACGAAACCCCTACCTGTCCCAGACCTGCTGTTTTCAACTCTAAATGATCGGCTATGAAAAGCCAACTGAGAGACCTGAGCCCTAGGACCATACGTCGGGACTACCGGCCGTGGTGACTCCTTGCTATCCCCAGTCCGCCTGGCCTTGCTGCTATTCCAGTTTAAACTGTTCTGCCTGCGGTTATGGAACCCCTACCTGTCCCAGACCTGCTGTTTTAAACTCTAATGATCGGCTATGAAAAGCCAACTGAGATTTATTCCTGATTATTATTTGACCATGCTTGTCACTTATGAACATTTTTGAACATCTTGGCATGGTTCTGTTATAATCTCCACCCGGCACAGCCAGAAGAGGACTGGCCACCCCTCATAGCCTGGTTCCTCTCTAGGTTTCTTCCTAGGTTTTGCCTTTCTAGGGAGTTTTTCCTAGCCACCGTGCTTCTACACCTGCATTACTAGCTGTTTGGGGTTTTAGGCTGGGTTTCTGTACAGCACTTCGAGATATTAGCTGATGTAAGAAGGGCTATATAAAATAAAATTGATTGATTGATTGATTGATTGTAATTTACCCCTGGGCAAGTGTCTGGGCGCCTTACACTGGGTACACACTGAGCAGGAGGAGACATAAACCCTCACATCCCTGGCTAACGTTGGCCACCAGTACTTCGTACTAAGGCAGTGCACTGTCCGGCCAATACCTGGATGTTCAGAGGAGGGGGACGTGTGAGCCCAATAAATCAGCCGATCCCGGACCTCGAGCGGGACGTACGTCCGACCCACCGGACACTGTGGAGGGCTAGGGTCGGTGCGTAATGCCCGCTCGATCTCCGCATCGACCTCCCACACCACCGGTGCCACCAGACAAGACTCCGGTAGTATGGGAATGGGCTCCACGCACCTCTCCTCCGTGTCATACCGCCGGGACAGTGCATCTGCCTTCCCGTTCTGGGACCCAGGGATGTAAGTGATCTTGAACACAAACCGGGCGAGAAACATAGTCCATCGAGCCTGGCGAGGATTCAGTCTCCTAGCTGCCCGAATGTATTCCAGGTTACGGTGGTCGGTCAGAATGAGGAAAGGGTGCTGAGCCCCCTCAAGCCAATGCCTCCACACCTTTAGGGCCTGTACTACGGCTAACAGCTCCCTGTCCCCTACGTCATAATTCCGCTCCGCCGGACTGAGCTTCTTAGAAATAAAAGCACAGGGGCGGAGTTTAGGTGGTGTGCCGGACCGTTGTGAAAGAACTGCCCCGATACCGGCCTCAGACGCGTCCACCTCTACTTGGAAGGGTAAAGTGGGATCCGGGTGCGCCAGCACCGGAGCCGAGGTAAACAGGTCCTTCAGTCTCCCAAAGGCCCTGTCCGCCTCAGCCGACCACTGCAAGCGCACCGGACCCCCCTTAAGAAGAGACGTTATGGGAGCTGCCACCTGTCCAAAACCCCGGATAAACCTTCGGTAGTAATTCGCAAAACCCAAGAACCGCTGCACCTCTTTAACCGTAGTTGGGGTTTGCCAATTACGCACGGCGGACACTCGGTCCACCTCCATTCTCACCCCTGACGCAGACAACTGGTAACCCAAAAAGGAGACTGACTCCTGAAAGAACAGACATTTCTCGGCTTTGACATACAGGTCATGCTCCAACAGTCTCCTCAATACCCTGCGCACCAGGGCTACATGCTCGGCCCGAGTAGAACTGTACACAAGAATATCATCTATGTACACCACTACTCCCTGGGCCTGCATGTCCCGGAAAATCTCATCTACAAACGATTGGAAGACTGATGGAGCATTCATTAACCCATATGGCATGACGAGATACTCGTAATGGCCGGAGGTAGTACTAAATTCTGTCTTCCACTCATCGCCCTCCCTAATGCGCACCAAGTTATATGCGCTCCTGAGGTCCAATTTTGTGAAGAACCGTGCCCCGTGTAATGACTCCGTCATGGTCGCAATCAGCGGGAGTGGATAACTATATTTCACAGTCACCTGATTGAGACCGCGGTAATCAATACACGGACGCAAACCTCCATCCTTTTTCTTCACAAAAAAGAAGCTCGAGGACGCGGGAGAAGTGGAGGGCCGTATGTATCCCTGTCTCAGAGACTCGGCAATGTAAGTCTCCATTGCCCTTTTCTCCTCCTGTGACAAAGGATACACATGGCTCCGCGGGAGCGCAGCTCCTGTCTGGAGGTCTATCGCACAATCCCCCTGTCTATGAGGTGGCAACCTTGCCGCTCTGGTCTTACTAAACACGAGTGCCAAATCCTCATACTCAGGCGGAATGTGCAGTGCTGGCATCTGGTTCGGACTCTCCACCGAGGTCGCCCCTACGGAAACACCCAGACATAGCCCCTCACACTGAGCAGACCACCCTTTAAGAGCCTTCTCTCGCCACGAAATCGTAGGATCATGGGTAATCAACCAGGGAAGCCCCAGTACCACCGGATACGCAGGAGAGTCGATCAGATAGAGTTGAATCGTCTCCTCATGACCCCCCTGCGTCATCATCCTAAGTGGCGCCGTGACCTCCCCAATTAACCCAGATCCTAACGGACGACTATCTAAGGCATGTACAGGGAAGGGTTTATCGACTGGAAGGAGGGGAATCCCTAACTTAACACAGAATTTACGATCTACAAAATTCCCAGCTGCGCCTGAATCGACTAGCGCCTTATGCTGGGAACGAGGTGCAACCTGTGGGAAACAAACAGGTAATGTAATGTGTACGACAGAAAGCTCTGGGTAAGTAGGGCGCCTACTCACCTGGGAGGACTCCCCAATGTGTGACCTGCCATCTCCCTCACCAGGGGACCCTTCCCAGCACCTAGCCGCGGTGTGCCCTCCGCTGCCACAGTTGGTGCAGGAGACTGCCCCCCTCGGGTTCCTTCCTCTCCTCCCTCTAGCGCCAGCACCTCCAAGCTCCATCGGGCTCTGCTCGGAGGCGCTGGAGGGTGGAATGGGAGGCCCCCACCTGGGACGTCCGCGGGTCGCGAGCAGGGTGTCCAGCCGAATGGCCATGTCCACCAGCTGGTCAAATGTTAGTGTAGTATCCCTGCATGCTAACTCTCTGCGGACGTCCTCCCGAAGGCTACATCTAAAGTGGTCTATGAGGGCCCTCTCATTCCACCCTGCATCGGCCGCTAGAGTCCGAAACTCCAGCGCAAACTCTTGAGCGCTCCTCATCCCCTGTCGGAGGTGGAATAGACGCTCCCCCGCCGCCTTCCCTTCTTGTGGATGGTCGAAGACAGCACGGAAGCGGCGGGAGAACTCCGCATAGGTGACTGTGGCGGCGTCTATTCCCCTCCATTTGGCGTTGGCCCATTCCAACGCCTTGCCGGTGAGACAGGAGATGAGGGCGGAAACGCTCTCGTATTCCGAGGGCGCCGGGTGTATGGTGGCAAGGTAGAGTTCCACTTGTAATAGGAACCCCTGACACCCGGCAGTGGTGCCGTCGTACGCCCTCGGGAGCGAGAGCCGAATCCCACTGGGTTCCGGTAGTTGGACGGGCGGGCTGTCCGATGGTGATGGTGCGATAGGTGGGGGTGTGGGTACCCCGCTGATTTCCCATCGATGGAGGGTGTTCATTACGCGGTCCAAGGCATGCCCGATCTGGTTGATTCGATCCTCTTGACCGCGAAGACGCTCCTCCATGATGTCGGTGGGTGCTCCTGCTGATTCCATATGTGGTGTGTAATTCTGTCAGGAGTTGCTAAGGTAGGTGTGGTGTGGAATCAGGTGCAGGAGGCAGAAATAAAGTCCAACAAAAATACTTTAGTAGATATCACAACAAATATCCAAAACCAGCCCGGAGGCGAGAAAAGCGCGCACAGGCGTATACAAACGGGCGCAATCAACAAGTGCGTTATCTACTCCTAAAACACAAACAAGGAGGAAAGCACAAAATAGCGCACCAAAATACATGCAGCGCAGCAACACGACATGGAACAATTACACACAACACCTAACTAACAACAAGGAAACTAAATAGGGTGCTAATTAAGACATAACACAAAACAGGTGTGACAAACAGACAAAACCAATCAAACAAGAAACATAGAGCGGTGGCAGCTAGTACTCCGGAGACGACGACCGCCGAAACCTGCCCGAACAAGGAGGAGGAGCAGCCTCGGCCGAAACCGTGACACTGACTGGCTGGCTGGCTGGGTGACTGGCTGGCTGACTGGCTGACTGGCTGGCTGGCTGACTGAGCTGGAGGCGTCCGCATGTTCCTAAAGCACTCCATTGGCTCGGAGGCTCGGAGGCTCGGAGGCGTCCGCATGGTCCCAAAGCACTCCATTGGCTTGGAGGCTCGGAGGCTCGGAGGCGTCCGCATGGTCCTAAAGCACTCCATTGGCTTGGAGGCTCGGAGGCTCGGAGGCGTTCGCATGGTCCCAAAGCACTCCATTGGCTCGGAGGCTCGGAGGCGTCCGCATGGTCCCAAAGCACTCCATTGGCTTGGAGGCTCGGAGGCGTTCGCATGGTCCTAAAGCACTCCATTGGCTTGGAGGCTCGGAGGCTCGGAGGCTCGGAGGCGTTCGCATGGTCCTAAAGCACTCCATTGGCTTGGAGGCTCGGAGGCTCGGAGGCGTTCGCATGGTCCTAAAGCACTCCATTGGCTTGGAGGCTCGGAGGCTCGGAGGCGTCCGCATGGTCCTAAAGCACTCCATTGGCTCGGAGGCTCGGAGGCGTTCGCATGGTCCCAAAGCACTCCATTGGCTTGGAGGCTCGGAGGCGTTCGCATGGTCCCAAAGCACTCCATTGGCTTGGAGGCTCGGAGGCTCGGAGGCGTTCGCATGGTCCCAAAGCACTCCATTGGCTCGGAGGCTCGGAGGCGTCCGCATGGTCCCAAAGCACTCCATTGGCTTGGAGGCTCGGAGGCGTTCGCATGGTCCTAAAGCACTCCATTGGCTTGGAGGCTCGGAGGCTCGGAGGCGTTCGCATGGTCCTAAAGCACTCCATTGGCTTGGAGGCTCGGAGGCTCGGAGGCGTTCGCATGGTCCTAAAGCACTCCATTGGCTTGGAGGCTTGGAGGCTCGGAGGCGTCCGCATGGTCCTAAAGCACTCCATTGGCTCGGAGGCTCGGAGGCGTTCGCATGGTCCCAAAGCACTCCATTGGCTTGGAGGCTCGGAGGCGTTCGCATGGTCCCAAAGCACTCCATTGGCTTGGAGGCTCGGAGGCGTTCGCATGGTCCCAAAGCACTCCATTGGCTCGGAGGCTCGGAGGCGTTCGCATGGTCCTAAAGCACTCCATTGGCTCGGAGGCTCGGAGGCGTTCGCATGGTCCTAAAGCACTCCATTGGCTCGGAGGCTCGGAGGCGTTCGCATGGTCCTAAAGCACTCCATTGGCTTGGAGGCTCGGAGGCTCGGAGGCGTCCGCATGGTCCTAAAGCACTCCATTGGCTTGGAGGCTCGGAGGCTCGGAGGCGTCCGCATGGTCCCAAAGCACTCCATTGGCTCGGAGGCTCGGAGGCGTTCGCATGGTCCTAAAGCACTCCATTGGCTTGGAGGCTCGGAGGCGTTCGCATGGTCCTAAAGCACTCCATTGGCTTGTTTTGTATCACATTCCAATAGTAAAACTGGGGGGGGACAAAAATGCTTTTTCAGAATGTGGGGGGGGGACATGTCCCTCCCATCCCCAGTGAAAGTAGTGCCCTGGTTTGCTGTGATTGTTGCTTTTTCCAATAGCTTCTTCTTGGGGTCAAAATTACCCCAGTTGCTAATCGATGTATGTAAAATATGTTGGTAGCTTGAGGTTTAATATAACATCACATTGTCCCAAACACCACATCCTCCATCAGCTGTAACACGTAGATACTGAGTAACAACTTAAGAATCTTTATAGGAAATCAGTAAATCAAGACGGGCGGCAGGTAGCTTAGTGGGTAAGAGCGTTGTGCCAGTAACCGAAAAGTCGCTGGTTCTAATCCCCGAGCCGACTAGGTGAAAAATCTGTCGATGTGCCCTTGAGCAAGGCACTTAACCCTAATTGCTCATGTAAGTCGCTCTGGATAAGAGCGTCTGCTAAATGACTAAAATGTAAAATGTAAGACTGTTTGGAAAATAATAAGTCACATTGATATTACATTTTTAACTGATGAAAGTGTTTTGATGTTTACACATTAAAGTCTCCATATGAAGGGTCAGTGTGACTGTGTCCATATGAAGGGTCAGTGTGACTGTGTCCATATGAAGGGTCAGTGTGACTATCCATATGAAGGGCCAGTGTGACTGTATCCATATGAAGGGTCAGAGTGACTGTAACAATATGAAGGGTCAGTGTGACTGTATCCATATGAAGGGTCAGTGTGACTGTATCCATATGAAGGGTCAGTGTGACTGTATCCATATGAAGGGTTAGTGTGACTATCCATATGAAGGGTCAGTGTGACTGTATCCATATGAAGGGTCAGTGTGACTGTATCCATATGAAGGGTCAGTGTGGCTGTGTCCATATGAAGGGTCAGTGTGACTGTAACCATATGAAGGGTCAGTGTGACTGTATCCATATGAAGGGTCAGTGTGACTGTATCCATATGAAGGGTCAGAGTGACTGTATCCAAATGAAGGGTCAGTGTGACTATCCATATGAATGGTCAGTATGACTGTATCCATATGAAGGGTCAGTGTGACTGTGTCCATATGAAGGGTCAGTGTGACTGTATCCATATGAAGGGTCAGTGTGACTGTATCCATATGAAGGGTCAGTGTGACTGTGTCCATATGAAGGGTCAGTGTGATTATCCATATGAGGGTTCAGTGTGACTGTGTCCATATGAAGGGTCAGTGTGACTGTGTCCATATGAAGGGTCAGTGTGACTGTATCCATTTGAATGGTCAGTGTGACTGTATCCATATGAAGGGTCAGTGTGACTGTATCCATATGAAGGGTCAGTGTGACTGTGTCCTTATGAAGGGTCAGTGTGACTATTTCCATATGAAGGGTCAGTGTGACTGTATCCATATGAAGGGTGAATGTGACTGTATCCATATGAAGGGTCAGTGTGACTGTGTCCATATGAAGGGTCAGTGTGACTGTATCAATATGAAGGGTCAGTGTGACTGTATCCATTTGAAGGGTCAGTTTGACTGTATCCATATGAAGGGTCAGTGTGACTGTGTCCATATGAAAGGTCAGTGTGACTCTATCCATATGAAGGGTCAGTGTGACTGTATCCATATGAAGGGTCAGTGTGACTGTATCCATATGAAGGGTCAGTGTGACTGTATCCATATGAAGGGTCAGTGTGACTGTATCCATATGAAGGGTCAGTGTGACTGTATCCATATGAAGGGTCAGTGTGACTGTATCCATATGAAGGGTCAGTGTGGCTGTGTCCATATGAAGGGTCAGTGTGACTGTATCCATATGAAGGGTCAGTGTGACTGTATCCATATGAAGGGTCAGTGTGACTGTATCCATATGAAGGGTCAGTGTGACTGTATCCATATGAAGGGTCAGTGTGACTGTATCCATATGAAGGGTCAGTGTGACTGTGTCCATATGAAGGGTCAGTGTGACTATCCATTTGAAGGGTCAGTTTGACTGTATCCATATGAAGGGTCAGTGTGACTGTGTCCATATGAAAGGTCAGTGTGACTGTATCCATATGAAGGGTCAGTGTGACTGTATCCATATGAAGGGTCAGTGTGACTGTATCCATATGAAGGGTCAGTGTGACTGTATCCATATGAAGGGTCAGTGTGACTGTATCCATATGAAGGGTCAGTGTGACTATCCATTTGAAGGGTCAGTGTGACTGTATCCATATGAAGGGTCATTGTGACTGTATCCATATGAAGGGTCAGTGTGACTGTGTCCATATGAAGGGTCAGTGTGACTGTGTCCATATGAAGGGTCAGTGTGACTGTATCCATATGAAGGGTCAGTGTGACTGTATCCTTATGAAGGGTCAGTGTGACTGTATCCATATGAAGGGTCAGTGTGACTGTTTCCATATGAAGGGTCAGAGTGACTGTATTCATATGAAGGGTCGGTGTGACTGTGTCCATATGAAGGGTCAGAGTGACTGTATTCATATGAAGGGTCAGTGTGACTGTGTCCATATGAAGGGTCAGAGTGACTGTATTCATATGAAGGGTCAGTGTGACTGTATCCATATGAAGGGTCAGTTTGACTGTATCCATATGAAGGGTCAGTGTGACTGTATCCATATGAAGGGTCAGTGTGACTGTATCCATATGAAGGGTCAGTGTGACTGTATCCATATGAAGGGTCAGTTTGACTGTATCCATATGAAGGGTCAGTGTGACTGTGTCCATATGAAGGGTCAGTGTGACTGTATCCATATGAAGGGTCAGTGTGACTGTATCCATATGAAGGGTCAGTTTGACTGTGTCCATATGAAGGGTCAGTGTGACTGTGTCCATATGAAGGGTCAGTGTGACTGTATCCATTTGAAGGGTCAGTTTGACTGTGTCCATATGAAGGGTCAGTGTGACTGTATCCATATGAAGGGTCAGTGTGGCTGTATCCATATGAAGGGTCAGTTTGACTGTATCCATATGAAAGGTCAGTGTGACTGTATCCATATGAAGGGTCAGTGTGACTGTATCCATATGAAGGGTCAGTGTGACTGTATCCATATGAAGGGTCAGTGTGACTGTATCCATATGAAGGGTCAGTGTGACTGTATCCATATGAAGGGTCAGTTTGACTGTATCCATATGAAAGGTCAGTTTGACTGTATCCATATGAAGGGTCAGTGTGACTGTATCCATATGAAGGGTCAGTGTGACTGTATCCATATGAAGGGTCAGTGTGACTGTATCCATATGAAGGGTCAGTGTGACTGTATCCATATGAAGGGTCAGTTTGACTGTATCCATATGAAGGGTCAGTGTGACTGTGTCCATATGAAGGGTCAGTGTGACTGTATCCATATGAAGGGTCAGTGTGACTGTATCCATATGAAGGGTCAGTTTGACTGTGTCCATATGAAGGGTCAGTGTGACTGTGTCCATATGAAGGGTCAGTGTGACTGTATCCATATGAAGGGTCAGTTTGACTGTGTCCATATGAAGGGTCAGTGTGACTGTATCCATATGAAGGGTCAGTGTGACTGTATCCATATGAAGGGTCAGTGTGACTGTATCCATATGAAGGGTCAGTGTGACTGTATCCATATGAAGGGTCAGTGTGACTGTATCCATATGAAGGGTCAGTTTGACTGTATCCATATGAAGGGTCAGTGTGACTGTGTCCATATGAAGGGTCAGTGTGACTGTATCCATATGAAGGGTCAGTGTGACTGTATCCATATGAAGGGTCAGTTTGACTGTGTCCATATGAAGGGTCAGTGTGAATGTGTCCATATGAAGGGTCAGTGTGACTGTATCCATATGAAGGGTCAGTTTGACTGTGTCCATATGAAGGGTCAGTGTGACTGTATCCATATGAAGGGTCAGTGTGACTGTATCCATATGAAGGATCAGTTTGACTGTATCCATATGAAAGGTCAGTGTGACTGTATCCATATGAAGGGTCAGTGTGACTGTATCCATATGAAGGGTCAGTTTGACTGTATCCATATGAAGGGTCAGTTTGACTGTATCCATATGAAGGGTCAGTGTGACTGTATCCATATGAAGGGTCAGTGTGACTGTATCCATATGAAAGGTCAGTGTGACTGTATCCATATGAAGGGTCAGTGTGACTGTATCCATATGAAGGGTCAGTGTGACTGTATCCATATGACGGGTCAGTGTGACTGTGTCCATATGAAGGGTCAGTGTGACTGTGTCCATATGAAGGTGTATGCTGTTGAACTAATACCCCAGCAGTGACCACTCTCCTCCCAGGTCTTATTCAGGTTAACAGCAGAGGTTTATAACACTAGAGGAGGGAGAGACTGATTTAAGAGCAGCGATTAGGAGGGAGAGACTGATTTAAGAGCAGTGATTAGGAGGGAGAGACATTGTCGTCCTAACAGAACAAGCCTATTCTGCTATTGAGGCCTAATAGATTAATATTGAATATACCTCTATATTGCATTTAAAGCCACAAAGGAAGATTAGAGAGGAAGAGATGGACAATATAGAGATGGCCTTTCTCCTTGTTTTAATCGTGTTGTCTCCTCCTCTCCTTTCTCATTGTGAGGTGAACCTGGCTAACCAGCATTGGTCCTGTGCTTTAAAGAAGCCAGTTACTGTGTTAGTGAATGCTTTCAGCACCTCTGCTGAATGAATGGTCTCATTGCCTCTAGTCTCTCCTTCCACCATGCTGTTTTATGGCTCTAGTGAATACCAGAGACACACACAGGGACAATGTGAGGGGCAATGCTAATGATCCTTAGATAATCATTGTTCTCCATAGCAACACTCAGAGAGGGATGAGTATTGTCTCACTGACAGGATGGAGATGGACTTGATTCCAACAGAGAAGGGTTTGGTGGTCTAGAGCTGACCAGACTCTTCAACAGTATTACCACGGCCCTAATCTCGGGAGCCAAAACCACATTTTTTGTGCACTGATTAGCTGCTCAGTTTGATTTAATGGCTGTGGACCAGATCATCCTAAACTATTACTATAGACCTTCCTATATCCTATGACCCCAGACCTTCCTATATCCTATGACCCCAGACCCTCCTACATCCTATGACCCCAGACCCTCCTATATCCTATGACCCCAGACCCTCCTACATCCTATGACCCCAGACCCTCCTATATCCTATGACCCCAGACCCTCCTATATCCTATGACCCCAGACCCTCCTATATCCTATGACCCCAGACCCTCCTATATCCTATGACCCCAGACCTTCCTACATCCTATGACCCCAGACCTTCCTACATCCTATGACCCCAGACCCTCCTATATCCTATGACCTTCAGACCCTCCTGCAGCCTATGACCCCAGGCTGTAATATTGTGACCCCAGGCTGACCTTTTAGAGCTGAAGGCCACTGCCCTGTGTCCCCAGTACTGGTTCCTCTCCCCATCTGAACCCTCCTACAGGGTGTCAGGGAGCTGCACTGGTCCAACTGATGAGCTGTAACACCAGAGGTACAACAAATAATGGGTCTGGCGCTGCAGACAAATTAGACGACAGCAGTTAATCCAGAAAACTGTTTTCATTGGTCCCCTCTCATTTCCCAGCAGCATAAATATTTCTGTGGTGTAATTTGCACATGCAAGCATCTTTGAGGTCACCGCTGTTGAGAGCCGTAGTAACCTCTTTTCAAACACAGAAAGACGTGCTGGAATTTAAAGATTAGGAACATTTGGTCTGTGAACATTCCTTTCAGAGACAGTTGGTTTTTTCTCACCACTGAGCGTTGCTTAGTGAATATATTTATCTGCAACGAGGAGCAGAAATCATTCCTTTTGATTGGAGACAGTTTTTCCTTTCGCTATTTGATTGGAGGAAGCGCTTGACCTAGGTGTTTGTTCTGCCTCCTTTTCTAGTAAAGGACGTTCTGCTACAATACAACACCCTGGGTTTGATGGAGCAGGTAACTAACTCACTAAGTCATAATAGAATCATCCACATTTAATTACCAGGCTCCTATAACAGACTCCAGGCCTCATCCTGCTTCATTCTCATGGACAGTGACAGTGCAGTGATAGCAATACTGATGACAGGCCTCTCCACAGTGATGGCAGGCCTTCTCCATTGAGTCTGATGTTGATTTCTCTTCCTTCCAGTTCTTCCATTAATCAGTGTGACGCTGCGAGGGCACTGCAGTTTGGTCAGCCGCACTGAAGTGAGTAATTAACTTGCATTAACTCATTAAACTGTTCTAGATGTGGCCATAAATTCCTGAGCACTGATCCGAGGGAGAGAGAGAGACAAAGAGAGAGAGAGAGAGAGAGAGAGAGAGAGAGAGAGAGAGAGAGAGAGAGAGAGAGAGAGAGAGAGAGAGAGAGAGAGAGAGAGCCTTTCCATCCCCTTACAGCTGACGGGGAGACAGGCGGTGCTGATGTGGTAGTGGGAGGGTTGATACGTAGGGAGTGGTGGTATGGGGAAGGTTAGGGTTAGTGAGGAGGGTGACTAAATGGGGATCCAAGACATTACATTTACATTTACATTTACGTCATTTAGCAGACGCTCTTATCCAGAGCTTATCCAGGGTTGGAGTAAAGGGGGGGGGGTTGGGTAGAAGGATTACTTTATCCTATCCCAGGTATTCCTTAAAGAGGTGGGGTTTCAAATGTCTCCGGAAGGTGGTGAGTGACTCCGCTGTCCTGGCGTCGTGAGGGAGCTTGTTCCACCATTGGGGTGCCAGAGCAGCGAACAGTTTTGACTGGGCTGAGCGGGAACTATGCTTCCGCAGAGGTAGGGGAGCCAGCAGGCCAGAGGTGGATGAACGCAGTGCCCTCGTTTGGGTGTAGGGTCTGATCAGAGCCTGAAGGTACGGAGGTGCCGTTCCCCTCACAGCTCCGTAGGCAAGCACCATGGCCTTGTAGGAGATGCGAGCTTCAACTGGAAGCCAGTGGAGTGTGCGGAGGAGCGGGGTCACAAGGGGGAAGGCATGGACCTCCTCCTGGGGTTCCAATACTCTGGGATTTGTCATTTTTCTTGTAGTTGAGGTCAATTATTTCACAAATAAATTATAATCTGGCCTTTCTATTTAAAACAGTTAACAATTTCAACCTTCTCTCGAAATAATTATATTAATCAAAGATGTTTTGAAATATCTAAAAGGGAAGGTATAGAGAAATGTCACGACTTCTGCAAAGGCTGCCTCCCTTCCTTGTTTGGGCAGGCTTCGGCGTTCGGGCAGGCTTCGGCGTTCGGGCAGGCTTCAGCGTTCGGGCAGGCTTCGGCGTTCGGGCAGGCTTCGGCGTTCGGGCAGGTTTCGGCGTTCGGGCAGGCTTCAGGGTTCGTCGTCACCGGCTTACTAGCCACTGCCGCTCCATATATCATCATTCCATTTGTCTTGTCTTGTCAATCACACACACCTGGTTCTTATCCCCTCATTAGTCCGTGTATAAGTGTTCCCTCTGGCCCCCATGTCCTTGTGGGTGATAGTTGTTTAGTTGTGAGAGTAGTGGAGCTCGGTGGAGCTACTCGTACCAGTTTATTTTTTTTGGGGGGGGGGTCAGCTTAATATTGCAGATAGATTGTATCTTCTATCAATGTAATTGTCTGCATCACTACCAATCCCCCATGTTTTTTATATACATACTCCCCTTCATTACTTTTCAACCCCGCCATCCTTTCCCTACTTGGAGTAAATTAGTGAACAACAACGCCCAGGCCTCTACTTCCGGTCTATACTTACTATCTACACCTTATGGACACAGTCAATTTTACAATAATTCTATTATATATATATATTTTTTATTTTTTAATTTTTTTTGCTCCTGAACTTCTTCTATTCTCAACCTCTCCGATCATTTTCATGATGTCCATCCGGTTTGCTTCTATATGCCATATCTTTCTAACTGTGCTCTTTCACAAAAGCTCTCAACCTACAACCTATATACTTATTATGGACACAGTATGCTTTACATTAGTTATCTTGTTGTTATTAGTTGTTGTTATTAGTCCCATCCTTCAGCTCCATTCAACACCTCCCATCTATCTCTTAACACCATCCATATAGGATTTCTATTTGCCATATATTTTTCAGCTGTACTGTGATGTTTCACAAAAGTTCTGAACCTTTCTATTCTCATTGTTTCTACAGATTGTGAATTAAAAATAAACATTTTTGCTAAAAGTATTATTATATTATTGATCGATTGACTATGAATTTTCAGATCACCCAGTAATGCTATCTGCAAGGTTAGCTCCAGGTAAATATTGCAAACCTTTAGCCATTCCTGGACCTGTGTCCAAAAACAAGCTACAAATGGACAGAACCAAAACAAATGATCTAATGATTCTGTCTCTTCACAGCAAAATCTGCAGAGCTGGGAAGATTGTATCCCCCATATAAATAACATTCTATTGGTAGCAAGAATTTTATGTAATAATTTAAATAGAAAGATTTTAATTTTTGAATCCGGTGTCGTTTTGCGTGTCAGTTCATAAACACTATGCCATGGGATCGGTACGTCAAAAATCTCTTCCCAACTATTTTGCAATCTACTCGTACCAGTTTGTTGCCAGGGTAGATATTTCCCCTGTGCCTATGTATTGTTGGATCTACCATTACAGTGTGTTGCCAGGGATGATAGTTTCCCCTGTGCCTGTTTCGTTTGTCGCTATTCCAGCGCATTTATGTTTAAAGACGGAATAAACTCTATATTTGGTGATTACCCTCCTGCGCCTGACTCCTTCCATCACACTCATCACAGAATCACCCACCCGCTATGGAGTCAGCGGGAGAAGAGTGCATGCCTGGAGTCGTGGCACGAGTCCAGGAGCATTCCACGATGCTGGCCAGCTTTGGGGAAGCGATGGATCGGGTTCTTCAGGTCGTCCAACACCTGGAGAGGAGAGGACCCGATCTGTCGTGACCAGCGGGCCAACCGGATCCAGCCACCTACACCCCAGCACCCGGAGGGATCCAGATATCCCGACCATGGGCGTTCGATGGGACGGCGGCACTCTGCCAAGGATTCCTCCTCCAACTGGAGCTTTACTTCTCCAGCATCAGGCCGGCGCCATCGGAGCGGGAGAAGGTGTCCGTCCTCGTTTCCTGCCTCTCGGGGAAAGCCCTGGAGTGGGCCAACGCGGTGTGAAATGAGGGAGGAGCCGCATTGGAGGACTACGGGGAGTTCGCTCTCCTCTTCTGGGCGGTCTTCGATCACCCGCCCGAGGGTCGAAGGGCGGGCGAGCGGCTGGTCCACCTGAGGCAGGGGACAAGGACCGCGCAGGACTTCGCGTTGGAGTTTCGGACTCTGGCAGCGGGGTCTGGGTGGAACGAGCGGGCCCTGATCGACCATTTCCGGTGCCATCTGCGGGAGGACGTCCGACGGGAGCTAGCCTGTCGGGACACCATGTTGTCCTTCACGAAACTGGTGGACATGGCCATTCGTTTGGACAACCTGCTGGCAGCCAGAGGACGTCCTGGTAGGGGTCCGTTTCCACCCCGGACAACTCGGATCCCGAGTTGATGGAGCTGGGTGGAGCCACTATCCCAGAGAGCGGAGGAAGACAGCGACAGTGTCACTCTGGTGGCACGAAGGGACATTACACCGCACAATGTCGTAGTCAACGTTCTTTTGGGTCTGGAGGTGGCAGGCAGGGCACTCTCGCATCACCCCAAGTATCGAACACCCAAATTCCACTCCCCATCAGAGCACTTGATAGTCGACCATTAGGGTCCGGGTTTGTTACGGAAGTCACTATACCAGTCACCATGTTCATCCAGGAGACTCATTGTGAGCAAGTTATTTTTTCGATTATTGAGTCTCTGCTTTCCCTGTGGTATTAAGTATCCCTTGGCTAACACTCCACAACCCCACCTTCTCATGGCCGCAGAGGTCTCTCACAGGGTGGTCGTGAGAGTGTCAGGGTAAGTGTCTAGGTGTTTCCAGGTGTTTCCAGTGGCGCAACCACGATGGAAAGTCCAGACGGTACCCCCCGAATACCTCGGTTTGGCGCACGCGTTTTCATTACCACCTCAGGTGTGGAGATGGAGGGAGATCGCATTTCAGCCGTGCGTAATTGGCCGACTCCAACCACGGTTAAGGAGGTGCAGCGCTTCCTTGGATTTGCCAACTACTATCGGAGGTTTATCCGGGGCTTTGGCAAGGTCGCAGCTCCCATTACCTCCCTGTTGAAGGGTGGGCCGTGCCGGCTCCGCTGGTCTGCTGAGGCTGACCTGGCCTTCAGGAGACTGCGGGGTCTGTTCACCTCAGCCCCGGTACTAGCCCTCCCCGATCCATCACTACCGTTCGTAGTGGAGGTGGATAAGTCCGAGATAGGGATAGGCGCCACTCAAACTGCCTTCTTCTCTAAGGAGTTCAGCCTGGCGGAGTAGAACTACGACGTTGGTGATCAGGAGCTGTTGGCTGTTGTCCGAGCTTTGACCGCGTGGAGGCATCTGCTCGAAGGGGCGAAACACCCTTTCCTCGTCTGGACTGACCACCGTAACCTGGAGTACATCCGGGCAGCGAGGAGGCTGAACCCTCGCCAGGCCAGGTGTCGGCGCGCTGCTGGAGCTTCGCGTCAAGGGGGGGGTACTGTCACGACTTCTGCCGAGGCTGCCTCCCCTCCTTGTTCGGGCAGGCTTCAGCGTTCGTCGTCACCGGCTTACTAGCCACTGCCGCTCCATTTTTCATCATTCAATTTGTCTTGTCTTCTCAATCACACACCTGGTTCATATCAAATCAAATCAAATCAAATTGTATTGGCCACATGCGCCGAATACAAAAGGTTCAGACATTACAGTGAAATGCTTACTTATTACTTATACTTACTTGATTTTTTTTATATATATAAAGGTAAAATAAAACAACAACAAAAAAGTGTTGAGAAAAAAAGAGCAGCAGTCAAATAAAATTACAGTAGGGAGGCTATATACAGGGGGGTACCGGTGCAGAGTCAATGTGCAGGGGCACCGGCTAGTTGAGGTAGTTGAAGTAATATGTACATGTGGGTAGAGTTAAAGTGACTATGCATAAATAATTAACAGAGTAGCAGCAGCGTAAAAGGATGGGGTGGGGGGGGGGCAGTGCAAATAGTCCGGGTTGCCATGATTAGCTGTTCAGGAGTCTTATGGCTTGGGGGTAGAAGCTGTTGAGAAGTCTTTTGGACCTAGACTTGACACTCCGGTACCGCTTGCTGTGCGGTAGCAGAGAGAACAGTCTATGACTAGGGTGGCTGGAGTGTTTGACACTTTTGAGGGCCTTCCTCTGTCACCGCCTGGTATAGAGGTCCTGGATGGCAGGAAGCTTGGCCCCAGTGATGTTCTGGACCGTACGCACTACCCTCTGTAGTGCCTTGCGGTCGGAGGCTGAGCAGTTGCCATACCAGGCGGTGATGCAACCAGTCAGGATGCTCTCGATGATGCAGCTGTAGAATTTTTTGAGGATCTGAGGACCCATGCCAAATCTTTTCAGTCTCCTGAGGGGGAATAGGCTTTGTCGTGCCCTCTTCACGACTGTCTTGGTGTGTTTGGATCATGATAGTTCGTTGGTGATGTGGACACCAAGGAACTTGAAGCTCTCAACCTGTTCCACTACAGCCCCGTCGATGAGAATGGGGGCGTGCTCAGTCCTCTTTTTTACCTGTAGTCCACAATCATCTCCTTTGTCTTGGTCAAGTTGGGGGAGAGGTTGTTATCCTGGCACCCACACGGCCAGGTCTCTGACCTCCTCCCTATAGGCTGTCTCATCGTTGTCGGTGATCAGGCCTACCACTGTTGTGTCGTCGGCAAACTTAATGATGGTGTTGGAGTCGTACCTGGCCATGCAGTCATGGGTGAACAGGGAGTACAGGAGGGGACTGAGCACGCACCCCTGAGGGGCCCCCGTGTTGAGGATCAGCATGGCAGATGGGTTGTTACCTACCCTTACCACCTGGGGGCGGCCTGTCAGGAAGTCCAGGATCCAGTTGCAGAGGGAGGTGTTTAGTCCCAGGGTCCTTAGCTTAGTGATGAGCTTTCAGGGCACTATGGTGTTGAACGCTGAGCTGTAGTCAATGAATATCATTCTCACGTAGGTGTTCCTCTTGTCCAGGTGGGAAAGGGCAGTGTGGAGTGCAATAGAGATTGCATCATCTGTGGATCTGTTGGGGCGGTATGCAAATTGGAGTGGGTCTAGGGTTTCTGGGATAATGGTGCTGATGTGAGCCATGACCAGCCTTTCAAAGCACTTCATGGCTACAGACGTCAGTGCTACGGGTCGGTAGTCATTTTGGCAAATTATCTTAGTGTCCTTGGGCACGGGGACTATGGTAGTCTGCTTGAAACATGTTGGTATTACAGACTCAGTCAGGGACATGTTGAAAATGTCAGTGAAGACACTTGCCAGTTGGTCAGCACATGCTCGGAGTACACGTCCTGGTAATCCGTCTGGCCCTGCGGCCTTGAGAATGTTGACCTGCTTAAAAGTCTTTCTCACGTTGGCAACGGCGAGCGTGATCACATAGTCATCCGGAACAGCTGGTGCTCTCATGCATGCTTCAGTGTTGCTTGCCTCGAAGTGAGCAAAGAAGTGGTTTAGCTTGTCTGGAAGTATTGTGTTACTGGGCAGCTCGCGGATGTGCTTCCCTTTGTAGTCTGTAATAGTTTTCAAGCCCTGACACATCCGACGAGCGTCAGAGCCGGTGTAGTACGATTCAATCTTAGTCCTGTATTGACTCTTTGCCTGTTTGATGGTTCGTCGGAGGGCATAGCGGGATTTCTTATAAGCATCCGGGTTAGAAAAGCTCCTTGAAAGCGGCAGCTCTACCCTTTAGCTCAGTGCGGATGTTGCCTGTAATCCATGGCTTCTGGTTGGGGTATGTACGTACGGTCACTGTGGGGACGACATCATCGATGCACTTATTGATGAAGCCAGTGACCGATGTGGTGTACTCCTCAATGCTTTCTGAAGAATCCCGGAACATGTTCTAGTCTGTGCTAGCAAAACAGTGCTGTAGCTTAGCATCTGCGTTATCTGACCACTTTTTTATTAACCGAGTCACTGGTGCTTCCTGCTTTAGTTTTTGCTTATAAGCAGGAATCAGGAGGATAGCGTAATGGTTAGATTTGCCAAATGGAGGGCGAGGGAGAGCTTTGTATGTGTCACTGTGTGTGGAGTAAAGGTGGTCTAGAGTTTTTTTTCCTCTGGTTGCACATTTAACATGCTGGTAGAAATTAGGTAGAACGGATTTAAGTTTCCCTGCATTAAAGTCCCCGGCCACTAGGAGCGCTGCCTCTGGATGAGCGTTTTCCTGTTTATTTATTTATTTATTTTTATTTCACCTTTATTTAACCAGGTAAACCAGTTGAGAACAAGTTCTCATTTACAACTGCGACCTGGCCAAGATAAAGCAAAGCAGTGCGATAAAAACAACAACACAGAGTTACATATGGGGTAAAACAAAACAAAGTCAAAAATACAACAGAAATACATATATATACCGTGTGTGCAAATGTAGCAAGTTATGGAGGTAAGGCAATAAATAGGCTATAGTGCAAAATAATTACAATTAGTATTAACACTGGAATGATAGATGTGCAAGAGATGATGTGCAAATATAGATACTGGGGTACAAATGAGCAAAATAAATAACAATATAGGGATGAGGTAGTTGGGCGGGCTAATTTCAGATGGGCTGTGTACAGGTGCAGTGATCGGTAAGGTGCTCTGACAACTGATGCTTAAAGTTAGTGAGGGAGATAAGTGTCTTCAGCTTCAGAGATTTTTGCAATTTGTTCCAGTCATTGGCAGCAGAGAACTGGAAGGAATGGCGGCCAAAGGAGGTGTTGGCTTTGGGGATGACCAGTGAGATATACCTGCTGGAGCGCAGACTACGGGTGGGTGTTGCTATGGTGACCAATGAGCTAAGATAAGGCGGGGATTTGCCTAGCAGTGATTTATAGATGGCCTGGAGCCAGTGGGTTTGGCGACGAATATGTAGTGAGGACCAGCCAACAAGAGCGTACAGGTCACAGTGGTGGGTAGTATATGGGGCTTTGGAGACAAAACGGATGGCACTGTGATAGACTACATCCAATTTGCTGAGTAGAGTGTTGGAGGCTATTTTGTAAATGACATCGCCGAAGTCAAGGATCGGTAGGATAGTCAGTTTTACAAGGGCATGTTTGGCAGCATGAGTGAAGGAGGCTTTGTTGCGAAATAGGAAACCGATTCTAGATTTAACTTTGGATTGGAGATTCTTAATGTGAGTCTGGAAGGAGAGTTTACAGTCTAACCAGACACCTAGATATTTGTAGTTGTCCACATACTCTAGGTCAGACCCGTCGAGAGTAGTGATTCTAGTCGGGTGGGCAGGTGCAAGCAGCGTTCGGTTGAAGAGCATGCATTTAGTTTCACTAGTGTTTAAGAGCAGTTGGAGGCTACTGAAGGAGTGTTGTATGGCATTGAAGCTCGTTTGGAGGTTTGTTAACACAGTGTCCAATGAAGGGCCAGATGTATACAAAATGGTGTTGTCTGCATAGAGGTGGATCTGAGAGTCACCAGCAGCAAGAGCGATGTCATTGATATACACAGAGAAAAGAGTCGGCCCAAGAATTGAACCCTGTGGCACCCCCATAGAGACTGCGATAGGTCCAGACAGCAGGCCCTCCGATTTGACACATTGAACTCTATCTGAGAAGTAGTTGGTGAACCAGGCGAGGCAGTCATTTGAGAAACCAACGCTATTTAGTCTGCCAATAAGAATGCGGTGGTTGACAGAGTCGAAAGCCTTGGCCAGGTCAATGAAAACGGCTGCACAGTACTGTCTATTATCGATCGCGGTTATAATATCGTTTAGGACCTTGAGCGTGGCTGAAGTGCACCCATGACCAGCTCGGAAACCGGATTGCATAGCGGAGAAGGTACGGTGGGATTCGAAATGGTCGGTGATCTGTTTGTTGACTTGGCTTTCAAAAACTTTTGAAAGGCAGGGCAGGATGGATATGGGTCTGTAACAGTTTGGATCTAGAGTGTCACCCCCTTTGAAGAGGGGGATGACCGCAACAGCTTTCCAATCTCTGGGGATCTCAGACGTTACGAAAGAGAGATTGAACAGGCTAGTAATAGGGGTTGCAACAATTTCGGCGGCTAGTTTTAGAAAGAAAGGGTCCAGATTGTCTAGCCCAGATGATTTGTAGGGGTCCAGATTTTGCAGCTCTTTCAGAACATCAGCTGTCTGGATTTGTGTGAAGGAGAAGCGGGGGGGGGGGGGGGGGGGGGGGGGCATGGGCAAGTTGCAGCGGAGGGTGCAGAGCTGGTGGCCGGGGTAGTGGTAGCCAGGTGGAAAGCATGGCCAGCCGTGGCAAAATGCTTGTTGAAATTCTCGATTATTGTAGATTTATCGGTGGTGATACTGTTTCCTAGCCTCAGTGCAGTGGGCAGCTGGGAGGAAGTGCTCTTATTTTCCATGGACTTTACAGTGTCCCAAAACTTTTTGGAGTTAGTGCTACAGGATGCAAATTTCTGTTTGAAAAAGTTAGCCTTTGCTTTCCTAACTGCTTGTGTATATTGGTTCCTAACTTCCCTGAAAAGTTGCATATCGCGGGGGCTATTTGATGCTAATGCAGTACGC
Source organism: Coregonus ussuriensis (assembly GCA_031479575.1). Lineage (NCBI taxonomy): Eukaryota > Metazoa > Chordata > Actinopteri > Salmoniformes > Salmonidae > Coregonus > Coregonus ussuriensis. The sequence goes on from CM062500.1 coordinate 82,900,131, forward strand.
CACAGGATGTTTTTGTGCTGGTCAAGGGCAGTCAAGTCTGAGGAGAACCAGGGGCTATATCTGTTCTTAGTTCTGCATTTTTTGAATGGGGCATGTTTATTTAAGATTGAGAGGAAATTACTTTTAAAGAACAACCAGGCATCCTCTACTGACGAAATGAGATCTATATCCATCCAGGATACCTGGGCCAGGTCAATTAGGAAGGCCTGCTCGCTGAAGTGTTTTTGGGAGCGTTTGACAGTGATGAGGGGTGGTCGTTTGACCGCAGACCCGTTACGGACGCAGGCAATAAGGCAGTGATCGCTGAGATCCTGGTTGAAGACAGCTGAGGTGTATTTAGAGGGTATGTTAGTCAGGATGATATCTATGAGGGTACCCATGTTTACGGATTTAGGGTTGTACCTGGTAGGTTCGTTGATAATTTGTGTGAGATTGAGGGCATCTAGTTTAGATTGTAGGATGGCCGTGGTGTTAAGCATATCCCAATTTAGGTCACCAAGCAGTACGAACTCTGAGGATAGATGGGGGGCAATCAATTCACATATGGAGTCCAGGGCACAGCTGGGGGCTGAGGGGGGTCTGTAGCAAGCGGCAACAGTGAGAGATTTATTTCTGGAAAGGTGGATTTTTAGAAGTAGAAGCTCAAACTGTTTGGGCACAGACCTGGATAGTATGATAGAGCTCTGCAGGCTATCTCTACAGTAGATTGCAACTCCACCCCCTTTTGCAGTTCTATCTAGATGGAAAATGTTATAGTTGGGGGTGGAAATTTCAGAATTTTTGGTGGCCTTCCTAAGCCAGGATTCAGACACTGCTAGAACATCAGGCCTTTTGGTGGCCTTATACAGCGCAATCCTATCCCCTCATTAGTCCGTGTATAAGTGTTCCCTCTCGCCCCCTTGTCCTTGTGGGTGATTGTTGTTTAACTGTGAGAGTAGTGTAGCTCGGTGGAGCTACTCGTACCATTTTGTTGCCAGGGTAGATATTTCCCCTGTGCCTATGTGTTGTTGGATCTACCATTACAGTGTATTTGCCAGGGATGATAGCTTCCCCTGTGTCTGTTTCGTTTGTCGCTATTCCAGCGCATTTGTGTGTAAAGACGGAATAAACTCTGTATTCGGTGATTACCCTCCTGCTTCTGACTCCTTCCATCACACGAAATAACATTCTCTCTGAGGAATATATTTTAGGAAGAGGAACAAACCACAGCTGTCCCCTCATCCCTTTCCTTTTCCCTCTGGCTATAGAAACCTAGCTAGCAGTTAGCTTTCCCTTTCCCTCTGGCTATAGAAACCTAGCTAGCAGTTAGCTTTCCCTTTCCCTCTGGCTATAGAAACCTAGCTAGCAGTTAGCTTTCCTTTTCCCTCTGGCTATAGAAACCTAGCTAGCAGTTAGCTTTCCTTTTCCCTCTGGCTATAGAAACCTTTTAGTCATTTATCCAGAGCGACTTACAGTTTGTGCATACATTATTTTATATTTTTCATACTGGCCCCCCATGGGAATCGAACCCACAACCCTGGCGTTGCAAACACCATGCTCTACCAACTGAGCTACATCCCTGCCAACCATTCCCTCCCCTACCCTGGACGACTTGTGCGCCGCCCCATGGGTCTCCCGGTCGTGGCCGGCTACGACAGAGCCTGGATTCGAACCTGGATCTCTAGTGGCACAGCTAGCACTGCGATGCAGTGGCTTAGACCACTGTGCCACTCGGGAGTCCTAACCTAGCTAGCAGTTAGCTTTCCTTTTCCCTCTGGCTATAGAAACCTAGCTAGAAGTTTGCTTTTGAGAATTGTGATATGATGCCCGCTGTCACTTTATTTTGGAAATATTTTTTCGCCAATCCATTGTTTTAGACTGCTTGAATAAAACTTGTATGTAACACTATTGCATAACTTTTTGTGAATAATTTAACTAACTACTGTAGCTAACTAACTAATAGTTATTTTCCATTCACCAGATGATTCACCAAGTTGGAGAATGCCCATTTTGAATGCCTGTTTGATTCGGCAGCAGAGATTATTGAAAACGTAACAAGTTAAATGACTGACATTAACATTACAAAAAAAATGAACGACCGGTTGTTGAGGAGGTCAAATATGTCAAACGTGGCAGTATGGGTGTTTTGAGCAACTTTGAACTATGAGATCTGCGCTGATAAATGATTGGTTGGCTTTTTGCTGAGCTCGTCTGAGAACATCCTTCCTGTCTGGTGTCTGGGCTCATCTCACCACGTTGGGACTCTTCAGGCTCTCTAACACCATCATCTATTCCAAGTAGAACTAATAGCTGATAATACCTAGGACTGTCACAGACCTTTCTCATCCTAGTCTGGGAGACAACATATCTGATTTGCATCTATCCAGTCGGTTGTGGTCACAGGCAGAGCGGCGCTAGAGGAGGGACTCAGTGACACATATCTGGCAACAAGTTGATATGCATGAATCGAGTGTCAGCATTAGAAGAGTGATCTAAATGAACTATGGTGACACACTGAGTGCTACAACTAATCTGTGAGGATGATAGCTATAGAGTTAGATCCTGAGCAGCGTGGTGCTGGGAGGCTGTAAACTGGTCTGATTAAAGATCCTGAGCAGAGTGGAGCTGGGAGGCTGTAAACTGGTCTGATTAAAGATCCTGAGCAGAGTGGAGCTGGGAGGCTGTAAACTGGTCTGATTAAAGATCCTGAGCAGAGTGGTGCTGGGAGGCTGTAAACTGGTCTGATTAAAGATCCTGAGCAGAGTGGTGCTGGGAGGCTGAAAACTCGTCTGATTAAAGATTCTGAGCAGAGTGGAGCTGAGAGGCTGAAAACTGGTCTGATTAAAGATCCTGAGCAGAGTGGTGCTGGGAGGCTGAAAACTGGTCTGATTAAAGATCCTGAGCAGAGTGGTGCTGGGAGGCTGTAAACTGGTCTGATTAAAGATCCTGAGCAGAGTGGAGCTGAGAGGCTGTAAACTGGTCTGATTAAAGATCCTGAGCAGAGTGGAGCTGAGAGGCTGAAAACTGGTCTGATTAAAGATCCTGAGCAGAGTGGTGCTGGGAGGCTGAAAACTGGTCTGATTAAAGATCCTGAGCAGAGTGGTGCTGGGAGGCTGTAAACTGGTCTGATTAAAGATCCTGAGCAGAGTGGAGCTGAGAGGCTGAAAACCTGGATTTATTAAAGTGTCATTTAGACTCTCAGCCACACCTCTTGCTCATAATAGATTACCATAATAGATCACCATAATATATTACCATAATAGATCACCTCTCTCTCTCTCACACCACTCTAACCATCAGGTACCATGGAACAGACCATGCATTGTTTAACATGTCTCTCTGCTCAGTTATATAACAAACGGATTTATTGAACTCTGGTTTTCTTCCTAATGGGTAAAACAGGTGTGAACTTCCCTGGCGATGCCATCTCTCTCTAAAGAATGATAGTCATTGATGGACAGTAAATGGACTATTGTATAAAGTTGGTAATTTTGTTGTATTTTCTGTTCCCTCAATATCAATGGAATTCACATTCATTTACCAGCTACAACAACCTGAGTTGCTGCACTGTCATTGATATAAAGCGCATAGCGTCTTAGATATTTCATATAATCACAGATTCATGGTACATAATAATGACGTCAGTAGTTTAGCCGGTGCTGACTTAGATGCTGATAGTGCTGACTGGGCTGTCTAACAACACTGCGGCTTGTTGAACTGGGACTTTAACTACTTCAACTGTTTATCTGCTCCCTTCACATGGCTGTTCTCAGATAGAGAGCTGTTCTGGTTACTCCCTCCACATGGCTGTTCTCAGATAGAGAGCTGTTCTGGTTACTCCCTCACATGGCTGTTCTCAGATAGAGAGCTGTTCTGGTTACTCCCTCCACATGGCTGTTCTCAGATAGAGAGCTGTTCTGGTTACTCCCTCACATGGCTGTTCTCAGATAGAGAGCTGTTCTGGTTACTCCCTCACATGGCTGTTCTCAGATAGAGAGCTGTTCTAGTTACTCCCTCCCTCCACATCAACAACGACTAGCTTTCCTTTTAACCTTCCTTGCCCTCGCTCTCCTCTCACAGCGTTGGGGACAGATAATGGCTCATTACCAATTCAGCCAACATATTGCAGCGTTTACTGTGAATACGGTCCCCACGAACGTGGAAACATTGACTTTAAATGTCAATTGTGCTATAATTACATTTAGCAGACGCTCTTATCCAGAGCGACTTACAGTTAATGCATACATATTTAATATTTTTTCATACCTGTGGGAATCAAACCCACAACCCTGGCGTTGCAAACGCCATGCTCTATCAACTGAGCTACATCCCTGCCGGCCATTCCCTCCCCTACCCTGGGCCAATTGCGCGCCGCCCCATTGGTCTCCCGGTCGGCTATGACAGAGCCTGGATTCAAACCAGGATCTCTAGTGGCACAGCTAGCACTGCGATGCAGTGCCTTAGACCACTGCGCCACTCGGGAGATGAGTCTCCTGAGTGGCGCAGTGGTCTAAGGCCCTGCATCGCAGTGCTAACTGTGCCACTAGAGATCCTGGTTCGAATCCAGGCTCTGTCGCCGCCGGCCGCGACCGGGAGACTCATGGGCGGCGCACAATTGGCCCAGCGTCGTCCAGGGTAGGGGAGGGAATGGCCGGCAGGGATGTAGCTCAGTTGACAGAGCATGGCATTTGCAACGCCAGGGTTGTGGGTTCGATTCCCACGGGGGCCAGTATAAAAAAAAAAAATATGTATTCACTAACTGTAAGTCGCTCTGGATAAGAGCGTCTGCTAAATGACTAAAATGTAAATGTAAATATAATGCTGTTCTTCTGTGCTACTGATTAAATTGAGATCTAAAAACAGATTGATGGAGCCGAAACCAGATTAGGTATGGGATAAAGGTATATGATATTATATGGATAAAGGTATATGATATTATATGGGATAAATGTATATGATATTCTATGTTTAAAGGTATTTGATATTATATGTATAAAGGTATATGATATTATATGTAAAAAGGTATATGATATTATATGGATAAGGGTATATGATATTATATGTATAAAAGTATATTACATTTGATGGGATGATGGAATAGTCTCTGTAATCTCAGGGGCTGACGTAATTGTTCTGGAATGGTCAGTAGTGAATGAGAGTGACACACGCCCAGACCCACCTATTTCATTTCCTTTGGCCTTGTGTATTTGTCTAGGAACTAGCCGCTAGCTGGTAACTTGATTGGTCAGCTGTGTGGATTGATTGGTTTTCACTCTCTTGTGTCCAAAACGCCCCGACACACACACACACACACACGCACACACGCACGCACGCTCCATCTCCTCAGGGTGAATCAGATTAGCTGGTCCTCTGTTTTCACACCGTGTCCCCTCCCTCCCTCCCTCCCTCCCTCCCTCCCTCCCTCCCTCCCTCCCTCCTCCTCCTCCTCCTCCTCTCCTCACTTCTCCCTCCCTCCCTCTTTCTCTCCCTCCTCCTTGGCTTCTTCGTCCCCTCTCCTCCTCTCCCCTCCTATCCTCCTTCCTCTGTCTCCCCTCCCCTCCTCTCCTCCCTCCTCCTCCTCCTCCTCCTCCTCCTCCTCCTCCTCCTCCCTCTGTTCTGTTATTCTAAGAAAGTCATAATGCCGTGCATTCAAACATCCCTGTTAAGACTGTACTTAACTCCCCTCTAAGGGGAAGGTCCTTCTAGCTGCTCTGCTCACAGATGGCTCTGATTAAACTGTATCTCTAAGTCCTCACAGCTACCGCCCTCCCTCCCTCCCTCCCTCCCTCCCTCCATCAGCCCAGCCCAGCCCAGCCTGCTGCCAACGGGCCCAGAGGCAACAACTAAATTGCTTTGGTTTCAGTATAACAGAGAAGTTGGCTGTGACAAGCTGAATCACTACATTAATGTGAATCCCTCCTCCCAGAGTATCCTTCAGCAGAGTAATGCCTGTGAGTGATGATTGTGTCTAATTGAAGGTAGCTTAGCGAGCTGTAGCTCAGCTGGAGGCGGTAGCATATTGGACCACTGAGACTGCTCATTCTGATTCACTGATTCAGCTGAGTGGGAAAACACATTATTGCCTAAGTAGAGGTATTTGTTCATGGTCGATAGAGTTTAATAAAATGATGTGGTACACTAATGAACCATAACCAGCTCCGTAGTCAGAGAGAGAGAGAGGGGGGGACGAGGGTAGTCAACCTAAAGGTACATTTAGATAGGGAAAAGGCTAACTTGCTAGAGCATTTATAAAGTTCTCATAAACACTACATTGCTGATTCACATATAATTTATAAGCAAGCAAGCGGCTTCTTAAAAGCTTTATGAAGGCTTTACTAGCCATGCAAATCATGTTTAATTTAAAGTGGGACTAACACACCAAAACTATACAGGCCTCATTCCAATGGTAATGTATTTGTGATGTGGAGAAATTAATAGTGAAATGAAAGGACTACTGCCAAACGAATGGCCACAATATGCCCATGTCCACATCATGGCAGCTTATCTCTCTGGCACTGCTGAGGGATGCTGCGGCCTCAGATCTCTGGAAGGACATTAGCCGAGGTTGCTGCACTCATAACTGGCATTGTGTTAGTCTATTGGTCTCTACCAAGCATGGTGTTAGTCTATTGGTCTCTACCAAGCATGGTGTTAGTCTATTGGTCTCTACCTAGCATGGTGTTAGTCTATTGGTCTCTACCTGGCATGGTGCTAGTCTATTGGTCTCTACCTGGCATGGTGCTAGTCTATTGGTCTCTACCTGGCATGGTGCTAGTCTATTGGTCTCTACCAAGCATGGTGCTAGTCTACTGGTCTCTACCTGGCATGGTGCTAGTCTATTGGTCTCTACCTAGCATGGTGTTAGTCTATTGGTCTCTACCTAGCATGGTGTTAGTCTATTGGTCTCTACCTAGCATGGTGTTAGTCTATTGGTCTCTACCTGGCATGGTGCTAGTCTATTGGTCTCTACCTGGCATGGTGCTAGTCTATTGGTCTCTACCTAGCATGGTGCTAGTCTATTGGTATCTACCTGGCATGGTGTTAGTCTATTGGTCTCTACCAAGCATGGTGTTAGTCTATTGGTCTCTACCTGGCATGGTGTTAGTCTATTGGTCTCTACCTGGCATGGTGTTAGACTATTGGTGTCTACCAAGCATGGTGTTAGTCTATTGGTCTCTACCTGGCATTGTGTTAGTTTATTGGTCTCTACCTAGCATGGTGCTATTCTATTGGTCTCTACCTGGCATGGTGTTAGACTATTGGTGTCTACCAAGCATGGTGTTAGTCTATTGGTCTCTACCTGGCATTGTGTTAGTTTATTGGTCTCTACCTAGCATGGTGGTAGTCTATTGGTCTCTACCTAGCATGGTCATATGTGGGCCGTTTGGTCAGGTTAGCAGCATTGTAGTGTTGTCTTGCTATAGAGGTTAGCTGTATTGTAGTGTTGTCTGGCTATATAGGTTAGCTTTATTGTAGTGTTGTCTTGCTATAGAGGTTAGCTGTATTGTAGTGTTGTCTGGCTATATAGGTTAGCTGTATTGTAGTGTTGTCTTGCTATAGAGGTTAGCTGTATTGTAGTGTTGTCTGGCTATATAGGTTAGCTGTATTGTAGTGTTGTCTTGCTATAGAGGTTAGCTGTATTGTAGTTTTGTCTGGCTATATAGGTTAGCTGTATTGTAGTGTTGTCTGGTTATAGAGGTTAGCTGTATTGTAGTGTTGTCTGGTTATAGAGGTTAGCAGCATTGTATTGTTGTCTGGCTATAGAGGTTAGCTGTATTGTAGTGTTGTCTTGCTATAGAGGTTAGCTGTATTGTAGTGTTGTCTGGCTATATAGGTTAGCTGTATTGTAGTGTTGTCTTGCTATAGAGGTTAGCTGTATTGTAGTGTTGTCTGGTTATAGAGGTTAGCTGTATTGTAGTGTTGTCTTGCTATAGAGGTTAGCTGTATTGTAGTTTTGTCTGGCTATATAGGTTAGCTGTATTGTAGTGTTGTCTGGTTATAGAGGTTAGCTGTATTGTAGTGTTGTCTGGTTATAGAGGTTAGCAGCATTGTATTGTTGTCTGGCTATAGAGGTTAGCTGTATTGTAGTGTTGTCTTGCTATAGAGGTTAGCTGTATTGTAGTGTTGTCTGGCTATATAGGTTAGCTGTATTGTAGTGTTGTCTGGTTATAGAGGTTAGCTGTATTGTAGTGTTGTCTGGTTATAGAGGTTAGCAGCATTGTATTGTTGTCTGGCTATAGAGGTTAGCTGTATTGTAGTGTTGTCTTGCTATAGAGGTTAGCTGTATTGTAGTGTTGTCTGGCTATATAGGTTAGCTGTATTGTAGTGTTGTCTTGCTATAGAGGTTAGCTGTATTGTAGTGTTGTCTGGTTATAGAGGTTAGCTGTATTGTAGTGTTGTCTTGCTATAGAGGTTAGCTGTATTGTAGTTTTGTCTGGCTATATAGGTTAGCTGTATTGTAGTGTTGTCTGGTTATAGAGGTTAGCTGTATTGTAGTGTTGTCTGGTTATAGAGGTTAGCAGCATTGTATTGTTGTCTGGCTATAGAGGTTAGCTGTATTGTAGTGTTGTCTTGCTATAGAGGTTAGCTGTATTGTAGTGTTGTCTGGCTATATAGGTTAGCTGTATTGTAGTGTTGTCTGGTTATAGAGGTTAGCTGTATTGTAGTGTTGTCTGGTTATAGAGGTTAGCAGCATTGTATTGTTGTCTGGCTATAGAGGTTAGCTTTATTGTAGTGTTGTCTTGCTATAGAGGTTAGCTGTATTGTAGTGTTGTCTGGCTATATAGGTTAGCTGTATTGTAGTGTTGTCTGGTTATAGAGGTTAGCTGTATTGTAGTGTTGTCTGGCTATATAGGTTAGGTGTATTGTAGTGTTGTCTGGTTATGAAGGTTAGCTGTATTGTAGTGTTGTCTGGCTATATAGGTTAGGTGTATTGTAGTGTTGTCTGGTTATATAGGTTAGCTGTATTGTAGTGTTGTCTGGTTATAGAGGTTAGCTGTATTGTAGTGTTGTCTTGCTATAGAGGTTAGCTGTATTGTAGTGTTGTCTGGCTATATAGGTTAGCTGTATTGTAGTGTTGTCTTGCTATAGAGGTTAGCTGTATTGTAGTGTTGTTTGGCTATAGAGGTTAGGTGTATTGTATTGTTGTCTGGCTATATAGGTTAGGTGTATTGTATTGTTGTCTGGCTATAGAGGTTAGCTGTATTGTGGTGTTGTCTGTCTATAGAGGTTAGCAGCATTGTATTGTTTTCTGGCTATAGAGGTTAGCTGTATTGTAGTGTTGTCTGGTTATGAAGGTTAGCTGTATTGTAGTGTTGTCTTACTATATAGGTTAGCTGTATTGTAGTGTTGTCTGGCTATAGAGGTTAGCTGTATTGTAGTGTTGTCTTGCTATAGAGGTTAGCTGTATTGTAGTGTTGTCTGGTTATGAAGGTTAGCTGTATTGTAGTGTTGTCTTGCTATAGAGGTTAGCTGTATTGTAGTGTTGTCTGGTTATGAAGGTTAGCTGTATTGTAGTGTTGTCTTGCTATAGAGGTTAGCTGTATTGTAGTGTTGTCTTGCTATAGAGGTTAGCTGTATTGAATTGCCCACAGCATTTGGCTCTGCAGCAGGAGAGGCTTGGCTGGATCCTTGGAGAACTCTTAGTATCTTCTTGTGATTATGTCCCTCCCTGTTGTCAAACACAGAGCTGCTCTATAATCATTTGAACAATTATCTTTTCTCACACAAAACACTGTGGTTAGGTGAGTGTGAACGGCTACGAGTGTGTGAAAGGCTAGGTGTGTGTGAAAGGCTAGGAGTGTATGAACGACTTGGTGTGTGTGAACGGCTATGAGTGTGTGAACGGCTAGGTGTTTGTGAAAGGTGTGTGTGAACGGCTAGGTGTTTGTGAAAGGTGTGTGTCAACGGCTAAGTGTGTGTGACCGGCTATGAGTGTGTGAACGGCTAGGTGTGTGTGAAAGGTGTGTGTGAACGGCTGGGAGTGTGTGAACGTTTTGATGTGTGTGTAAGACTTGTCTTTTATTATTTCTGGACGACAGGGATCCAGTGTAACTGGACTGTCTCACCTGCTCCAGTGTAACTGTACTGTCTCACCTGCTCCAGTGTAACTGTACTGTCTCACCTCCTCCAGTGTAACTGTACTGTCTCACCTCCTCCAGTGTAACTGTACTGTCTCACCTCCTCCAGTGTAACTGTACTGTCTCACCTGCTCCAGTGTAACTGTACTGTCTCACCTGCTCCAGTGTAACTGTACTGTCTCACCTCCTCCAGTGTAACTGTACTCTCTCACCTCCTCCAGTGTAACTGGACTGTCTCACCTCCTCCAGTGTAACTGTACTGTCTCACCTGCTCCAGTGTAACTGTACTGTCTCACCTCCTCCAGTGTAACTGTACTGTCTCACCTCCTCCAGTGTAACTGTACTGTCTCACCTGCTCCAGTGTAACTGTACTGTCTCACCTCCTCCAGTGTAACTGTACTGTCTCACCTGCTCCAGTGTAACTGTACTGTCTCACCTCCTCCAGTGTAACTGTACTGTCTCACCTGCTCCAGTGTAACTGTACTGTCTCACCTCCTCCAGTGTAACTGTACTGTCTCACCTCCTCCAGTGTAACTGTACTGTCTCACCTCCTCCAGTGTAACTGTACTGTCTCACCTCCTCCAGTGTAACTGTACTGTCTCACCTCCTCCAGTGTAACTGTACTGTCTCACCTGCTCCAGTGTAACTGTACAGTCTCACCTGCTCCAGTGTAACTGTACTGTCTCACCTGCTCCAGTGTAACTGTACTGTCTCACCTGCTCCAGTGTAACTGTACTGTCTCACCTCCTCCAGTGTAACTGTACTGTCTCACCTCCTCCAGTGTAACTGTACTGTCTCACCTCCTCCAGTGTAACTGTACTGTCTCACCTGCTCCAGTGTAACTGTACTGTCTCACCTGCTCCAGTGTAACTGTACTGTCTCACCTGCTCCAGTGTAACTGTACTGTCTCACCTGCTCCAGTGTAACTGTACTGTCTCACCTCCTCCAGTGTAACTGTACAGTCTCACCTGCTCCAGTGTAACTGTACTGTCTCACCTGCTCCAGTGTAACTGTACTGTCTCACCTGCTCCAGTGTAACTGTACTGACTCACCTGCTCCAGTGTAACTGTACTGTCTCACCTCCTCCAGTGTAACTGTACTGTCTCACCTGCTCCAGTGTAACTGTACTGTCTCACCTCCTCCAGTGTAACTGTACTGTCTCACCTGCTCCAGTGTAACTGTACTGTCTCACCTGCTCCAGTGTAACTGTACTGTCTCACCTCCTCCAGTGTAACTGTACTGTCTCACCTGCTCCAGTGTAACTGTACTGTCTCACCTCCTCCAGTGTAACTGTACTGTCTCACCTGCTCCAGTGTAACTGTACTGTCTCACCTGCTCCAGTGTAACTGTACTGTCTCACCTGCTCCAGTGTAACTCTACTGTCTCACCTCCTCCAGTGTAACTGTACTGTCTCACCTGCTCCAGTGTAACTGTACTGTCTCACCTCCTCCAGTGTAACTGTACTGTCTCACCTCCTCCAGTGTAACTGTACTGTCTCACCTGCTCCAGTGTAACTGTACTGTCTCACCTGCTCCAGTGTAACTGTACTGTCTCACCTGCTCCAGTGTAACTGTACTGTCTCACCTGCTCCAGTGTAACTGTACTGTCTCACCTGTTCCAGTGTATCTACATTTTACATTTTAGTCATTTAGCAGACGTTCTTATCCAGAGCGACTTACAGTTAGTGAGTGCATACATTTTCATACTGGCCTCCCGTGGGAAACGAACCCACAACCCTGGCGTTGCAAGCACCATGCTCTACCAACTGAGATACACGGGGCCAAATCTAGAACAACAGAGGTGGTTGTGTGAAGAACCACATTTAAAACACACCTTCATGGTTATAGGGCTAACCTTGATTAGCTTTAGTCTAATAAAATAGAGAATGGTCATATACACTAGAGAAGTGAACCTTGGCAAACGAAATGCAGATGGACTTGAGAGGCTAACATCACAGGTAGCAATGAGACATCAGATCAGGTAGTTGAGTTAACATGAGGCTAACATCAACTCCTGTAACATCAGAGTTACACTGAGGCTAACATCAACTCCTGTAACATCAGAGTTACACTGAGGATAACATCAACTCCTGTAACATCAGAGTTACACTGAGGCTAACATCAACTCCTGTAACATCAGAGTTACACTGAGGATAACATCAACTCCTGTAACATCAGAGTTACACTGAGGCTAACATCAACTCCTGTAACATCAGATTTACACTGAGGCTAACATCAACTCCTGTAACATCAGAGTTACACTGAGGCTAACATCAACTCCTGTAACATCAGAGTTACACTGAGGCTAACATCAACTCCTGTAACATCAGAGTTACACTGAGGCTAACATCAACTCCTGTAACATCAGAGTTACACTGAGGATAACATCAACTCCTGTAACATCAGAGTTACACTGAGGCTAACATCAACTCCTGTAACATCAGAGTTACACTGAGGCTAACATCAACTCCTGTAACATCAGAGTTACACTGAGGATAACATCAACTCCTGTAACATCAGAGTTACACTGAGGCTAACATCAACTCCTGTAACATCAGAGTTACACTGAGGCTAACATCAACTCCTGTAACATCAGAGTTACACTGAGGCTAACATCAACTCCTGTAACATCAGAGTTACTGAGGCTAACATCAACTCCTGTAACATCAGAGTTACACTGAGGCTAACATCAACTCCTGTAACATCAGAGTTACACTGAGGATAACATCAACTCCTGTAACATCAGAGTTAAGAATGGATCAATAGTCTCCAAACACAGTACACAAAACTGAAGTGTCAACATGAACAACAAGGACATGGCCTCCAATACAATCCTCGCTATGTTCTGTCTGTTTTTCTCTCCAATATAACCCTTGGGTTGTTGCACCTCAAAAAGCACAAGAAAAAATATGTCAACCAGAAATAGACCCACCATCTCAGATTGTCCTGAAATCATTTCTGATGTCAGAAACATGTTTCAACATGTTTCAACATGTTTCAAGCAGACCACCATAGTCCCCGTGCCCAAGAACTCTAAGATAACCTGCCTAAATGACTACCGACCCGTAGCACTGACGTCTGTAGCCATGAAGTGCTTTGAAAGACTGGTCATGGCTCACATCAACAGCATAATCCCAGAAACCCTAGACCCACTCCAATTTGCATACCGCCCCAACAGATCCACAGATGATGCAATCTCTATCGCACTCCACACTGCCCTTTCCCACCTGGACAAGAGGAACACCTACGTGAGAATGCTATTCATTGACTACAGCTCAGCATTCAACACCATAGTGCCCTCTAAACTCATCACTAAGCTAAGGATCCTGGGACTAAACACCTCCCTCTGCAACTGGATCCTGGACTTCCAGACGGGCCGCCCCCAGGTGGTAAGGGTAGGTAACAACACATCTGCCACACTGATCCTCAACACGGGGCCCCCTCAGGGGTGCGTGCTCAGTCCCCTCCTGTACTCTCTGTTCACCCATGACTGCATGGCCAGGCACGACTCCAACACCATCATTAAGTTTGCCGACGACACAACAGTGGTAGGCCTGATCACCGACAACGATGAGACAGCCTATAGGGAGGAGGTCAGAGATCTGGCCGTGTGGTGCCAGGACAACAACCTCTCCCTCAACGTGACCAAGACAAAGGAGATGATTGTGGACTACAGGAAAAAAAAGAGGACTGAGCACGCCCCCATTCTCATCGACGGGGCTGTAGTGGAACAGGTTGAGAGCTTCAAGTTCCTTGGTGTCCACATCACCAACAAACTATCATGGTCCAAACACACCAAGACAGTCGTGAAGAGGGCACGACAAAGCCTATTCCCCCTCAGGAGACTAAAAAGATTTGGCATGGGTCCTCAGATCCTCAAAAAATTCTACAGCTGCACCATCGAGAGCATCCTGACTGGTTGCATCACCGCCTGGTATGGCAACTGCTTGGCCTCTGACCGCAAGGTACTACAGAGGGTAGTGCGTACGGCCCAGTACATCACTGGGGCAAAGCTTCCTGCCATCCAGGACCTCTATACCAGGCGGTGTCAGAGGAAGGCCCTCAAAATTGTCAAAGACTCCAGCCACCCTAGTCATAGACTGTTCTCTCTGCTACCACACGGCAAGCGGTACCGGAGTGCCAAGTCTAGGTCCAAAAGACTTCTCAACAGCTTCTACCCCCAAGCCATAAGACTCCTGAACAGCTAATCATGGCTACGCGGACTATTTGCACTGCCCCCCCCACCCCATCCTTTTTACGCTGCTGCTACTCTGTTAAGTATTTATGCATAGTCACTTTAACTCTACCCACATGTACATATTACCTCAACTACCTCAACTAGCCGGTGCCCCCGCACATTGACTCTGCAACGGTACCCCCCTGTATATATAGCCTCCCTACTGTCACTTTATTTTACTTCTGCTCTTTTTTTCTCAACACTTTTTTTGTTGTTGTTTTATTCTTACTTTTTTTGTTTAAAATAAATGCACTGTTGGTTAAGGGCTGTAAGTAAGCATTTCACTGTAATGTCTGCACCTGTTGTATTCGGCGCATGTAACCAATAAAATTTGATTTGATTTGATTTGAAACAGATAAGAAACAGATAAGATAAGCATTCCTGCAACATTATTTTGTTGAAATATAATTTAATCACTGAGAAATTAAGCTTATTGATTGCACCCAAATTGGCAATTTTCAATTACAGGATTCATATAATTTTCCAAAAATTTGATACATAACATATGATTGACCAGGTTCTGACCACTAGATGGAGCTGTTACTGCTAGTAGGTATTTTTTTATAAAAATAATCCCCCTTAAAATAAATCACCTAAAAGCAGAAACATCACCCTCTAGTGGGTATCTATGGTAATGTGGAAAGCAGAAACAGCACCATCTAGTGGGTATCTATGGTAATGTGGAAAGCAGAAACAGCACCATCTAGTGGGTATCTATGGTAATGTGGAAAGCAGAAACAGCACCATCTACTGGGTATCTATGGTAATGTGGAAAGCAGAAACATCACCCTATAGTGGGTATCTATGGTAATGTGGAAAGCAGAAACATCACCCTCTAGTGGGTATCTATGGTAATGTGGAAAGCAGAAACAGCACCATCTACTGGGTATCTATGGTAATGTGGAAAGCAGAAACATCACCCTCTAGTGGGTATCTATGGTAATGTGGAAAGCAGAAACATCACCCTCTAGTGGGTATCTATGGTAATGTGGAAAGCAGAAACATCACCCTCTAGTGGGTATCTATGGTAATGTGGAAAGCAGAAACAGCACCATCTACTGGGTATCTATGGTAATGTGGAAAGCAGAAACATCACCCTCTAGTGGGTATCTATGGTAATGTGGAAAGCAGAAACAGCACCCTCTAGTGGGTATCTATGGTAATGTGGAAAGCAGAAACAGCACCCTCTAGTGGGTATCTATGGTAATGTGGAAAGCAGAAACAGCACCATCTAGTGGGTATCTATGGTAATGTGGAAAGCAGAAACAGCACCATCTAGTGGGTATCTATGGTAATGTGGAAAGCAGAAACAGCACCATCTACTGGGTATCTATGGTAATGTGGAAAGCAGAAACAGCACCATCTAGTGGGTATCTATGGTAATGTGGAAAGCAGAAACAGCACCATCTAGTGGGTATCTATGGTAATGTGGAAAGCAGAAACAGCACCCTCTAGTGGGTATCTATGGTAATGTGGAAAGCAGAAACAGCACCATCTAGTGGGTATCTATGGTAATGTGGAAAGCAGAAACAGCACCCTCTAGTGGGTATCTATGGTAATGTGGAAAGCAGAAACAGCACCATCTAGTGGGTATCTATGGTAATGTGGAAAGCAGAAACAGCACCATCTAGTGGGTATCTATGGTAATGTGGAAAGCAGAAACAGCACCCTCTAGTGGGTATCTATGGTAATGTGGAAAGCAGAAACAGCACCATCTAGTGGGTATCTATGGTAATGTGGAAAGCAGAAACAGCACCATCTAGTGGGTATCTATGGTAATGTGGAAAGCAGAAACAGCACCCTCTAGTGGGTATCTATGGTAATGTGGAAAGCAGAAACAGCACCCTCTAGTGGGTATCTATGGTAATGTGGAAAGCAGAAACAGCACCCTCTAGTGGGTATCTATGGTAATGTGGAAAGCAGAAACAGCACCCTCTAGTGGGTATCTATGGTAATGTGGAAAGCAGAAACAGCACCCTCTAGTGGGTATCTATGGTAATGTGGAAATATGTAGGATGTGACATAAACCTAACAACTTACATTTACATTTTAACATTTACATCATTTAGCAGAGGCTCTTATCCAGAGCGACTTACAGTAGTGAGTCATTTAGCAGAGGCTCTTATCCAGAGCGACTTACAGTAGTGAGTCATTTAGCAGAGGCTCTTATCCAGAGCGACTTACAGTAGTGAGTCATTTAGCAGAGGCTCTTATCCAGAGAGACTTACGTAGTGAGTCATTTAGCAGAGGCTCTTATCCAGAGAGACTTACAAATTGGTGCATTCACCTTATGATAGCCAGTGGGACCACTTTACAATATATATATATAATTATAAAAAATAAAAAAATTGGGGGTGGTAGGGGGAGGGTAGAAGGATTGCTTTTATCCTATCCCAGGTATTCCTTAAAGAGGTGGGGTTTCAAGTGTCTCCGGAAGGTGGTGAGTGACTCCGCTGTCCTGGCGTCGTGAGGGAGCTTGTTCCACCATTGGGGTGCCAGAGCAGCGAACAGTTTTGACTGGGCTGAGCGGGAACTATGCTTCCGCAGAGGAAGGGGAGCCAGCAGGCCAGAGGTGGATGAACGCAATACCCTCGTTTGGGTGTAGGGACTGATCAGAGCCTGAAGGTACGGAGGTGAGTGGCATTCTGGATGAGTTGTAGGGGTTCAATGGCACAGGCAGGGAGCCCAGCCAACAGCGAGTTACAGTAATCCAGACGGGAGATGACAAGTGCCTGGATTAGGACCTGTGCCGCTTCCTGTGTAAGGCAGGGTCGTACTCTGCGAATGTTGTAGAGCTTGAACCTACAGGATCGGGTCACCGCTTTGATGTTAGCGGAGAACGACAGGGTGTTGTCCAGGGTCACGCCAAGGTTCTTTGCACTCTGGGAGGAGGACACAACGGAGTTGTCAACCGTGATGGCGAGATCATGGAGCGGACAGTCCTTCCCCGGGAGGAAGAGCAGCTCCGTCTTGCCGAGGTTCAGCTTTAACAGGGGGAAAAAAACTGGGAATACATTATATAGGATGAAGAAACAACACTCCGAGCCCAGCTCCATACTACATGGACTTGTCAGACATAAAGAACTGATACCACAGTTGAAGTCTGAAGTTTACATACACCTTCACCAAATAAATTTAAACTCAGTTTTTCACAATTCCTGACATTTAATCCTAGTAAATATTCCCTGTTTTAGGTCAGTTAGGATAACCACTTTATTTAAAACATTTGAAATGTCAGAATAATAGTAGAGAGTGGTCCCGTGTAGCTCAGTTGGTAGAGCATGGTGCTTGCAACGCCAGGGTTGTGGGTTCGATTCCCACGGGGGGCCAGTATGAAAAATGTATGCACTCACTTAGTAAGTCGCTCTGGATAAGAGCGTCTACTAAAATGTAAATTATTTATTTCAGCTTTTAATTATTTTATCACATTCCCAGTGGGTCAGAAGTTTACATACACTCAATTAGTATTTGGTAGCATTGCCTTTAAATTGTTTAACTTGGGTCAAACGTTTTGGGTAGCCTTCCACAAGCTTCCCACAATAAGTTGGGTGAATTTTGGCACATTCCTCCTGACAGAACTGGTATAACTGAGTCAGGTTTGTAGGCCTCCTTGCTCGCACAAGCTTTTTCAGTTCTGCCCACAGGTCAGGGCTTTGTGATGGCCACTCCAATACCTTGACTTTGTTGTCCTTAAGCCATTTTGCCACAACTTTGGAAGTATGCTTGTGGTCATTGTCCATTTGGAAGATACATTTGCGACCAAGCTTTAACTTCCTGACTGATGTCTTCAGATGTTGCTTCAATATATCCACATAATTTCCCTTCCTCATGATGCCATCTATTTTGTGAAGTGTACCAGTGTCTCCTGCAGCAAAGCACCCCCACAACATGATGCTGCCACCCCCCGTGCTTCACGGTTGGGATGGTGTTCTTCGGCTTGCAAGCCATCCCCTTTTTCCTCCAAACATAACAATGGTCATTATGACCAAACAGTTCTATTTTTGTTTCATCAGACCAGAGGACATTTCTCCAAAATGTACGGTCTTTGTCCCCATGTGCAGTTGCAAACCGTAGTCTGGCTTTTTTATGGCGGTTTTGGAGCAGTGGCTTCTTCCTTGCTGAGCGGCCTTTCAGGTTATGTCGATATAGGACTCGTTTTACTGTGGATATAGATACTTTTGTACCTGTTTCCTCCAGCATCTTCACAAGGTCCTTTGCTGTTGTTCTGGGATTGATTTGTACTTTTTGCACCAAAATACGTTAATCTCTAGGAGACAGAACGCGTGTCCTTCCTGAGCGGTATGACGCCTGTGTGGTCCCATGGTGTTTCTACTTGCATACTATTGTTTGTACAGATGAACGTGGTACCTTCAGGCATTTGGAAATTGCTCCCAAGGATGAACCAGACTTGTGGAGGTCTACAGTTTTCTTTCTGAGGTCTTGGCTGATTTCTTTTAATTTTCCCATGATGTCAAGCAAAGAGGCACTAAGATTGAAGGTAGGCTTTGAAATACATCCACAAGTACACCTCCAATTTACTGAAATTATGTCAATTAGCCTATCAGAAGCTTCTAAAGCCATGACATCATTTTCTGGAATTTTCCAAGCTGTTTAAAGGCACAGTCAACTTAGTGTATGTAAATGTCTGACCCACTGGAATTGTGATACAGTGAATTATAAGTGAAATAATCTGTCTGTAAACAATTGTTGGAAAAATTACTTATGTCATGCACAAAGTAGATGTCCTAACCGACTTGCCAAAACAGTAGTTTGTTAACAAGACATTTGTGGAGTGGTTGAAAACCGAGTTTTAATGACTCCAACCTAAGTGTATGTAAACTTCAACTGTATATACTCGTTGAGGTGGGATTGGTGTGGGGTGTGGGGGTCCGTGGGTGGATTCCTCATGTCTTACTCTCTGTTAGAAAAAACGTGGGTCCAAATCAGATGTTAAGTACTATATTTATTGAATACTATAAGAATCCTATAAATGAAAATGGCCAATTTGGGTGCACTCAACTACCTTAATTTCTCAGAGATAAAATTATATTTAAACAAAAGAATGTTGCAGGAATGCTAATTTTATGTTTCTTCTACAGAAACAATTTCAGAACAATCTGAGATGGTGGGTATCATGGCTTGCTGAAATGACATAAATAACCCTCTGGAAAGGTCAGATGGGGAGACATCATGGTGGAGAGGACAGATGGGGAGACATCATAGTGGAGAGGACAGATGGGGAGACATCATAGTGGAGAGGACAGATGTGGAGACATCATGCTGGGAGGACAGATGGGGAGACATCATGCTGGGAGGACAGATGGGGAGACATCATGCTGGGAGGACAGATGGGGAGACATCATAGTGGAGATGACAGATGGGGAGACATCATGCTGGGAGGACAGATGGGGAGACATCATGGTGGAGAGGACAGATGGGGAGACATCATAGTGGAGAGGACAGATGGGGAGACATCATGGTGGGAGGACAGATGGGGAGACATCATGGTGGAGAGGATAGATGGGGAGACATCATGGTGGAGAGGACAGATGGGGAGACATCATGGTGGAGAGGACATATGGGAAGACATCATGGTGGAGAGGACAGATGGGGAGACATCATGGTGGAGAGGACAGATGGGGAGACATCATAGTGGAGAGGACAGATGGGGAGACATCATAGTGGAGAGGACAGATGGGGAGACATCATAGTGGAGAGGACAGATGGGGAGACATCATGGTGGAGAGGACAGATGGGGAGACATCATGGTGGAGAGGACAGATGGGGAGACATCATGGTGGAGAGGACAGATGGGGAGACATCATGGTGGGAGGACATATGGGGAGACATCATGGTGGAGAGGACAGATGGGGAGACATCATAGTGGAGAGGACAGATGGGGAGACATCATGGTGGAGAGGACAGATGGGGAGACATCATGGTGGAGAGGACAGATGGGGAGACATCATAGTGGAGAGGACAGATGGGGAGACATCATGCTGGGAGGACAGATGGGGAGACATCATAGTGGAGAGGACAAATGGGGAGACATCATGGTGGAGAGGACAGATGGGGAGACATCATGCTGGGAGGACAGATGGGGAGACATCATGGTGGAGAGGACAGATGGGGAGACATCATAGTGGAGAGGACAAATGGGGAGACATCATGGTGGAGAGGACAGATGGGGAGACATCATGCTGGGAGGACAGATGGGGAGACATCAAAGTGGAGAGGACAGATGGGGAGACATCATGCTGGGAGGACAGATGGGGAGACATCATAGTGGAGAGGACAGATGGGGAGACATCATGGTGTAGATGACAGATGGGGAGACATCATGGTGGGAGGACAGATTTGGAGACATCATGGTGGAGAGGACAGATGGGGAGACATCATGGTGGGAGGACAGATGGGGAGACATCATGGTGGAAAGGACAAATGGGGAGACATCATGGTGGAGAGGACAGATGGGGAGACATCATGCTGGGAGGACAGATGGGGAGACATCATGGTGGAGAGGACAAATGGGGAGACATCGTGGTGGAGAGGACAGATGGGGAGACATCATGGTGGAGATGACAGATGGGGAGACATCATGGTGGAGAGGACAGATGTGGAGACATCATGCTGGGAGGACAGATGGGGAGACATCATGCTGGGAGGACAGATGGGGAGACATCATGGTGGAGAGGACAGATGGGGAGACATCATGCTGGGAGGACAGATGGGGAGACATCATAGTGGAGAGGACAGATGGGGAGACATCATGGTGGAGAGGACAGATGGGGAGACATCATGGTGGAAAGGACAGATGGGGAGACATCATAGTGGAGAGGACAGAATGGGAGACATCATGGTGGAGAGGACAGATGGGGAGACATCATGGTGGAGAGGACAGATGGGGAGACATCATAGTGGAGAGGACAGATGGGGAGACATCATGCTGGGAGGACAGATGGGGAGACATCATAGTGGAGAGGACAGATGGGGAGACATCATGGTGGAGAGGACACATGGGGAGACATCATGGTGGAGAGGACAGATGGGGAGACATCATGGTGGAGAGGACAGATGGGGAGACAACATGGTGGAGAGGACACATGGGGAGACATCATAGTGGAGAGGACATGTGGGGAGACATCATAGTGGAGATGACAGATGGGGAGACATCATGCTGGGAGGACAGATGGGGAGACATCATGGTGGGAGGACAGATGGGGAGACATCATGGTGGAGAGGACAGATGGGGAGACATCATGCTGGGAGGACAGATGGGGAGACATCATAGTGGAGAGGATAGATGGGGAGACATCATAGTGGAGAGGACAGATGGGGAGACATCATAGTGGAGAGGACACATGGGGAGACATCATAGTGGAGATGACAGATGGGGAGACATCATAGTGGAGAGGACAGATGGGGAGACATCATAGTGGAGAGGACATATGGGGAGACATCATAGTGGAGAGGACAGATGGGGAGACATCATGGTGGAGAGGACAGATGGGGAGACATCATAGTGGAGAGGATAGATGGGGAGACATCATAGTGGAGAGGATAGATGGGGAGACATCATAGTGGAGAGGACAGATGGGGAGACATCATAGTGGAGAGGACAGATGGGGAGACATCATGGTGGAGAGGACAGATGGGGAGACATCATGCTGGGAGGACAGATGGGGAGACAACATGACAGAATGAGGCTTCAGGTAAACTCTAGATTAAACGAGACTGCGATTATTGGTTCAGACCGAAACGGCCCGCCCCCCGGAACCCGGGAAAACGAGGATGATAACTCATCTTGTTAATTGAATCGTGGCTATAAATTGTATAATACAAGATGCCCTTGTGACAGGGGAGAGGAAAGATGAATTGATGGAACCAAAGGTACAACATAATGATTAGATGGTAGAATATCTATGGAACCAAGGGTACAACATAATGCTAAAATGGTATAATATCTCCCTGCACCTCTGTGGGGGCTGAGTGGATCGGCTTTTTCCCTCCTTGCCTGATAAATGAAGGCCTCCAGTTGTATAGAACATTATTCCACAACATTTTACAAAGCAAAGGAACTTGACAGATGGCCGTGTCAACCAAAGCCTTGACTACCAACCCGATTATGCAGTAAACAATCCAAGAGGAGGAATCATTACCACAGGAAGCCAGTTAGTCCACCGAGGACAATGCCATGTGGAGGAACAAAATTACAATTGTGAAATATAACAGTGAGAAGGAGTTTAACATAAAGTGGGTTACAGCAAGCCAATCTGTCATGGCTAAAGCCATTGTCTGGGGCTGCTTGCATGGCATATAAAGTCATCTCTCATCTGCTGATGAGTTAATGGACTCTGTTGACTTCTAACCTGGAGGGTTTTCACCAGGTCCTGCTCCCCCATAGTCCTGGTTATATCCTGTTATTAATGGACTCTGTTGACTTCTAAACTGGAGGGTTTTCACCAGGCCCTGCTCCCCATGGCCCCCTGGTTATATCCTGTTATTAATGGACTCTGTTGACTTCTAACCTGGAGGGTTTTCACCAGGTCCTGCTCCCCATGGCCCCCTGGTTTGTTTCTGTTTGAGGACAGCATTTTACCCACTGAAGGGTTGGACTCTTATGCATCGGTCATTATTCAACCAGCAGTCTACAGTATCTATCTTTATTTCATAATCAGCAGTCTACAGTACTAATCCATATTTCATAACTAGCAGTCTACAGTACTAATCCATATTTCATAACTAGCAGTCTACAGTACTAATCCATATATCATAACTAGCAGTCTACAGTACTAATCCATATATCATAACTAGCAGTCTACAGTACTAATCCATATTTCATAACCAGCAGTCTACAGTACTAATCCATATTTCATAACCAGCAGTCAACAGTACTAATCCATATTTCATAACCAGCAGTCTACAGTACTAATCCATATTTCATAACCAGCAGTCTACAGTACTAATCCATATTTCATAACCAGCAGTCTACAGTACTAATCCATATTTCATAACCAGCAGTCTACAGTACTAATCCATATTTCATAACCAGCAGTCTACAGTACTAATCCATATTTCATAACCAGCAGTCTACAGTACTAATGCATATTTCATAACCAGCAGTCTACAGTATCTATCTTTATTTCATAACCAGCAGTCTACAGTACTAATCCATATTTCATAACCAGCAGTCTACAGTATCTATCTATATTTCATAACCAGCAGTCTACAGTACTAATCCATATTTCATAACCAGCAGTCTACAGTACTAATGCATATTTCATAACCAGCAGTCTACAGTATCTATCTATATTTCATAACCAGCAGTCTACAGTACTAATCCATATTTCATAACTAGCAGTCTACAGTACTAATCCATATTTCATAACTAGCAGTCTACAGTACTAATCCATATATCATAACTAGCAGTCTACAGTACTAATCCATATTTCATAACTAGCAGTCTACAGTACTAATCCATATATCATAACTAGCAGTCTACAGTACTAATCCATATATCATAACTAGCAGTCTACAGTACTAATCCATATTTCATAACCAGCAGTCTACAGTACTAATCCATATTTCATAACCAGCAGTCAACAGTACTAATCCATATTTCATAACCAGCAGTCTACAGTACTAATCCATATTTCATAACCAGCAGTCTACAGTACTAATCCATATTTCATAACCAGCAGTCTACAGTACTAATCCATATTTCATAACCAGCAGTCTACAGTACTAATCCATATTTCATAACCAGCAGTCTACAGTACTAATCCATATTTCATAACCAGCAGTCTACAGTACTAATGCATATTTCATAACCAGCAGTCTACAGTATCTATCTTTATTTCATAACCAGCAGTCTACAGTACTAATCCATATTTCATAACCAGCAGTCTACAGTATCTATCTATATTTCATAACCAGCAGTCTACAGTACTAATCCATATTTCATAACCAGCAGTCTACAGTACTAATGCATATTTCATAACCAGCAGTCTACAGTATCTATCTTTATTTCATAACCAGCAGTCTACAGTACTAATCCATATTTCATAACCAGCAGTCTACAGTATCTATCTATATTTCATAACCAGCAGTCTACAGTACTAATCCATATTTCATAACCAGCAGTCTACAGTACTAATGCATATTTCATAACCAGCAGTCTACAGTATCTATCTATATTTCATAACCAGCAGTCTACAGTACTAATCCATATTTCATAACTAGCAGTCTACAGTACTAATCCATATTTCATAACTAGCAGTCTACAGTACTAATCCATATATCATAACTAGCAGTCTACAGTACTAATCCATATTTCATAACTAGCAGTCTACAGTACTAATCCATATATCATAACTAGCAGTCTACAGTACTAATCCATATATCATAACTAGCAGTCTACAGTACTAATCCATATTTCATAACCAGCAGTCTACAGTACTAATCCATATTTCATAACCAGCAGTCAACAGTACTAATCCATATTTCATAACCAGCAGTCTACAGTACTAATCCATATTTCATAACCAGCAGTCTACAGTACTAATCCATATTTCATAACCAGCAGTCTACAGTACTAATCCATATTTCATAACCAGCAGTCTACAGTACTAATCCATATTTCATAACCAGCAGTCTACAGTACTAATCCATATTTCATAACCAGCAGTCTACAGTACTAATGCATATTTCATAACCAGCAGTCTACAGTATCTATCTTTATTTCATAACCAGCAGTCTACAGTACTAATCCATATTTCATAACCAGCAGTCTACAGTATCTATCTATATTTCATAACCAGCAGTCTACAGTACTAATCCATATTTCATAACCAGCAGTCTACAGTACTAATGCATATTTCATAACCAGCAGTCTACAGTATCTATCTTTATTTCATAACCAGCAGTCTACAGTACTAATCCATATTTCATAACCAGCAGTCTACAGTACTAATCCATATTTCATAACCAGCAGTCTACCGTACTAATCCATATTTCATAACCAGCAGTCTACAGTACTAATCCATATTTCATAACCAGCAGTCTACAGTACTAATCCATATTTCATAACCAGCAGTCTACAGTACTAATCCATATTTCATAACCAGCAGTCTACAGTACTAATCCATATTTCATAACCAGCAGTCTACAGTACTAATCCATATTTCATAACCAGCAGTCTACAGTACTAATCCATATTTCATAACCAGCAGTCTACAGTACTAATCCATATTTCATAACCAGCAGTCTACAGTACTAATCCATATTTCATAACCAGCAGTCTACAGTACTAATCCATATTTCATAACCAGCAGTCTACAGTACTAATCCATATTTCATAACCAGCAGTCTACAGTACTAATGCATATTTCATAACCAGCAGTCTACAGTATCTATCTTTATTTCATAACCAGCAGTCTACAGTACTAATGCATATTTCATAACCAGCAGTCTACAGTATCTATCTTTATTTCATAACCAGCAGTCTACAGTACTAATCCATATTTCATAACCAGCAGTCTACAGTACTAATCCATATTTCATAACCAGCAGTCTACAGTACTAATCCATATTTCATAACCAGCAGTCTACAGTACTAATCCATATTTCATAACCAGCAGTCTACAGTACTAATCCATATTTCATAACCAGCAGTCTACAGTACTAATCCATATTTCATAACCAGCAGTCTACAGTACTAATCCATATTTCATAACCAGCAGTCTACAGTACTAATCCATATTTCATAACCAGCAGTCTACAGTACTAATCCATATTTCATAACCAGCAGTCTACAGTACTAATCCATATTTCATAACCAGCAGTCTACAGTACTAATCCATATTTCATAACCAGCAGTCTACAGTACTAATCCATATTTCATAACCAGCAGTCTACAGTACTAATCCATATTTCATAACCAGCAGTCTACAGTACTAATGCATATTTCATAACCAGCAGTCTACAGTACTAATCCATATTTCATAACCAGCAGTCTACAGTACTAATCCATATTTCATAACCAGCAGTCTACAGTATCTATCTTTATTTCATAACCAGCAGTCTACAGTACTAATCCATATTTCATAACCAGCAGTCTACAGTACTAATCCATATTTCATAACCAGCAGTCTACAGTATCTATCTATATTTCATAACCAGCAGTCTACAGTACTAATCCATATTTCATAACCAGCAGTCTACAGTACTAATGCATATTTCATAACCAGCAGTCTACAGTATCTATCTATATTTCATAACCAGCAGTCTACAGTACTAATCCATATTTCATAACTAGCAGTCTACAGTACTAATCCATATTTCATAACTAGCAGTCTACAGTACTAATCCATATATCATAACTAGCAGTCTACAGTACTAATCCATATTTCATAACTAGCAGTCTACAGTACTAATCCATATATCATAACTAGCAGTCTACAGTACTAATCCATATATCATAACTAGCAGTCTACAGTACTAATCCATATTTCATAACCAGCAGTCTACAGTACTAATCCATATTTCATAACCAGCAGTCTACAGTACTAATCCATATTTCATAACCAGCAGTCTACAGTACTAATCCATATTTCATAACCAGCAGTCTACAGTACTAATGCATATTTCATAACCAGCAGTCTACAGTATCTATCTTTATTTCATAACCAGCAGTCTACAGTACTAATCCATATTTCATAACCAGCAGTCTACAGTATCTATCTATATTTCATAACCAGCAGTCTACAGTACTAATCCATATTTCATAACCAGCAGTCTACAGTACTAATGCATATTTCATAACCAGCAGTCTACAGTATCTATCTTTATTTCATAACCAGCAGTCTACAGTACTAATCCATATTTCATAACCAGCAGTCTACAGTACTAATCCATATTTCATAACCAGCAGTCTACCGTACTAATCCATATTTCATAACCAGCAGTCTACAGTACTAATCCATATTTCATAACCAGCAGTCTACAGTACTAATCCATATTTCATAACCAGCAGTCTACAGTACTAATCCATATTTCATAACCAGCAGTCTACAGTACTAATCCATATTTCATAACCAGCAGTCTACAGTACTAATCCATATTTCATAACCAGCAGTCTACAGTACTAATCCATATTTCATAACCAGCAGTCTACAGTACTAATCCATATTTCATAACCAGCAGTCTACAGTACTAATCCATATTTCATAACCAGCAGTCTACAGTACTAATCCATATTTCATAACCAGCAGTCTACAGTACTAATCCATATTTCATAACCAGCAGTCTACAGTACTAATGCATATTTCATAACCAGCAGTCTACAGTATCTATCTTTATTTCATAACCAGCAGTCTACAGTACTAATGCATATTTCATAACCAGCAGTCTACAGTATCTATCTTTATTTCATAACCAGCAGTCTACAGTACTAATCCATATTTCATAACCAGCAGTCTACAGTACTAATCCATATTTCATAACCAGCAGTCTACAGTACTAATCCATATTTCATAACCAGCAGTCTACAGTACTAATCCATATTTCATAACCAGCAGTCTACAGTACTAATCCATATTTCATAACCAGCAGTCTACAGTACTAATCCATATTTCATAACCAGCAGTCTACAGTACTAATCCATATTTCATAACCAGCAGTCTACAGTACTAATCCATATTTCATAACCAGCAGTCTACAGTACTAATCCATATTTCATAACCAGCAGTCTACAGTACTAATCCATATTTCATAACCAGCAGTCTACAGTACTAATCCATATTTCATAACCAGCAGTCTACAGTACTAATCCATATTTCATAACCAGCAGTCTACAGTACTAATCCATATTTCATAACCAGCAGTCTACAGTACTAATCCATATTTCATAACCAGCAGTCTACAGTACTAATCCATATTTCATAACCAGCAGTCTACAGTACTAATCCATATTTCATAACCAGCAGTCTACAGTACTAATCCATATTTCATAACCAGCAGTCTACAGTACTAATGCATATTTCATAACCAGCAGTCTACAGTATCTATCTTTATTTCATAACCAGCAGTCTACAGTACTAATCCATATTTCATAACCAGCAGTCTACAGTATCTATCTATATTTCATAACCAGCAGTCTACAGTACTAATCCATATTTCATAACCAGCAGTCTACAGTACTAATCCATATTTCATAACCAGCAGTCTACAGTACTAATCCATATTTCATAACCAGCAGTCTACAGTACTAATCCATATTTCATAACCAGCAGTCTACAGTACTAATCCATATTTCATAACCAGCAGTCTACAGTACTAATCCATATTTCATAACCAGCAGTCTACAGTACTAATCCATATTTCATAACCAGCAGTCTACAGTACTAATCCATATTTCATAACCAGCAGTCTACAGTACTAATCCATATTTCATAACCAGCAGTCTACAGTACTAATCCATATTTCATAACCAGCAGTCTACAGTACTAATCCATATTTCATAACCAGCAGTCTACAGTACTAATCCATATTTCATAACCAGCAGTCTACAGTACTAATCCATATTTCATAACCAGCAGTCTACAGTACTAATCCATATTTCATAACCAGCAGTCTACAGTACTAATCCATATTTCATAACCAGCAGTCTACAGTACTAATCCATATTTCATAACCAGCAGTCTACAGTACTAATCATATTTCATAACCAGCAGTCTACAGTACTATCCATATTTCATAACCAGCAGTCTACAGTACTAATCCATATTTCATAACCAGCAGTCTACAGTATCTAATCCATATTTCATAACCAGCAGTCTACAGTACTAATCCATATTTCATAACCAGCAGTCTACAGTACTAATCCATATTTCATAACCAGCAGTCTACAGTACTAATCCATATTTCATAACCAGCAGTCTACAGTACTAATCCATATTTCATAACCAGCAGTCTACAGTACTAATCCATATTTCATAACCAGCAGTCTACAGTACTAATCCATATTTCATAACCAGCAGTCTACAGTACTAATCCATATTTCATAACCAGCAGTCTACAGTACTAATCCATATTTCATAACCAGCAGTCTACAGTACTAATCCATATTTCATAACCAGCAGTCTACAGTACTAATCCATATTTCATAACCAGCAGTCTACAGTACTAATCCATATTTCATAACCAGCAGTCTACAGTACTAATCCATATTTCATAACCAGCAGTCTACAGTACTAATCCATATTTCATAACCAGCAGTCTACAGTACTAATCCATATTTCATAACCAGCAGTCTACAGTACTAATCCATATTTCATAACCAGCAGTCTACAGTACTAATCCATATTTCATAACCAGCAGTCTACAGTATCTATCTTATTTCATAACCAGCAGTCTACAGTACTAATCCATATTTCATAACCAGCAGTCTACAGTACTAATCCATATTTCATAACCAGCAGTCTACAGTACTAATCCATATTTCATAACCAGCAGTCTACAGTACTAATCCATATTTCATAACCAGCAGTCTACAGTACTAATCCATATTTCATAACCAGCAGTCTACAGTACTAATCCATATTTCATAACCAGCAGTCTACAGTACTAATCCATATTTCATAACCAGCAGTCTACAGTACTAATCCATATTTCATAACCAGCAGTCTACAGTACTAATCCATATTTCATAACCAGCAGTCTACAGTACTAATCCATATTTCATAACCAGCAGTCTACAGTACTAATCCATATTTCATAACCAGCAGTCTACAGTACTAATCCATATTTCATAACCAGCAGTCTACAGTACTAATCCATATTTCATAACCAGCAGTCTACAGTACTAATCCATATTTCATAACCAGCAGTCTACAGTATCTATCTATATTTCATAACCAGCAGTCTACAGTACTAATCCATATTTCATAACCAGCAGTCTACAGTATCTATCTATATTTCATAACCAGCAGTCTACAGTACTAATCCATATTTCATAACCAGCAGTCTACAGTATCTATCTATATTTCATAACCAGCAGTCTACAGTACTAATCCATATTTCATAACCAGCAGTCTACAGTACTAATCCATATTTCATAACCAGCAGTCTACAGTACTAATCCATATTTCATAACCAGCAGTCTACAGTATCTATCATTATTTCATAACCAGCAGTCTACAGTACTAATCCATATTTCATAACCAGCAGTCTACAGTACTAATCCATATTTCATAACCAGCAGTCTACAGTACTAATCCATATTTCATAACCAGCAGTCTACAGTACTAATCCATATTTCATAACCAGCAGTCTACAGTACTAATCATATTTCATAACCAGCAGTCTACAGTACTAATCCATATTTCATAACCAGCAGTCTACAGTACTAATCCTTATTTCATAACCAGCAGTCTACAGTACTAATCCATATTTCATAACCAGCAGTCTACAGTACTAATCCATATTTCATAACCAGCAGTCTACAGTACTAATCCATATTTCATAACCAGCAGTCTACAGTACTAATCATATTTCATAACCAGCAGTCTACAGTACTAATCCATATTTCATAACCAGCAGTCTACAGTACTAATCCATATTTCATAACCAGCAGTCTACAGTACTAATCCATATTTCATAACCAGCAGTCTACAGTACTAATCCATATTTCATAACCAGCAGTCTACAGTACTAATCCATATTTCATAACCAGCAGTCTACAGTACTAATCCATATTTCATAACCAGCAGTCTACAGTACTAATCCATATTTCATAACCAGCAGTCTACAGTACTAATCCATATTTCATAACCAGCAGTCTACAGTACTAATCCATATTTCATAACCAGCAGTCTACAGTACTAATCCATATTTCATAACCAGCAGTCTACAGTACTAATCCATATTTCATAACCAGCAGTCTACAGTACTAATCCATATTTCATAACCAGCAGTCTACAGTACTAATCCATATTTCATAACCAGCAGTCTACAGTACTAATCCATATTTCATAACCAGCAGTCTACAGTACTAATCCATATTTCATAACCAGCAGTCTACAGTATCTATCTTTATTTCATAACCAGCAGTCTACAGTACTAATCCATATTTCATAACTAGCAGTCTACAGTACTAATGCATATTTCATAACCAGCAGTCTACAGTATCTATCTTTATTTCATAACCAGCAGTCTACAGTACTAATCCATATTTCATAACCAGCAGTCTACAGTACTAATCCATATTTCATAACCAGCAGTCTACAGTACTAATCCATATTTCATAACCAGCAGTCTACAGTACTAATCCATATTCATAACCAGCAGTCTACAGTACTAATCCATATTTCATAACCAGCAGTCTACAGTACTAATCCATATTTCATAACCAGCAGTCTACAGTACTAATCCATATTTCATAACCAGCAGTCTACAGTACTAATCCATATTTCATAACCAGCAGTCTACAGTACTAATCCATATTTCATAACCAGCAGTCTACAGTATCTATCTATATTTCATAACCAGCAGTCTACAGTATCTATCCATATTTCATAACCAGCAGTCTACAGTACTAATGCATATTTCATAACCAGCAGTCTACAGTACTAATCCATATTTCATAACCAGCAGTCTACAGTATCTATCTATATTTCATAACCAGCAGTCTACAGTATCTATCCATATTTCATAACCAGCAGTCTACAGTACTAATGCATATTTCATAACCAGCAGTCTACAGTACTAATCCATATTTCATAACCAGCAGTCTACAGTACTAATCCATATTTCATAACCAGCAGTCTACAGTACTAATCCATATTTCATAACCAGCAGTCTACAGTATCTAATCTATATTTCATAACCAGCAGTCTACAGTATCTATCCATATTTCATAACCAGCAGTCTACAGTACTAATGCATATTTCATAACCAGCAGTCTACAGTACTAATCCATATTTCATAACCAGCAGTCTACAGTATCTATCTATATTTCATAACCAGCAGTCTACAGTATCTATCTATATTTCATAACCAGCAGTCTACAGTACTAATCCATATTTCATAACCAGCAGTCTACAGTACTAATCCATATTTCATAACCAGCAGTCTACAGTACTAATCCATATTTCATAACCAGCAGTCTACAGTATCTATCTTTATTTCATAACCAGCAGTCTACAGTACTAATCCATATTTCATAACCAGCAGTCTACAGTACTAATCCATATTTCATAACCAGCAGTCTACAGTACTAATCCATATTTCATAACCAGCAGTCTACAGTACTAATCCATATTTCATAACCAGCAGTCTACAGTACTAATCCATATTTCATAACCAGCAGTCTACAGTACTAATCCATCTTTCATAACCAGCAGTCTACAGTACTAATCCATATTTCATAACCAGCAGTCTACAGTACTAATGCATATTTCATAACCAGCAGTCTACAGTATCTATCTTTATTTCATAACCAGCAGTCTACAGTACTAATCCATATTTCATAACCAGCAGTCTACAGTACTAATCCATATTTCATAACCAGCAGTCTACAGTACTAATCCATATTTCATAACCAGCAGTCTACAGTACTAATGCATATTTCATAACCAGCAGTCTACAGTACTAATCCATATTTCATAACCAGCAGTCTACAGTACTAATCCATATTTCATAACCAGCAGTCTACAGTACTAATCCATATTTCATAACCAGCAGTCTACAGTACTAATCCATATTTCATAACCAGCAGTCTACAGTACTAATCCATATTTCATAACCAGCAGTCTACAGTACTAATCCATATTTCATAACCAGCAGTCTACAGTACTAATCCATATTTCATAACCAGCAGTCTACAGTACTAATGCATATTTCATAACCTGCAGTCTACAGTACTAATCCATATTTCATAACCTGCAGTCTACAGTATCTATCTTTATTTCATAACCAGCAGTCTACAGTATCTATCTTTATTTCATAACCAGCAGTCTACAGTACTAATCCATATTTCATAACCAGCAGTCTACAGTACTAATCCATATTTCATAACCAGCAGTCTACAGTACTAATCCATATTTCATAACCAGCAGTCTACAGTACTAATCCATATTTCATAACCAGCAGTCTACAGTACTAATCCATATTTCATAACCAGCAGTCTACAGTACTAATCCATATTTCATAACCAGCAGTCTACAGTACTAATCCATATTTCATAACCAGCAGTCTACAGTACTAATGCATATTTCATAACCAGCAGTCTACAGTACTAATCCATATTTCATAACCTGCAGTCTACAGTATCTATCTTTATTTCATAACCAGCAGTCTACAGTACTAATCCATATTTCATAACCAGCAGTCTACAGTACTAATCCATATTTCATAACCAGCAGTCTACAGTATCTATCTTTATTTCATAACCAGCAGTCTACAGTATCTATCTTTATTTCATGACCAGCAGTCTACAGTACTAATTCATATTTCATAATCAGCAGTCTACAGTATCTATCTTTATTTCATAACCAGCAGTCTACAGTACTAATGCATATTTCATAACCAGCAGTCTATAGTACTAATCCATATTTCATAACCAGCAGTCTACAGTACTAATGCATATTTCATAACCAGCAGTCTACAGTACTAATCCATATTTCATAACCAGCAGTCTACAGTACTAATCCATATTTCATAACCAGCAGTCTACAGTACTAATCCATATTTCATAACTAGCAGTCTACAGTATCTATCCATATTTCATAACCAGCAGTCTACAGTACTAATCCATATTTCATAACCAGCAGTCTACAGTATCTATCTTTATTTCATAACCAGCAGTCTACAGTACTAATCCATATTTCATAACCAGCAGTCTACAGTACTAATCCGTATTTCATAACCAGCAGTCTACAGTACTAATCCATATTTCATAACCAGCAGTCTACAGTATCTATCTTTATTTCATAACCAGCAGTCTACAGTACTAATCCATATTTCATAACCAGCAGTCTACAGTACTAATCCATATTTCATAACCAGCAGTCTACAGTACTAATGCATATTTCATAACCAGCAGTCTACAGTATCTATCTATATTTCATAACCAGCAGTCTACAGTACTAATGCCATATTTCATAACCAGCAGTCTACAGTATCTATCTATATTTCATAACCAGCAGTCTACAGTACTAATGCATATTTCATAACCAGCAGTCTACAGTACTAATCCATATTTCATAACCAGCAGTCTACAGTACTAATCCATATTTCATAACCAGCAGTCTACAGTATCTATCTATATTTCATAACCAGCAGTCTACAGTATCTATCTATATTTCATAACCAGCAGTCTACAGTACTAATGCATATTTCATAACCAGCAGTCTACAGTATCTATCTATATTTCATAACCAGCAGTCTACAGTACTAATGCATATTTCATAACCAGCAGTCTACAGTACTAATCCATATTTCATAACCAGCAGTCTACAGTACTAATCCATATTTCATAACCAGCAGTCTACAGTACTAATCCATATTTCATAACCAGCAGTCTACAGTACTAATCCATATTTCATAACCAGCAGTCTACAGTATCTATCTATATTTCATAACCAGCAGTCTACAGTACTAATGCATATTTCATAACCAGCAGTCTACAGTACTAATCCATATTTCATAACCAGCAGTCTACAGTACTAATCCATATTTCATAACCAGCAGTCTACAGTACTAATCCATATTTCATAACCAGCAGTCTACAGTACTAATCCATATTTCATAACCAGCAGTCTACAGTACTAATCCATATTTCATAACCAGCAGTCTACAGTACTAATCCATATTTCATAACCAGCAGTCTACAGTATCTATCTTTATTTCATAACCAGCAGTCTACAGTACTAATCCATATTTCATATCCAGCAGTCTACAGTACTAATCCATATTTCATAACCAGCAGTCTACAGTACTAATCCATATTTCATAACCAGCAGTCTACAGTACTAATCCATATTTCATAACCAGCAGTCTACAGTACTAATCCATATTTCATAACCAGCAGTCTACAGTACTAATGCCATATTTCATAACCAGCAGTCTACAGTACTAATCCATATTTCATAACCAGCAGTCTACAGTACTAATCCATATTTCATAACCAGCAGTCTACAGTACTAATCCATATTTCATAACCAGCAGTCTACAGTACTAATGCATATTTCATAACCAGCAGTCTACAGTACTAATCCATATTTCATAACCAGCAGTCTACAGTACTAATCCATATTTCATAACCAGCAGTCTACAGTACTAATCCATATTTCATAACCAGCAGTCTACAGTATCTATCTTTATTTCATAACCAGCAGTCTACAGTACTAATCCATATTTCATAACCAGCAGTCTACAGTATCTATCCTTTATTTCATAACCAGCAGTCTACAGTACTAATCCATATTTCATAACCAGCAGTCTACAGTACTAATCCATATTTCATAACCAGCAGTCTACAGTATCTAATCTTATTTCATAACCAGCAGTCTACAGTACTAATCCATATTTCATAACCAGCAGTCTACAGTATCTATCTTTATTTCATAACCAGCAGTCTACAGTACTAATCCATATTTCATAACCAGCAGTCTACAGTACTAATCCATATTTCATAACCAGCAGTCTACAGTACTAATCCATATTTCATAACCAGCAGTCTACAGTACTAATCCATATTTCATAACCAGCAGTCTACAGTACTAATCCATATTTCATAACCAGCAGTCTACAGTACTAATCCATATTTCATAACCAGCAGTCTACAGTATCTATCTTATTTCATAACCAGCAGTCTACAGTACTAATCCATATTTCATAACCAGCAGTCTACAGTACTAATCATATTTCATAACCAGCAGTCTACAGTACTAATCCATATTTCATAACCAGCAGTCTACAGTACTAATCCATATTTCATAACCAGCAGTCTACAGTACTAATCCATATTTCATAACCAGCAGTCTACAGTACTAATCCATATTTCATAACCAGCAGTCTACAGTACTAATCCATATTTCATAACCAGCAGTCTACAGTACTAATCCATATTTCATAACCAGCAGTCTACAGTACTAATCCATATTTCATAACCAGCAGTCTACAGTACTAATCCATATTTCATAACCAGCAGTCTACAGTACTAATCCATATTTCATAACCAGCAGTCTACAGTACTAATCCTATATTTCATAACCAGCAGTCTACAGTACTAATCCATATTTCATAACCAGCAGTCTACAGTACTAATCCATATTTCATAACCAGCAGTCTACAGTACTAATCCATATTTCATAACCAGCAGTCTACAGTACTAATCCATATTTCATAACCAGCAGTCTACAGTACTAATCCATATTTCATAACCAGCAGTCTACAGTACTAATCCATATTTCATAACCAGCTGTCTACAGTATCTAATCTATATTTCATAACCAGCAGTCTACAGTACTAATGCATATTTCATAACCAGCAGTCTACAGTACTAATCCATATTTCATAACCAGCAGTCTACAGTACTAATCCATATTTCATAACCAGCAGTCTACAGTACTAATCCATATTTCATAACCAGCAGTCTACAGTACTAATGCATATTTCATAACCAGCAGTCTACAGTACTAATCCATATTTCATAACCAGCAGTCTACAGTACTAATCCATATTTCATAACCAGCAGTCTACAGTATCTATCTATATTTCATAACCAGCAGTCTACAGTACTAATGCATATTTCATAACCAGCAGTCTACAGTACTAATCCATATTTCATAACCAGCAGTCTACAGTACTAATCCATATTTCATAACCAGCAGTCTACAGTATCTATCTATATTTCATAACCAGCAGTCTACAGTACTAATGCATATTTCATAACCAGCAGTCTACAGTATCTATCTATATTTCATAACCAGCAGTCTACAGTACTAATGCCATATTTCATAACCAGCAGTCTACAGTACTAATCCATATTTCATAACCAGCAGTCTACAGTACTAATCCATATTTCATAACCAGCAGTCTACAGTACTAATCCATATTTCATAACCAGCAGTCTACAGTACTAATCCATATTTCATAACCAGCAGTCTACAGTACTAATCCATATTTCATAACCAGCAGTCTACAGTACTAATCCATATTTCATAACCAGCAGTCTACAGTATCTATCTTTATTTCATAACCAGCAGTCTACAGTACTAATCCATATTTCATAACCAGCAGTCTACAGTATCTATCTTTATTTCATAACCAGCAGTCTACAGTACTAATCCATATTTCATAACCAGCAGTCTACAGTACTAATCCATATTTCATAACCAGCAGTCTACAGTATCTATCTATATTTCATAACCAGCAGTCTACAGTACTAATCCATATTTCATAACCAGCAGTCTACAGTACTAATCCATATTTCATAACCAGCAGTCTACAGTACTAATCCATATTTCATAACCAGCAGTCTACAGTACTAATCCATATTTCATAACCAGCAGTCTACAGTACTAATCCATATTTCATAACCAGCAGTCTACAGTATCTATCTTTATTTCATAACCAGCAGTCTACAGTACTAATCCATATTTCATAACCAGCAGTCTACAGTACTAATCCATATTTCATAACCAGCAGTCTACAGTACTAATCCATATTTCATAACCAGCAGTCTACAGTACTAATCCATATTTCATAACCAGCAGTCTACAGTACTAATCCATATTTCATAACCAGCAGTCTACAGTACTAATCCATATTTCATAACCAGCAGTCTACAGTACTAATCCATATTTCATAACCAGCAGTCTACAGTACTAATCCATATTTCATAACCAGCAGTCTACAGTACTAATCCATATTTCATAACCAGCAGTCTACAGTACTAATCCATATTTCATAACCAGCAGTCTACAGTACTAATCCATATTTCATAACCAGCAGTCTACAGTACTAATCCATATTTCATAACCAGCAGTCTACAGTACTAATCCATATTTCATAACCAGCAGTCTACAGTACTAATCCATATTTCATAACCAGCAGTCTACAGTACTAATCCATATTTCATAACCAGCAGTCTACAGTACTAATCCATATTTCATAACCAGCAGTCTACAGTACTAATCCATATTTCATAACCAGCAGTCTACAGTACTAATCCATATTTCATAACCAGCAGTCTACAGTACTAATCCATATTTCATAACCAGCAGTCTACAGTACTAATCCATATTTCATAACCAGCAGTCTACAGTACTAATCCATATTTCATAACCAGCAGTCAACAGTACTAATCCATATTTCATAACCAGCAGTCTACAGTACTAATCCATATTTCATAACCAGCAGTCTACAGTACTAATCCATATTTCATAACCAGCAGTCTACAGTACTAATCCATATTTCATAACCAGCAGTCTACAGTACTAATCCATATTTCATAACCAGCAGTCTACAGTACTAATCCATATTTCATAACCAGCAGTCTACAGTACTAATCCATATTTCATAACCAGCAGTCTACAGTACTAATCCATATTTCATAACCAGCAGTCTACAGTACTAATCCATATTTCATAACCAGCAGTCTACAGTACTAATCCATATTTCATAACCAGCAGTCTACAGTACTAATCCATATTTCATAACCAGCAGTCTACAGTACTAATCCATATTTTCATAACCAGCAGTCTACAGTACTAATCCATATTTCATAACCAGCAGTCTACAGTACTAATCCATATTTCATAACCAGCAGTCAACAGTACTAATCCATATTTCATAACCAGCAGTCTACAGTACTAATCCAATTTCATAACCAGCAGTCTACAGTACTAATCCATATTTCATAACCAGCAGTCTACAGTACTAATCCATATTTCATAACCTGCAGTCTACAGTATCTATCTTTATTTCATAACCAGCAGTCTACAGTATCTATCTTTATTTCATAACCAGCAGTCTACAGTACTAATCCATATTTCATAACCAGCAGTCTACAGTACTAATCCATATTTCATAACCAGCAGTCTACAGTACTAATCCATATTTCATAACCAGCAGTCTACAGTATCTATCTATATTTCATAACCAGCAGTCTACAGTATCTATCTTTATTTCATAACCAGCAGTCTACAGTATCTATCTTTATTTCATAACCAGCAGTCTACAGTACTAATCCATATTTCATAACCAGCAGTCTACAGTACTAATCCATATTTCATAACCAGCAGTCTACAGTACTAATCCATATTTCATAACCAGCAGTCTACAGTACTAATGCATATTTCATAACCAGCAGTCTACAGTACTAATCCATATTTCATAACCAGCAGTCTACAGTACTAATCCATATTTCATAACCAGCAGTCTACAGTACTAATCCATATTTCATAACCAGCAGTCTACAGTACTAATCCATATTTCATAACCAGCAGTCTACAGTACTAATCCATATTTCATAACCAGCAGTCTACAGTACTAATCCATGTTTCATAACCAGCAGTCTACAGTACTAATCCATATTTCATAACCAGCAGTCTACAGTACTAATGCATATTTCATAACCAGCAGTCTACAGTATCTATCTTTATTTCATAACCAGCAGTCTACAGTACTAATCCATATTTCATAACCAGCAGTCTACAGTACTAATGCATATTTCATAACCAGCAGTCTACAGTACTAATCCATATTTCATAACCAGCAGTCTACAGTACTAATCCATATTTCATAACCAGCAGTCTACAGTACTAATCCATATTTCATAACCAGCAGTCTACAGTATCTATCTTTATTTCATAACCAGCAGTCTACAGTACTAATCCATATTTCATAACCAGCAGTCTACAGTATCTATCTTTATTTCATAACCAGCAGTCTACAGTACTAATCCATATTTCATAACCAGCAGTCTACAGTACTAATCCATATTTCATAACCAGCAGTCTACAGTACTAATCCATATTTCATAACCAGCAGTCTACAGTATCTATCTTTATTTCATAACCAGCAGTCTACAGTACTAATCCATATTTCATAACCAGCAGTCTACAGTATCTATCTTTATTTCATAACCAGCAGTCTACAGTACTAATCCATATTTCATAACCAGCAGTCTACAGTACTAATCCATATTTCATAACCAGCAGTCTACAGTATCTATCTTTATTTCATAACCAGCAGTCTACAGTACTAATCCATATTTCATAACCAGCAGTCTACAGTACTAATCCATATTTCATAACCAGCAGTCTACAGTACTAATCCATATTTCATAACCAGCAGTCTACAGTACTAATCCATATTTCATAACCAGCAGTCTACAGTACTAATCCATATTTCATAACCAGCAGTCTACAGTACTAATGCATATTTCATAACCAGCAGTCTACAGTACTAATCCATATTTAATAACCAGCAGTCTACAGTACTAATGCATATTTCATAACCAGCAGTCTACAGTACTAATCCATATTTCATAACCAGCAGTCTACAGTACTAATCCATATTTCATAACCAGCAGTCTACAGTATCTATCTATATTTCATAACCAGCAGTCTACAGTACTAATCCATATTTCATAACCAGCAGTCTACAGTACTAATCCATATTTCATAACCAGCAGTCTACAGTACTAATCCATATTTCATAACCAGCAGTCTACAGTACTAATCCATATTTCATAACCAGCAGTCTACAGTACTAATCCATATTTCATAACCAGCAGTCTACAGTATCTATCTTTATTTCATAACCAGCAGTCTACAGTACTAATCCATATTTCATAACCAGCAGTCTACAGTACTAATCCATATTTCATAACCAGCAGTCTACAGTACTAATCCATATTTCATAACCAGCAGTCTACAGTACTAATCCATATTTCATAACCAGCAGTCTACAGTACTAATCCATATTTCATAACCAGCAGTCTACAGTACTAATCCATATTTCATAACCAGCAGTCTACAGTACTAATCCATATTTCATAACCAGCAGTCTACAGTACTAATCCATATTTCATAACCAGCAGTCTACAGTACTAATCCATATTTCATAACCAGCAGTCTACAGTATCTATCTATATTTCATAACCAGCAGTCTACAGTACTAATCCATATTTCATAACCAGCAGTCTACAGTACTAATCCATATTTCATAACCAGCAGTCTACAGTACTAATCCATATTTCATAACCAGCAGTCTACAGTACTAATCCATATTTCATAACCAGCAGTCTACAGTACTAATCCATATTTCATAACCAGCAGTCAACAGTACTAATCCATATTTCATAACCAGCAGTCTACAGTACTAATCCATATTTCATAACCAGCAGTCTACAGTATCTATCTATATTTCATAACCAGCAGTCTACAGTACTAATCCATATTTCATAACCAGCAGTCTACAGTACTAATCCATATTTCATAACCAGCAGTCTACAGTACTAATCCATATTTCATAACCAGCAGTCTACAGTACTAATCCATATTTCATAACCAGCAGTCTACAGTACTAATCCATATTTCATAACCAGCAGTCTACAGTACTAATCCATATTTCATAACCAGCAGTCTACAGTACTAATCCATATTTCATAACCAGCAGTCTACAGTACTAATCCATATTTCATAACCAGCAGTCTACAGTATCTATCTATATTTCATAACCAGCAGTCTACAGTACTAATCCATATTTCATAACCAGCAGTCTACAGTACTAATCCATATTTCATAACCAGCAGTCTACAGTACTAATCCATATTTCATAACCAGCAGTCTACAGTACTAATCCATATTTCATAACCAGCAGTCTACAGTACTAATCCATATTTCATAACCAGCAGTCTACAGTACTAATCCATATTTCATAACCAGCAGTCTACAGTACTAATCCATATTTCATAACCAGCAGTCTACAGTATCTATCTATATTTCATAACCAGCAGTCTACAGTACTAATCCATATTTCATAACCAGCAGTCTACAGTACTAATCCATATTTCATAACCAGCAGTCTACAGTATCTATCTTTATTTCATAACCAGCAGTCTACAGTATCTATCTTTATTTCATAACCAGCAGTCTACAGTACTAATCCATATTTCATAACCAGCAGTCTACAGTATCTATCTATATTTCATAACCAGCAGTCTACAGTATCTAATGCATATTTCATAACCAGCAGTCTACAGTTTAGATTATGTATTAGTGTAGTAGTAGTATATTTAATAACATAAACCTTTTACATTTGGTTGCTTGAAATGTAAGAGGTTTTATGTGACAGCATTACTTTACAATGCAAGACAAAAAGTGTTAACACATATTCATAAATAACTATTTCTATCATCACGTTTTCTTCGCTCAGTCTCTTTCTAAGTACAACAGTCTTCATTTGAAGACTAGTATAGTGTGAGACTTTCCATAACTTGTCCAAACACACAACCCAAACAACCTGACATAGCTCACATTCCTAAAGACTTCATTAACTTACTGTTGAAATAACCAATCTTTAATTTCTCCTTCATTAAAATAAGACCCGCTTCAATAATAAAAAAAAGTGAGTGTTGCAATATGAACTATATTTCGTTTCCTGCTTTCTGCGGTAAAACGAGCTGTGGCAGAGAAGAGAGCTGACCTTATAACCTGGGTTGACTTTAATTGATTGAAGTGTTTGTCAAGTGCTCAAGGAAAGAAAAAAGTACACGCTGGATTGCAGTAAATTAGTGGAGCCGGAGGCCATATGTTTATTAAGGCTTTAGCACATGCTTTCCCTTAATGAAATTCTCTCCCATGTTATTCAAAGTGTGTTGTGTTGCTCTGCCAGGTCTGAAGCCAAACCACCAGCAGCCAGCTCAAGTTTAGAGACCTAGTGTTAGAATGTTTAGAGCCCTAGTGTTAGGTATGTTTAGAGCCCTAGTGATAGGTATGTTTATAACCCTAGTGTTAGGTATGTTTAGAGCCCTAGTGATAGAATGTATAGAGCCCTAGTGATAGGTATGTTTAGAGCCCTAGTGTTAGGTATGTTTATAACCCTAGTGTTAGGTATGTTTAGAGCCCTAGTGATAGAATGTATAGAGCCCTAGTGATAGGTATGTT
Source organism: Coregonus ussuriensis (assembly GCA_031479575.1). NCBI lineage: Eukaryota > Metazoa > Chordata > Actinopteri > Salmoniformes > Salmonidae > Coregonus > Coregonus ussuriensis. The sequence goes on from CM062500.1 coordinate 82,943,602, forward strand.
TAGAGCCCTAGTGTTAGAATGTTTAGAGCCCTAGTGATAGGTATGTTTAGAGACCTAGTGATAGAATGTATAGAGCCCTAGTGATAGGTATGTTTAGAGCCCTAGTGTTAGGTATGTTTAGAGCCCTAGTGATAGGTATGTTTAGAGCCCTAGTGTTAGAATGTTTAGAGACCTAGTGTTAGGTATGTTTAGAGCCCTAGTGATAGGTATGTTTATAACCCTAGTGTTAGGTATGTTTAGAGCCCTAGTGATAGAATGTATAGAGCCCTAGTGATAGGTATGTTTAGAGCCCTAGTGTTAGAATGTATAGAGCCCTAGTGTTAGGTATGTTTAGAGCCCTAGTGATAGGTATGTTTATAACCCTAGTGTTAGGTATGTTTAGAGCCCTAGTGATTGAATGTATAGAGCCCTAGTGTTAGGTATGTTTAGAGCCCTAGTGATAGGTATGTTTATAACCCTAGTGTTAGGTATGTTTAGAGCCCTAGTGATAGAATGTATAGAGCCCTAGTGATAGGTATGTTTAGAGCCCTAGTGTTAGAATGTTTAGAGCCCTAGTGATAGGTATGTTTAGAGACCTAGTGATAGAATGTATAGAGCCCTAGTGATAGGTATGTTTAGAGCCCTAGTGTTAGGTATGTTTAGAGCCCTAGTGATAGGTATGTTTAGAGCCCTAGTGTTAGAATGTTTAGAGACCTAGTGTTAGGTATGTTTAGAGCCCTAGTGATAGGTATGTTTATAACCCTAGTGTTAGGTATGTTTAGAGCCCTAGTGATAGAATGTATAGAGCCCTAGTGATAGGTATGTTTAGAGCCCTATTGTTAGAATATTTAGAGCCCTAGTGATAGGTATGTTTAGAGCCCTAGTGTTAGGTATGTTTAGAGCCCTAGTGATAGGTATGTTTAGAGCCCTAGTGTTAGAATGTTAGAGACCTAGTGTTAGGTATGTTTAGAGCCCTAGTGATAGGTATGTTTAGAGCCCTAGTGTTAGAATGTTAGAGACCTAGTGATAGAATGTATAGAGCCCTAGTGATAGGTATGTTTAGAGCCCTAGTGTTAGGTATGTTTAGAGCCCTAGTGTTAGGTATGTTAAGAGCCCTAGTGTTAGAATGTTTAGAGCCCTAGTGATAGGTATGTTTAGATCCACAGTGATAGGTATGTTTAGATCCATAGTGATAGACCCTAGTGATAGGTATGTTTAGTGACCTAGTGATAGGTATGTTTAGAGACCTAGTGATAGGTATGTTTATAGCCCTAGTGATAGGTATGTTTAGAGCGCTAGTGTTAGGTATGTTTAGAGCCATAGTGATAGGTATGTTTAGATCCATAGTGATAGACCCTAGTGATAGGTATGTTTAGTGACTTAGTGATAGGTATGTTTAGAGACCTAGTGTTAGGTATGTTTTAAGCCCTAGTTATATGTATGTTTAGAGCCCTAGTGTTAGGTATGTTTAGAGCCCTAGTGTTAGAATGTTTAGAGCCCTAGTGATAGAATGTTTAGAATCCTAGTGTTAGAATGTTTAGAATCCTAGTGTTAGAATGTTTAGAGCCCTAGTGTTAGAATGTTTAGAGCCCTAGTGTTAGAATGTTTAGAATCCTAGTGTTAGAATGTTTAGAGCCCTAGTGTTAGAATGTTTAGAGCCCTAGTGTTAGAATGTTTAGAATCCTAGTGTTAGAATGTTTAGAATCCTAGTGTTAGAATGTTTAGAGCCCTAGTGTTAGAATGTTTAGAGCCCTAGTGTTAGAATGTTTAGAGCCCTAGTGTTAGAATGTTTAGAGCCCTAGTGTTAGAATGTTTAGAATCCTAGTGTTAGAATGTTTAGAATCCTAGTGTTAGAATGGTAAGAGCCCTAGTGTTATAATGTTTAGAGCCCTAGTGTTAGAATGTTTAGAGCCCTAGTGTTAGAATGTTTAGAGCCCTAGTGTTAGAATGTTTAGAGCCCTAGTGTTAGAATGTTTAGAGACCTAGTGTTAGAATGTTTAGAGCCCTAGTGATAGGTATATTTAGAGCCCTAGTGATAGGTATGTTTAGAGCCCTTGTGTTACGTATGTTTAGAGCCCCAGTGTTAGGTATGTTTAGAGCCCTAGTGTTAGAATGTTTAGAGCCCTAGTGATAGGTATGTTTAGAGCCCTAGTGTTAGAATGTTCAGAGCCCTAGTGATAGGTATGTTTAGAGCCCTAGTGTTAAAATGTTTAGAGCCCTAGTGATAGATATATTTAGAGCCCTAGTGTTAGAATGTTTAGAGCCCTAGTGATAGGTATGTTTAGAGCCCTAGTGTTAGCTATGTTTAGAGCACTAGTGATAAATATGTTTAGAGACCTAGTTATAGGTATGTTTATAGCCCTAGTGTTAGGTATGTTTAGAGCCCTAGTGTTAGAATGTTTAGAGCCCTAGTGTTACGTATGTTTAGATCCGTAGTGATAGGTATGTTTAGATCCATAGTGATAGACCCTAGTGATAGGTATGTTTAGTGACCTAGTGATAGGTATGTTTAGAGACCTAGTGATAGGTATGTTTATAGCCCTAGTGATAGGTATGTTTAGAGCCCTAGTGTTAGGTATGTTTAGAGCCATAGTGATAGGTATGTTTAGATCCATAGTGATAGACCCTAGTGATAGGTATGTTTAGTGACTTAGTGATAGGTATGTTTAGAGACCTAGTGTTAGGTATGTTTTAAGCCCTAGTTATATGTATGTTTAGAGCCCTAGTGTTAGGTATGTTTAGAGCCCTAGTGTTAGAATGTTTAGAGCCCTAGTGATAGAATGTTTAGAATCCTAGTGTTAGAATGTTTAGAATCCTAGTGTTAGAATGTTTAGAGCCCTAGTGTTAGAATGTTTAGAGCCCTAGTGATAGGTATGTTTAGATCCACAGTGATAGGTATGTTTAGATCCATAGTGATAGACCCTAGTGATAGGTATGTTTAGTGACCTAGTGATAGGTATGTCTAGAGACCTAGTGATAGGTATGTTTATAGCCCAAGTGATAGGTATGTTTAGAGCCCTAGTGTTAGGTATGTTTAGAGCCATAGTGATAGGTATGTTTGAATCCATAGTGATAGACCCTAGTGATAGGTATGTTTAGTGACTTAGTGATAGGTATGTTTAGAGACCTAGTGTTAGGTATGTTTTAAGCCCTAGTTATATGTATGTTTAGAGCCCTAGTGTTAGGTATGTTTAGAGCCCTAGTGTTAGAATGTTTAGAGCCCTAGTGATAGAATGTTTAGAATCCTAGTGTTAGAATGTTTAGAATCCTAGTGTTAGAATGTTTAGAGCCCTAGTGTTAGAATGTTTAGAGCCCTAGTGATAGGTATGTTTAGATCCACAGTGATAGGTATGTTTAGATCCATAGTGATAGACCCTAGTGATAGGTATGTTTAGTGACTTAGTGATAGGTATGTTTAGAGACCTAGTGTTAGGTATGTTTTAAGCCCTAGTTATATGTATGTTTAGAGCCCTAGTGTTAGGTATGTTTAGAGCCCTAGTGTTAGAATGTTTAGAGCCCTAGTGATAGAATGTTTAGAATCCTAGTGTTAGAATGTTTAGAATCCTAGTGTTAGAATGTTTAGAGCCCTAGTGTTAGAATGTTTAGAGCCCTAGTGATAGGTATGTTTAGATCCACAGTGATAGGTATGTTTAGATCCATAGTGATAGACCCTAGTGATAGGTATGTTTAGTGACCTAGTGATAGGTATGTTTAGAGACCTAGTGATAGGTATGTTTATAGCCCAAGTGATAGGTATGTTTAGAGCCCTAGTGTTAGGTATGTTTAGAGCCATAGTGATAGGTATGTTTGAATCCATAGTGATAGACCCTAGTGATAGGTATGTTTAGTGACTTAGTGATAGGTATGTTTAGAGACCTAGTGTTAGGTATGTTTTAAGCCCTAGTTATATGTATGTTTAGAGCCCTAGTGTTAGGTATGTTTAGAGCCCTAGTGTTAGAATGTTTAGAGCCCTAGTGATAGAATGTTTAGAATCCTAGTGTTAGAATGTTTAGAATCCTAGTGTTAGAATGTTTAGAGCCCTAGTGTTAGAATGTTTAGAGCCCTAGTGATAGGTATGTTTAGATCCACAGTGATAGGTATGTTTAGATCCATAGTGATAGACCCTAGTGATAGGTATGTTTAGTGACCTAGTGATAGGTATGTTTAGAGACCTAGTGATAGGTATGTTTATAGCCCTAGTGATAGGTATGTTTAGAGCCCTAGTGTTAGGTATGTTTAGAGCCATAGTGATAGGTATGTTTAGATCCATAGTGATAGACCCTAGTGATAGGTATGTTTAGTGACTTAGTGATAGGTATGTTTAGAGACCTAGTGTTAGGTATGTTTTAAGCCCTAGTTATATGTATGTTTAGAGCCCTAGTGTTAGGTATGTTTAGAGCCCTAGTGTTAGAATGTTTAGAGCCCTAGTGATAGAATGTTTAGAATCCTAGTGTTAGAATGTTTAGAATCCTAGTGTTAGAATGTTTAGAGCCCTAGTGTTAGAATGTTTAGAGCCCTAGTGTTAGAATGTTTAGAATCCTAGTGTTAGAATGTTTAGAGCCCTAGTGTTAGAATGTTTAGAGCCCTAGTGTTAGAATGTTTAGAATCCTAGTGTTAGAATGTTTAGAATCCTAGTGTTAGAATGTTTAGAGCCCTAGTGTTAGAATGTTTAGAGCCCTAGTGTTAGAATGTTTAGAGCCCTAGTGTTAGAATGTTTAGAGCCCTAGTGTTAGAATGTTTAGAATCCTAGTGTTAGAATGTTTAGAGCCCTAGTGTTAGAATGTTTAGAGCCCTAGTGTTAGAATGTTTAGAATCCTAGTGTTAGAATGTTTAGAATCCTAGTGTTAGAATGTTTAGAGCCCTAGTGTTAGAATGTTTAGAGCCCTAGTGTTAGAATGTTTAGAGCCCTAGTGTTAGAATGTTTAGAGCCCTAGTGTTAGAATGTTTAGAATCCTAGTGTTAGAATGTTTAGAATCCTAGTGTTAGAATGGTAAGAGCCCTAGTGTTATAATGTTTAGAGCCCTAGTGTTAGAATGTTTAGAGCCCTAGTGTTAGAATGTTTAGAGCCCTAGTGTTAGAATGTTTAGAGCCCTAGTGTTAGAATGTTTAGAGACCTAGTGTTAGAATGTTTAGAGCCCTAGTGATAGGTATATTTAGAGCCCTAGTGATAGGTATGTTTAGAGCCCTTGTGTTACGTATGTTTAGAGCCCCAGTGTTAGGTATGTTTAGAGCCCTAGTGTTAGAATGTTTAGAGCCCTAGTGATAGGTATGTTTAGAGCCCTAGTGTTAGAATGTTCAGAGCCCTAGTGATAGGTATGTTTAGAGCCCTAGTGTTAAAATGTTTAGAGCCCTAGTGATAGATATATTTAGAGCCCTAGTGTTAGAATGTTTAGAGCCCTAGTGATAGGTATGTTTAGAGCCCTAGTGTTAGCTATGTTTAGAGCACTAGTGATAAATATGTTTAGAGACCTAGTTATAGGTATGTTTAGAGCCCTAGTGATAGGTATGTTTAGAGACCTAGTGTTAGAATGTTTAGAGCCCTAGTGTTACGTATGTTTAGATCCGTAGTGATAGGTATGTTTAGATCCATAGTGATAGACCCTAGTGATAGGTATGTTTAGTGACCTAGTGATAGGTATGTTTAGAGACCTAGTGATAGGTATGTTTATAGCCCTAGTGATAGGTATGTTTAGAGCCCTAGTGTTAGGTATGTTTAGAGCCATAGTGATAGGTATGTTTAGATCCATAGTGATAGACCCTAGTGATAGGTATGTTTAGTGACTTAGTGTTAGGTATGTTTAGAGCCCTAGTGTTAGAATGTTTAGAGCCCTAGTGATAGAATGTTTAGAATCCTAGTGTTAGAATGTTTAGAATCCTAGTGTTAGAATGTTTAGAGCCCTAGTGTTAGAATGTTTAGAGCCCTAGTGATAGGTATGTTTAGATCCACAGTGATAGGTATGTTTAGATCCATAGTGATAGACCCTAGTGATAGGTATGTTTAGTGACCTAGTGATAGGTATGTTTAGAGACCTAGTGATAGGTATGTTTATAGCCCAAGTGATAGGTATGTTTAGAGCCCTAGTGTTAGGTATGTTTAGAGCCATAGTGATAGGTATGTTTGAATCCATAGTGATAGACCCTAGTGATAGGTATGTTTAGTGACTTAGTGATAGGTATGTTTAGAGACCTAGTGTTAGGTATGTTTTAAGCCCTAGTTATATGTATGTTTAGAGCCCTAGTGTTAGGTATGTTTAGAGCCCTAGTGTTAGAATGTTTAGAGCCCTAGTGATAGAATGTTTAGAATCCTAGTGTTAGAATGTTTAGAATCCTAGTGTTAGAATGTTTAGAGCCCTAGTGTTAGAATGTTTAGAGCCCTAGTGATAGGTATGTTTAGATCCACAGTGATAGGTATGTTTAGATCCATAGTGATAGACCCTAGTGATAGGTATGTTTAGTGACCTAGTGATAGGTATGTTTAGAGACCTAGTGATAGGTATGTTTATAGCCCTAGTGATAGGTATGTTTAGAGCCCTAGTGTTAGGTATGTTTAGAGCCATAGTGATAGGTATGTTTAGATCCATAGTGATAGACCCTAGTGATAGGTATGTTTAGTGACTTAGTGATAGGTATGTTTAGAGACCTAGTGTTAGGTATGTTTTAAGCCCTAGTTATATGTATGTTTAGAGCCCTAGTGTTAGGTATGTTTAGAGCCCTAGTGTTAGAATGTTTAGAGCCCTAGTGATAGAATGTTTAGAATCCTAGTGTTAGAATGTTTAGAATCCTAGTGTTAGAATGTTTAGAGCCCTAGTGTTAGAATGTTTAGAGCCCTAGTGTTAGAATGTTTAGAATCCTAGTGTTAGAATGTTTAGAGCCCTAGTGTTAGAATGTTTAGAGCCCTAGTGTTAGAATGTTTAGAATCCTAGTGTTAGAATGTTTAGAATCCTAGTGTTAGAATGTTTAGAGCCCTAGTGTTAGAATGTTTAGAGCCCTAGTGTTAGAATGTTTAGAGCCCTAGTGTTAGAATGTTTAGAGCCCTAGTGTTAGAATGTTTAGAATCCTAGTGTTAGAATGTTTAGAGCCCTAGTGTTAGAATGTTTAGAGCCCTAGTGTTAGAATGTTTAGAATCCTAGTGTTAGAATGTTTAGAATCCTAGTGTTAGAATGTTTAGAGCCCTAGTGTTAGAATGTTTAGAGCCCTAGTGTTAGAATGTTTAGAGCCCTAGTGTTAGAATGTTTAGAGCCCTAGTGTTAGAATGTTTAGAATCCTAGTGTTAGAATGTTTAGAATCCTAGTGTTAGAATGGTAAGAGCCCTAGTGTTATAATGTTTAGAGCCCTAGTGTTAGAATGTTTAGAGCCCTAGTGTTAGAATGTTTAGAGCCCTAGTGTTAGAATGTTTAGAGCCCTAGTGTTAGAATGTTTAGAGACCTAGTGTTAGAATGTTTAGAGCCCTAGTGATAGGTATATTTAGAGCCCTAGTGATAGGTATGTTTAGAGCCCTTGTGTTACGTATGTTTAGAGCCCCAGTGTTAGGTATGTTTAGAGCCCTAGTGTTAGAATGTTTAGAGCCCTAGTGATAGGTATGTTTAGAGCCCTAGTGTTAGAATGTTCAGAGCCCTAGTGATAGGTATGTTTAGAGCCCTAGTGTTAAAATGTTTAGAGCCCTAGTGATAGATATATTTAGAGCCCTAGTGTTAGAATGTTTAGAGCCCTAGTGATAGGTATGTTTAGAGCCCTAGTGTTAGCTATGTTTATAGCCCTAGTGTTAGGTATGTTTAGAGACCTAGTGTTAGAATGTTTAGAGCCCTAGTGTTAGAATGTTTAGAGCCCTAGTGTTAGAATGTTTAGAGCCCTAGTGATAGAATGTTTAGAATCCTAGTGTTAGAATGTTTAGAATCCTAGTGTTAGAATGTTTAGAGCCCTAGTGTTAGAATGTTTAGAGCCCTAGTGATAGGTATGTTTAGATCCGTAGTGATAGGTATGTTTAGATCCATAGTGATAGACCCTAGTGATAGGTATGTTTAGTGACCTAGTGATAGGTATGTTTAGAGACCTAGTGATAGGTATGTTTATAGCCCTAGTGATAGGTATGTTTAGAGCCCTAGTGTTAGGTATGTTTAGAGCCATAGTGATAGGTATGTTTAGATCCATAGTGATAGACCCTAGTGATAGGTATGTTTAGTGACTTAGTGATAGGTATGTTTAGAGACCTAGTGTTAGGTATGTTTAGAGACCTAGTGATAGGTATGTTTAGAGCCCTAGTGATAGGTATGTTTAGAGCCCTAGTGTTAGAATGTTTAGAGCCCTAGTGATAGAATGTTTAGAATCCTAGTGTTAGAATGTTTAGAATCCAGTGTTAGAATGTTTAGAGCCCTAGTGTTAGAATGTTTAGAGCCCTAGTGATAGGTATGTTTAGATCCACAGTGATAGGTATGTTTAGATCCATAGTGATAGACCCTAGTGATAGGTATGTTTAGTGACCTAGTGATAGGTATGTCTAGAGACCTAGTGATAGGTATGTTTATAGCCCAAGTGATAGGTATGTTTAGAGCCCTAGTGTTAGGTATGTTTAGAGCCATAGTGATAGGTATGTTTGAATCCATAGTGATAGACCCTAGTGATAGGTATGTTTAGTGACTTAGTGATAGGTATGTTTAGAGACCTAGTGTTAGGTATGTTTTAAGCCCTAGTTATATGTATGTTTAGAGCCCTAGTGTTAGGTATGTTTAGAGCCCTAGTGTTAGAATGTTTAGAGCCCTAGTGATAGAATGTTTAGAATCCTAGTGTTAGAATGTTTAGAATCCTAGTGTTAGAATGTTTAGAGCCCTAGTGTTAGAATGTTTAGAGCCCTAGTGATAGGTATGTTTAGATCCACAGTGATAGGTATGTTTAGATCCATAGTGATAGACCCTAGTGATAGGTATGTTTAGTGACTTAGTGATAGGTATGTTTAGAGACCTAGTGTTAGGTATGTTTTAAGCCCTAGTTATATGTATGTTTAGAGCCCTAGTGTTAGGTATGTTTAGAGCCCTAGTGTTAGAATGTTTAGAGCCCTAGTGATAGAATGTTTAGAATCCTAGTGTTAGAATGTTTAGAATCCTAGTGTTAGAATGTTTAGAGCCCTAGTGTTAGAATGTTTAGAGCCCTAGTGATAGGTATGTTTAGATCCACAGTGATAGGTATGTTTAGATCCATAGTGATAGACCCTAGTGATAGGTATGTTTAGTGACCTAGTGATAGGTATGTTTAGAGACCCAGTGATAGGTATGTTTATAGCCCAAGTGATAGGTATGTTTAGAGCCCTAGTGTTAGGTATGTTTAGAGCCATAGTGATAGGTATGTTTGAATCCATAGTGATAGACCCTAGTGATAGGTATGTTTAGTGACTTAGTGATAGGTATGTTTAGAGACCTAGTGTTAGGTATGTTTTAAGCCCTAGTTATATGTATGTTTAGAGCCCTAGTGTTAGGTATGTTTAGAGTCCTAGTGTTAGAATGTTTAGAGCCCTAGTGATAGAATGTTTAGAATCCTAGTGTTAGAATGTTTAGAATCCTAGTGTTAGAATGTTTAGAGCCCTAGTGTTAGAATGTTTAGAGCCCTAGTGATAGGTATGTTTAGATCCACAGTGATAGGTATGTTTAGATCCATAGTGATAGACCCTAGTGATAGGTATGTTTAGTGACCTAGTGATAGGTATGTTTAGAGACCTAGTGATAGGTATGTTTATAGCCCTAGTGATAGGTATGTTTAGAGCCCTAGTGTTAGGTATGTTTAGAGCCATAGTGATAGGTATGTTTAGATCCATAGTGATAGACCCTAGTGATAGGTATGTTTAGTGACTTAGTGATAGGTATGTTTAGAGACCTAGTGTTAGGTATGTTTTAAGCCCTAGTTATATGTATGTTTAGAGCCCTAGTGTTAGGTATGTTTAGAGCCCTAGTGTTAGAATGTTTAGAGCCCTAGTGATAGAATGTTTAGAATCCTAGTGTTAGAATGTTTAGAATCCTAGTGTTAGAATGTTTAGAGCCCTAGTGTTAGAATGTTTAGAGCCCTAGTGTTAGAATGTTTAGAATCCTAGTGTTAGAATGTTTAGAGCCCTAGTGTTAGAATGTTTAGAGCCCTAGTGTTAGAATGTTTAGAATCCTAGTGTTAGAATGTTTAGAATCCTAGTGTTAGAATGTTTAGAGCCCTAGTGTTAGAATGTTTAGAGCCCTAGTGTTAGAATGTTTAGAGCCCTAGTGTTAGAATGTTTAGAGCCCTAGTGTTAGAATGTTTAGAATCCTAGTGTTAGAATGTTTAGAATCCTAGTGTTAGAATGGTAAGAGCCCTAGTGTTATAATGTTTAGAGCCCTAGTGTTAGAATGTTTAGAGCCCTAGTGTTAGAATGTTTAGAGCCCTAGTGTTAGAATGTTTAGAGCCCTAGTGTTAGAATGTTTAGAGACCTAGTGTTAGAATGTTTAGAGCCCTAGTGATAGGTATATTTAGAGCCCTAGTGATAGGTATGTTTAGAGCCCTTGTGTTACGTATGTTTAGAGCCCCAGTGTTAGGTATGTTTAGAGCCCTAGTGTTAGAATGTTTAGAGCCCTAGTGATAGGTATGTTTAGAGCCCTAGTGTTAGAATGTTCAGAGCCCTAGTGATAGGTATGTTTAGAGCCCTAGTGTTAAAATGTTTAGAGCCCTAGTGATAGATATATTTAGAGCCCTAGTGTTAGAATGTTTAGAGCCCTAGTGATAGGTATGTTTAGAGCCCTAGTGTTAGCTATGTTTAGAGCACTAGTGATAAATATGTTTAGAGACCTAGTTATAGGTATGTTTAGAGCCCTAGTGTTAGGTATGTTTAGAGCCCTAGTGTTAGGTATGTTTAGATCCGTAGTGATAGGTATGTTTAGATCCATAGTGATAGACCCTAGTGACAGGTATGTTTAGTGACCTAGTGATAGGTATGTTTAGAGACCTAGTGATAGGTATGTTTATAGCCCTAGTGATAGGTATGTTTAGAGCCCTAGTGTTAGGTATGTTTAGAGCCATAGTGATAGGTATGTTTAGATCCATAGTGATAGACCCTAGTGATAGGTATGTTTAGTGACTTAGTGATAGGTATGTTTAGAGACCTAGTGTTAGGTATGTTTTAAGCCCTAGTTATATGTATGTTTAGAGCCCTAGTGTTAGGTATGTTTAGAGCCCTAGTGTTAGAATGTTTAGAGCCCTAGTGATAGAATGTTTAGAATCCTAGTGTTAGAATGTTTAGAATCCTAGTGTTAGAATGTTTAGAGCCCTAGTGTTAGAATGTTTAGAGCCCTAGTGATAGGTATGTTTAGATCCACAGTGATAGGTATGTTTAGATCCATAGTGATAGACCCTAGTGATAGGTATGTTTAGTGACCTAGTGATAGGTATGTCTAGAGACCTAGTGATAGGTATGTTTATAGCCCAAGTGATAGGTATGTTTAGAGCCCTAGTGTTAGGTATGTTTAGAGCCATAGTGATAGGTATGTTTGAATCCATAGTGATAGACCCTAGTGATAGGTATGTTTAGTGACTTAGTGATAGGTATGTTTAGAGACCTAGTGTTAGGTATGTTTTAAGCCCTAGTTATATGTATGTTTAGAGCCCTAGTGTTAGGTATGTTTAGAGCCCTAGTGTTAGAATGTTTAGAGCCCTAGTGATAGAATGTTTAGAATCCTAGTGTTAGAATGTTTAGAATCCTAGTGTTAGAATGTTTAGAGCCCTAGTGTTAGAATGTTTAGAGCCCTAGTGATAGGTATGTTTAGATCCACAGTGATAGGTATGTTTAGATCCATAGTGATAGACCCTAGTGATAGGTATGTTTAGTGACTTAGTGATAGGTATGTTTAGAGACCTAGTGTTAGGTATGTTTTAAGCCCTAGTTATATGTATGTTTAGAGCCCTAGTGTTAGGTATGTTTAGAGCCCTAGTGTTAGAATGTTTAGAGCCCTAGTGATAGAATGTTTAGAATCCTAGTGTTAGAATGTTTAGAATCCTAGTGTTAGAATGTTTAGAGCCCTAGTGTTAGAATGTTTAGAGCCCTAGTGTTAGAATGTTTAGAGCCCTAGTGATAGGTATGTTTAGATCCACAGTGATAGGTATGTTTAGATCCATAGTGATAGACCCTAGTGATAGGTATGTTTAGTGACCTAGTGATAGGTATGTTTAGAGACCTAGTGATAGGTATGTTTATAGCCCTAGTGATAGGTATGTTTAGAGCCCTAGTGTTAGGTATGTTTAGAGCCATAGTGATAGGTATGTTTGAATCCATAGTGATAGACCCTAGTGATAGGTATGTTTAGTGACTTAGTGATAGGTATGTTTAGAGACCTAGTGTTAGGTATGTTTTAAGCCCTAGTTATATGTATGTTTAGAGCCCTAGTGTTAGGTATGTTTAGAGCCCTAGTGTTAGAATGTTTAGAGCCCTAGTGATAGAATGTTTAGAATCCTAGTGTTAGAATGTTTAGAATCCTAGTGTTAGAATGTTTAGAGCCCTAGTGTTAGAATGTTTAGAGCCCTAGTGATAGGTATGTTTAGATCCACAGTGATAGGTATGTTTAGATCCATAGTGATAGACCCTAGTGATAGGTATGTTTAGTGACCTAGTGATAGGTATGTTTAGAGACCTAGTGATAGGTATGTTTATAGCCCTAGTGATAGGTATGTTTAGAGCCCTAGTGTTAGGTATGTTTAGAGCCATAGTGATAGGTATGTTTAGATCCATAGTGATAGACCCTAGTGATAGGTATGTTTAGTGACTTAGTGATAGGTATGTTTAGAGACCTAGTGTTAGGTATGTTTTAAGCCCTAGTTATATGTATGTTTAGAGCCCTAGTGTTAGGTATGTTTAGAGCCCTAGTGTTAGAATGTTTAGAGCCCTAGTGATAGAATGTTTAGAATCCTAGTGTTAGAATGTTTAGAATCCTAGTGTTAGAATGTTTAGAGCCCTAGTGTTAGAATGTTTAGAGCCCTAGTGATAGGTATGTTTAGATCCACAGTGATAGGTATGTTTAGATCCATAGTGATAGACCCTAGTGATAGGTATGTTTAGTGACTTAGTGATAGGTATGTTTAGAGACCTAGTGTTAGGTATGTTTTAAGCCCTAGTTATATGTATGTTTAGAGCCCTAGTGTTAGGTATGTTTAGAGCCCTAGTGTTAGAATGTTTAGAGCCCTAGTGATAGAATGTTTAGAATCCTAGTGTTAGAATGTTTAGAATCCTAGTGTTAGAATGTTTAGAGCCCTAGTGTTAGAATGTTTAGAGCCCTAGTGATAGGTATGTTTAGATCCACAGTGATAGGTATGTTTAGATCCATAGTGATAGACCCTAGTGATAGGTATGTTTAGTGACTTAGTGATAGGTATGTTTAGAGCCCTAGTGTTAGGTATGTTTAGAGCCATAGTGATAGGTATGTTTAGATCCATAGTGATAGACCCTAGTGATAGGTATGTTTAGTGACTTAGTGATAGGTATGTTTAGAGACCTAGTGTTAGGTATGTTTTAAGCCCTAGTTATATGTATGTTTAGAGCCCTAGTGTTAGGTATGTTTAGAGCCCTAGTGTTAGAATGTTTAGAGCCCTAGTGATAGAATGTTTAGAATCCTAGTGTTAGAATGTTTAGAATCCTAGTGTTAGAATGTTTAGAGCCCTAGTGTTAGAATGTTTAGAGCCCTAGTGATAGGTATGTTTAGATCCACAGTGATAGGTATGTTTAGATCCATAGTGATAGACCCTAGTGATAGGTATGTTTAGTGACCTAGTGATAGGTATGTTTAGAGACCTAGTGATAGGTATGTTTATAGCCCTAGTGATAGGTATGTTTAGAGCCCTAGTGTTAGGTATGTTTAGAGCCATAGTGATAGGTATGTTTGAATCCATAGTGATAGACCCTAGTGATAGGTATGTTTAGTGACTTAGTGATAGGTATGTTTAGAGACCTAGTGTTAGGTATGTTTTAAGCCCTAGTTATATGTATGTTTAGAGCCCTAGTGTTAGGTATGTTTAGAGCCCTAGTGTTAGAATGTTTAGAGCCCTAGTGATAGAATGTTTAGAATCCTAGTGTTAGAATGTTTAGAATCCTAGTGTTAGAATGTTTAGAGCCCTAGTGTTAGAATGTTTAGAGCCCTAGTGATAGGTATGTTTAGATCCACAGTGATAGGTATGTTTAGATCCATAGTGATAGACCCTAGTGATAGGTATGTTTAGTGACCTAGTGATAGGTATGTTTAGAGACCTAGTGATAGGTATGTTTGTAGCCCTAGTGATAGGTATGTTTAGAGCCCTAGTGTTAGGTATGTTTAGAGCCATAGTGATAGGTATGTTTAGATCCATAGTGATAGACCCTAGTGATAGGTATGTTTAGTGACTTAGTGATAGGTATGTTTAGAGACCTAGTGTTAGGTATGTTTTAAGCCCTAGTTATATGTATGTTTAGAGCCCTAGTGTTAGCTATGTTTAGAGCCCTAGTGTTAGAATGTTTAGAGCCCTAGTGATAGAATGTTTAGAATCCTAGTGTTAGAATGTTTAGAATCCTAGTGTTAGAATGTTTAGAGCCCTAGTGTTAGAATGTTTAGAGCCCTAGTGTTAGAATGTTTAGAATCCTAGTGTTAGAATGTTTAGAGCCCTAGTGTTAGAATGTTTAGAGCCCTAGTGTTAGAATGTTTAGAATCCTAGTGTTAGAATGTTTAGAATCCTAGTGTTAGAATGTTTAGAGCCCTAGTGTTAGAATGTTTAGAGCCCTAGTGTTAGAATGTTTAGAGCCCTAGTGTTAGAATGTTTAGAGCCCTAGTGTTAGAATGTTTAGAATCCTAGTGTTAGAATGTTTAGAATCCTAGTGTTAGAATGGTAAGAGCCCTAGTGTTATAATGTTTAGAGCCCTAGTGTTAGAATGTTTAGAGCCCTAGTGTTAGAATGTTTAGAGCCCTAGTGTTAGAATGTTTAGAGACCTAGTGTTAGAATGTTTAGAGCCCTAGTGATAGGTATATTTAGAGCCCTAGTGATAGGTATGTTTAGAGCCCTTGTGTTACGTATGTTTAGAGCCCTAGTGTTAGGTATGTTTAGAGCCCTAGTGTTAGAATGTTTAGAGCCCTAGTGATAGGTATGTTTAGAGCCCTAGTGTTAGAATGTTCAGAGCCCTAGTGATAGGTATGTTTAGAGCCCTAGTGTTAGAATGTTTAGAGCCCTAGTGTTAGGTATGTTTAGAGCCCTAGTGTTAGGTATGTTAAGAGCCCTAGTGTTAGAATGTTTGGAGCCCTAGTGATAGGTATGTTTAGATCCATAGTGATAGGTATGTTTAGATCCATAGTGATAGACCCTAGTGATAGGTATGTTTACTGACCTAGTGATAGGTATGTTTATAGCCCTAGTGATAGGCATGTTTATAGCCCTAGTGATAGGTATGTTTAGAGCCCTAGTTATAGGCATGTTTATAGCCCTAGTGATAGGTATGTTTAGAGCCCTAGTTATAGGTATGTTAAGAGCCCTAGTGATAGGTATGTTTAGAGCCATAGTGATAGGTATGTTTAGAGCCCTAGTGATAGGCATGTTTATAGCCCTAGTGATAGGTATGTTTAGAGCCCTAGTTATAGGTATGTTAAGAGCCCTAGTGATAGGTATGTTTAGAGCCATAGTGATAGGTATGTTTAGAGACCTAGTGTTAGGTATGTTTAGAGACCTAGTGTTAGGTATGTTTAGAGCCCTCGTGTTAGAATGTTTAGAGCCCTAGTGTTAGAGCCCTAGTGATAGGTATGTTTAGAGCCCTAGTGATAGGTATGTTTAGAGCCCTTGTGTTAGGTATGTTTAGAGACCTAGTGTTACTATGTTTAGAGCCCTAGTGATAGGTATGTTTGGGCCCTAGTGATAGGTATGTTTAGAACCCTAGTGATAGGTATGTTTAGAGCCCTAGTGATAGGTATGTTTATATCGCTAGTGTTAGAATGTTTAGAGCCCTAGTGATACGTATATTTAGTGCCCTAGCGATAAGTATTTTTAAAGCCCTTCTGTTATGTATGTTTATAGCTATAGTGAAAGTTATGTTTAGAGTCCTTTTGATAAGTATGTTTAGAGTCCTAGTGTTAGGTATGTTTAGAGCCCTAGAGTTAGGTATGTTTACAGCCCTAGTGTTAGAGCCCTAGTAATAGGTATGTTTAGAGCCCTAGTGATAGGTATGTTTAGAGCCCTAGTATAAGGTATGTTTAGAGCCCTAGTTATAGGTATGTTTAGAGCCCTTGTGATAAGTATGTTTAGAGCCCTAGTGTAAGGTATGTTTAGAGCCCTAGTTATAGGTATGTCTGGAGCCCTAGTGATAGGTATGTTTAGAACCCTAGTGATAGGTATGTTTAGAGCCCTAGTGAACGTATGTCTAGAGCCCTATTGATAAGCATGTTTAGAGCCATTGTGTTAGGTATGTTTCGTGGGCTAGTGTTAGATATGTTTAGAGCCTTAGTGTTAGGTATGTTTAGAGCGCTAGCGAAAGGTATGTTTAGAGACCTAGTGTTGGGTATGTTTAGAGCGCTAGCGAAAGGTATGTTTAGAGCCCTAGTGTTAGGTATGTTTATAGTTGTAGCGAAAGGTATCTTTAGAGCCTTAGTGTTAGGTATGTTTAGAGCGCTAGCGAAAGGTATGTTTAGAGCCCTAGTGTTAGAATGTTTAGAGCGCTAACAAAAGGTATGTTTAGAGACCTAGTGTTGGGTATGTTTAGAGCGCTAGCGAAAGGTATGTTTAGAGCCCTAGTGGTAGAATGTTTAGAGCCCTAGTGTTAGGTATGTTTAGAGCCCTAGTGTTAGAATGTTTAGAGCCCTAGTTTTAGGTATGTTTAGAGCCCCAGTGTTAGGTATGTTTAGAGCCCCAGTGTTAGAATGTTTATATCGCTAGTGTTAGATATGTTTAGAGCACAAGTGATGGGTATTTTTTAAACACTAGTTAGAAGTATGTTTAGAGCCCTATTGGTAGGTATGTTTATATCACTAGTGTTAGAATGTTTAGAGCCCTAGTGATAGGAATGTTTAGAGCCCTAGTAATAGGTATGTTTAGAGTGCTATAGTATGTGTTGGTGTCAGTCTTGACTGCTTCTTTCCCTGGTTCTTGTTTAGTAACAGTGTTTAGTCGTCAATTTTTTGTTAAGTGTTTGTTTTGTCCACTTTTCGGCCTGTTGTTTTTTTCCACTTGTATGCCTTCAGGATATTTCTGACCTTTACCAACTTGGCTTGTTAGTGCTAGCTAGATTGCTAGTTGACTGTTAGCCTATCTCTCTGGACTGCGCTGCTGTGATCACCTCCACCTGCCTGGATTCTTCCTCTGATCGCTGGCCTCCTGGTTCCCTGAACCCAACTCTAGAATATTGCCTTCGGAATTGATCTATTTTGGATTTCCCTACATAAGGAAGAATGGGCGTTGGTGCTCAACCCAAGGCCGCCAACCTGTTTTTAGCGTGCCCGCGGATGTCTAGTTAGGGGCTGTCCATTTGCCATATGACATTTCTCATCGATCATATAATAATATAATATGCCATTTAGCAGACACTTTTATCCAAAGCGACTTACAGTCATGCGTGCATACATTTTTGTGTATGGGTGGTCCCGGGGATCGAACCCACTACCTTGGCGTTACAAGCGCCGTGCTCTACCAGCTGAGCTACAGGCAAATGCCTAGACTTTTGGGTTTGGAACTGACTTTCTATGATCATATCTGGCAAATGGACATAACATCCTGCTTTAGTACTTTCAATACTTACATATGCCATTTGGACATTTCATATGCCATTTGGACATTATATATGCCATTTGGACATGGTTCTGTGACTTTCGGGTTCGGATCCGACTTCCTATGATCATATGTGACAAGTGGACACTTTGTCCATTTGGAGTATAATATGTCTGATATGGACATAACATAGGCCTTATGGACAAACTAGCATAAAATAAAACAAATCTATATCCATATGGTTCTTCTTCCATATGGTTGACGACGGACTCGCTCAAGCTGTCGGGACTAACCCACAACGTTAGACACGGACACGAACGATCTGCTTGCGTGTTGATACACTGGTGGTTTGTTGTGGCCGAGTATTGGCGCTAAACCGTGTTGTTGGAGTCCGGAATGCTAGCTGGCTGTGGCGTCTTATGACTAGGTGCCCAGACGATTTTCACGGAATAATACTGTACCTAGTTAGCTAGCTGAATTAACTAAGTTAGTCTATTACTAGAAAACATTGAACCGCTGTAGTTTACAACAATTATAGTTTCTGAGGTGGAAGTTGGGAGAGATATATTTGGGAGTTGTGGTGAGGGAGGCCCGCTCTCTCCTTTCCCAGATGTTTAGTTCATTTCATTCCGATCTCCTCTGCATTATTGTAGCCATTTGCTGCAGCCTGTCAACTATGCCTCTGCCTATCCCTGTTCTCTCCTCTCCGCACAGGCTATACAAACGCCTCACACCGCGTGGCTGCTGCCTCTCTAACCTGGTGGTCCCTGCACGCACCACCCACGTGGAGTTCCAGGTCTCAGGCAGCCTCTGGAACTGCCGTTCTGCTGCCAACAAGGCAGAGTTCATCTCAGCCTATGCTACCCTCCAGTCCCTCGACTTCTTGGCGCTGACGGAAACATGGATTACCACTGAAAACACTGGTACTCCTACTGCTCTCTCCTCGTCTGACCATGTGTTCTCGCATACCCCGAGAGCATCTGGTCAGCGGGGTGGTGGCACAGGAATCCTCATCTCTCCCAAGTGGACATTCTAAATTTTTACCCTGACCCATCTGTCTATCTCCTCATTTGAATTCCATGCTGTCACAGTCACTAGCCCATTTAAGCTTAATATTCTTGTCATCTATCGCCCTCCAGGTTCCCTTGGAGAGTTCATCAATGAGCTTGACGCCTTGATAAGTTCCTTTCCTGAGGATGGCTCACCCCTCACAGTTCTGGGGGATTTCAACCTCCCTACGTCTACATTTGACTTATTTCTCTCTGCCTCCTTCTTTCCACTCCTGTCCTCTTTTGACCTCACCCTCTCACCGTCCCCCCCTACTCACAAGGCAGGCAATACGCTTGACCTCATCTTTACTAGATGCTGTTGTTCTACTAATCTCACTGCAACTCCCCTCCATGTCTCCGACCACTACTTTGTATCCTTTTCTCTCTCGCTCTCCTCCAACACTACTCACTCTGCCCCTACACAGATGGTAATGCGCCGTCGCAACCTTCGCTCTCTCCCGCTACTCTCTCCTCTTCCATCCTATCATCTCTTCCCTCTGCTCAATCCTTCTCCCTCCAATCTCCTGATTCTGCCTCCTCAACCCTCCTCTCCTCCCTTTCTGCATCCTTTGACTCTCTATGGCCCCTATCCTCCCGGCCGGCTCGGTCCTCCCCTCCAGCTCTGTGGCTTGATGACTCATTGCGAGCTCACAGAACAGAGCTCCGGGCAGCTGAGCGGAAATGGAAGAAAACTAGACTCCCTGCGGACCTGGCATCTTTTCACTCCCTCCTCTCTACATTTTCTTCATCTGTTTCTGCTGCTAAGGCCACTTTCTACCACTCTAAATTCCAAGCATCTGCCTCTAACCCCAGGAAGCTCTTTGCCACATTCTCCTCCCTGCTGAATCCCCCCCCCCCCCCTCCCTCTCTGTGGATGACTTCGTCAACCATTTTGAAAAGAAGGTTGACGACATCCGATCCTCGTTTGTTAAGTCAAATGACACTGCTGGTCCTGCTCACACTGCCCTACCCTATGCTTTGACTTCTTTCTCCCCTCTCTCTCCAGAAAAAATCTTGCGACTTGTGACGGCAGGCCGCCCAACAACCTGCCCGCTTGACCCTATCCCCTCCTCTCTTCTCCAGACCATCTCCGGTGACCTTCTCCCTTACCTCACCTCGCTGATAAACTCATCCTTGACAGCTGGCTATGTCCCTTCCGTCTTCAAGAGAGCGAGAGTTGCACCCCTTCTCAAAAAAAAAATACTCGACCCCTCTGATGTCAACAACTACAGACCAGTATCCCTTCTTTCTTTTCTCTCCAAAACTATTGAGCATGCCGTCTTTAGCCAACTCTCTTGCTATCTCTCTCAGAATGACCTTCTTGATCCAAACCAGTCAGGTTTCAAGACTGGTCATTCAACTGAGACTGCTCTTCTCTGTGTCACGGAGGCTCTCCGCACTGCTAAAGCTAACTCTCTCTCCTCTGCTCTTGTCCTTCTAGACCTGTGTGCTGCCTTTGATACTGTGAACCATCAGATCCTCCTCTCCACCCTCTCCGAGCTGGGCATCTCCGGCGCGGCTCACTCTTGGATTGCGTCCTACCTGACCGGTCGCTCCTACCAAGTGGCGTGGCGAGAAGCTGTCTCCGCACCACGTGCTCTCACCACTGGTGTCCCCCAGGGCTCAGTTCTAGGCCCTCTCCTATTCTCGCTATACACCAAGTCACTTGGCTCTGTCATATCCTCCCATGGCCTCTCCTATCATTGCTACGCAGACGACACACAACTAATCTTCTCCTTTCCCCCTTCTGATAACCAGGTGGCGAATCGCATCTCTGCATGTCTGGCAGACATATCAGTATGGATGACGGATCACCACCTCAAGCTGAACCTTGGCAAGACGGAGCTGCTCTTCCTCCCGGGGAAAGACTGCCTGTTCCATGATCTCGCCATCACGGTTGACAACTCCGTTGTGTCCTCCTCCCAGAGTGCAAAGAGCCTTGGCGTGACCCTGGACATCACCCTGTCGTTCTCCGCTAACATCAAGGCGGTGACCCGATCCTGTAGGTTCATGCTCTACAACATTCGGAGAGTACGCCCCTGCCTTACACAGGAAGCGGCACAGGTCCTAATAATATGCCATCCAGGCACTTGTCATCTCCCGTCTGGATTACTGCAACTCGCTGTTGGCTGGGCTCCCTGCCTGTGCCATTAAACCCCTACAACTCATCCAGAATGCTGCAGCCCGTCTGGTGTTCAACCTTCCCAAGTTCTCTCACGTCACCCAGCTCCTCCGCTCACTCCACTGGCTTCCAGTTGAAGCTTGCATCTGCTACAAGACCATGGTGCTTGCCTACGGAGCTGTGAGGGGAACGGCACCTCCGTACCTTCAGGCTCTGATCAGTCCCTACACCCAAACGAGGGCATTGCGTTCATCCACCTCTGGCCTGCTGGCTCCCCTACCTCTGCGGAAGCATAGTTCCCGCTCAGCCCAGTCAAAACTGTTCGCTGCTCTGGCACCCCAATGGTGGAACAAGCTCCCTCACGATGCCAGGACAGCGGAGTCACTCACCACCTTCCGGAGACATTTGAAACCCCACCTCTTTAAGGAATACTTGGGATAGGATAAAGTAATCCTTATACCCCCCCTTACCCCAACCCTTCCCCCCACCCAAAAAAAAAAAAAAAAAAAAAAAACATTGTAAAGTGGTTATCCCACTGGCTATAAGGTGAATGCACCAATTTGTAAGTCGCTCTGGATAAGAGTAAATGTAAATGTAAATGTTCTTTAGTAATGTATAATTGAGACAAAATTTAAAAAAAAAAAAAACGGTAGAAAACATTTAATCAATCAATCAATTTTATTTTATATAGCCCTTCTTACATCAGCTAATATCTCGAAGTGCTGTACAGAAACCCAGCCTAAAACCCCAAACAGCTAGTAATGCAGGTGTAGAAGCACGGTGGCTAGGAAAAACTCCCTAGAAAGGCAAAACCTAGGAAGAAACCTAGAGAGGAACCAGGCTATGAGGGGTGGCCAGTCCTCTTCTGGCTGTGCCGGGTGGAGATTATAACAGAACCATGCCAAGATGTTCAAAAATGTTCATAAGTGACAAGCATGGTCAAATAATAATCAGGAATAAATCTCAGTTGGCTTTTCATAGCCGATCATTAGAGTTTAAAACAGCAGGTCTGGGACAGGTAGGGGTTCCATAACCGCAGGCAGAACAGTTTAAACTGGAATAGCAGCAAGGCCAGGCGGACTGGGGATAGCAAGGAGTCACCACGGCCGGTAGTCCCGACGTATGGTCCTAGGGCTCAGGTCTCTCAGTTGGCTTTTCATAGCCGATCATTTAGAGTTGAAAACAGCAGGTCTGGGACAGGTAGGGGTTTCGTAGCCGCAGGCAGAACAGTTGAAACTGGAATAGCAGCAAGGCCAGGCGGACTGGGGGCAGCAGGGTGTCATCATGCCCGGTAGTCCTGACGTATGGTCCTAGGGCTCAGGTTCTCAGAGAGAAAGAGAGAACGAGAGAATTAGAGAGAGCATACTTAAATTCACACAGGACACTGGATAAGACAGGAGAAGTACTCCAGGTATAACCAACTAACCCCAGCCCCCCGACACATAAACTACTGCAGCATAAATACTGGAGGCTGAGACAGGAGCGGTCCGGAGACACTGTGGCCCCATCCGAAGAAACCCCCGGACAGGGCCAAACAGGAAGGATATAACCCCACCCACTCCGCCAAAGCACAGCCCCCGCACCACTAGAGGGATATCCCCAACCACCAACTTACAATCCTGAGACAAGGCCGAGTATAGCCCACAGAGGTCTCCACCACAGCACAAACCAAGGGGGGGGGGGGGCGCCAACCCAGACAGGAAGATCACGTCAGTAACTCAACCCACTCAAGTGACGCACCCCTCCCAGGGACGGCATGAAAGAGCACCAGCAGGCCAGTGACTCAGCCCCTGCAACAGGGTTAGAGGCAGAGAACCCCAGTGGAGAGGGGAACCGGCCTGGCAGAGACAGCAAGGGCTGTTCGTTGCTCCAGCCTTTCCGTTCACCTTCACACTCCTTAAGCATCCTACATAGACACCGCTACCTGCATCGTGGGGCTCAACATGCATCCTACATAGACACCGCTACCTGCATCGTGGGGCTCATCATGCATCCTACATAGACACCGCTACCTGCATCGTGGGGCTCATCATGCATCCTACATAGACACCGCTACCTGCATCGTGGGGCTCATCATGCATCCTACATAAGACACCGCTACCTGCATCGTGGGGCTCATCATCCATCCTACATAGACACCGCTACCTGCAACGTGGGGCTCATCATGCATCCTACATAGACACCGCTACCTGCATCGTGGGGCTCATCATCCATCCTACATAGACACCGCTACCTGCATCGTGGGGCTCATCATGCATCCTACATAGACACCGCTACCTGCATCGTGGGGCTCATCATGCATCCTACATAGACACCGCTACCTGCATCGTGGGGCTCATCATGCATCCTACATAGACACCGCTACCTGCATCGTGGTGCTCATCATCCATCCTACATAGACACTGCTACCTGCATCGTGGGGCTCATCATGCATCCTACATAGACACCGCTACCTGCATCGTGGGGCTCATCATGCATCCTACATAGACACCGCTACCTGCATCGTGGGGCTCATCATGCATCCTACATAGACACTGCTACCTGCATCGTGGGGCTCATCATGCATCCTACATAGACACCGCTACCTGCATCGTGGGGCTCATCATGTATCCTACATAGACACCGCTACCTGCATCGTGGGGCTCATCATCCATCCTACATAGACACCGCTACCTGCATCGTGGGGCTCATCATGCATCCTACATAGACACCGCTACCTGCATCGTGGGGCTCATCATGCATCCTACATAGACACCGCTACCTGCATCGTGGGGCTCATCATGCATCCTACATAGACACCGCTACCTGCATCGTGGGGCTCATCATGCATCCTACATAGACACCGCTACCTGCATCGTGGTGCTCATCATCCATCCTACATAGACACTGCTACCTGCATCGTGGGGCTCATCATGCATCCTACATAGACACCGCTACCTGCATCGTGGGGCTCATCATGCATCCTACATAGACACCGCTACCTGCATCGTGGGGCTCATCATGCATCCTACATAGACACTGCTACCTGCATCGTGGGGCTCATCATGCATCCTACATAGACACCGCTACCTGCATCGTGGGGCTCATCATGTATCCTACATAGACACCGCTACCTGCATCGTGGGGCTCATCATCCATCCTACATAGACACCGCTACCTGCATCGTGGGGCTCATCATGCATCCTACATAGACACCGCTACCTGCATCGTGGGGCTCATCATGCATCCGACTACTGGTAGCAACATTAACTCTCTCTGGTCCCAATCCATCACCTCATACTGTAAACCATGACTGCCTGCCCCTCCTTCAGCCTACCACTAGCCATAAACTCACCTCTCAGTCTCACAGTACTAACTTTGCTCTCCTCAACACTGGATCAATGAACAACAAAGCCCCCTTGCTCCATGAACTAATATCTGACAACAAGCTAGACTTCCTCCTCGTAACTGAAACTTGACAACAACCTGGTGATTTGTTTTCTCTTTACCAAGCTACTCCTGCTGGTTATGGCTACCTGTGTCACCCCGCTCCACCTCGCTGTACTGTACAACTCTACAATCTAAACAACTCAACTCTCTCTCTCTACGGTCTCCTCATTTCAATACATTGCCTGTAAATCATCCTGCTCCATGACCACTATCCTTGTGTACCGTTCTCCTGAAGCTAATGTATCGTTCCTGTCAGAACTATCTGAACTACTCCCCATAGCTGTCCACTCTCCCCCAGCTTACTGTTGCTTGGCGATATGAATATTCACGTGGACTCATCAAACTCAAAACGTGCCTCTGATTTCATTGCTGTTCTGGACTGTTTCAATATTACCCAACATGTCAATTTTCCCACTCACATCAAGGGATACATATTAGACCTCGTCTGCTCTGTTGACCCCCTCCAACTCTCTGATTCCATCTTCTCTGCCCTGCCCATTGACCACACCCCCAAGTCACCTGATGAGCTAGCTACTAGCTGCCCAATTCAATACCGCTCTCTGTCTCCCTTAACTCTCTGACCCCCTCCTCCTCCTGGTTTACCCCTGAGCTCCAAACTAAACCTGTCTCCTCCTCCTCCTCCTGGTTTACCCCTGAGCTCCAAACTAAACCTGTGTCCTCCTCCTCCTGGTTTACCCCTGAGCTCCAAACTAAACCTGTCTCCTCCTCCTCCTCCTGGTTTACCCCTGAGATCCAAACTAAACCTGTCTCCTCCTCCTCCTGGTTTACCCCTGAGCTCCAAACTAAACCTGTCTCCTCCTCCTCCTGGTTTACCCCTGAGCTCCAAACTAAACCTGTCTCCTCCTCCTCCTCCTGGTTTACCCCTGAGCTCCAAACTAAACCTGTCTCCTCCTCCTCCTCCTGGTTTACCCCTGAGCTCCAAACTAAACCTGTGTCCTCCTCCTCCTGGTTTACCCCTGAGCTCCAAACTAAACCTGTCTCCTCCTCCTCCTCCTGGTTTACCCCTGAGATCCAAACTAAACCTGTCTCCTCCTCCTCCTGGTTTACCCCTGAGCTCCAAACTAAACCTGTCTCCTCCTCCTCCTGGTTTACCCCTGAGCTCCAAACTAAACCTGTCTCCTCCTCCTCCTCCTGGTTTACCCCTGAGCTCCAAACTAAACCTGTCTCCTCCTCCTCCTGGTTTACCCCTGAGCTCCAAACTAAACCTGTCTCCTCCTCCTCCTGGTTTACCCCTGAGCTCCAAACTAAACTTGTCTCCTCCTCCTCCTCATTTACCCCTGAGCTCCAAACTAAACCTGTCTCCTCCTCCTCCTCCTGGTTTACCCCTGAGCTCCAAACTAAACCTGTCTCCTCCTCCTCCTCCTGGTTTACCCCTGAGCTCCAAACTAAACCTGTCTCCTCCTCCTCCTCCTGGTTTACCCCTGAGCTCCAAACTAAACCTGTCTCCTCCTCCTCCTGGTTTACCCCTGAGCTCCAAACTAAACCTGTCTCCTCCTCCTCCTGGTTTACCCCTGAGCTCCAAACTAAACCTGTCTCCTCCTCCTCCTGGTTTACCCCTGAGCTCCAAACTAAACCTGTGTCCTCCTCCTCCTCCTGGTTTACCCCTGAGCTCCAAACTAAACCTGTCTCCTCCTCCCCCTGGTTTACCCCTGAGCTCCAAACGAAACCTTTGTCCTCTTCCTCCCCCTGGGTTACCCCTGAGCTCCACACCCTGAAGCAAGCTGGCTGCCGTCTGGGCTCAATGTCCACGCTGAGGCCTACAAACAGCAAGCCAAGAAGCTAGTGACTAGCCCCCAAGCCACCAGCCAAAATAGCCAGCTGCTAGCCAGCTAACGTTAGTACATGGTAAGAAAGATGGACAGTTGTACCATACATGTATACTTTACATTATGTATGGCTTAAGCTTAGTTGATTCGTGTAGCTAGCTAGCTAGTCAACTGGATATTTCTTCTCATCTGTTTTAGCAAATGTTAGCTAGCTAGCTAGTCAACTGGCTATTTCTTCCCATATATTTTAGCAAATGTTAGCTAGCTAGCTAGTCAACTGGATATTTCTTCTCATCTGTTTTAGCAAACGTTAGCTACCTAGCTAGTCAACTGGCTATTTCTTCCCATCTATTTTAGCAAATGTTAGCTAGCTAGCTAGTCAACTGGCTATTTCTTCCCATCTGATTTAGCAAACGTTAGCTAGTTAGCTAACTAGCAACATTTCCATATTAGTGCCCATCGCTAATAATATATAATATATGTGCCATTTAGCAGACACTTTTATCCAAAGTGACAGTCATGCATGCATACATTTTTACATATGGGTGGCCCCGGGAATCGAACCCACAATTCTGAGCCATAGAGGACCACTACACAAGACTCTCCTTCAGTCTGTAGACCTGGACCACCGTAAAGCAGCAGCCCTAGAAGCCCAACAATCAGGCTGCTCGCTGCTACAGGAGCAGGGTGGTGGGATGGCAGCCCAGCGGCTAAGGAGTTGGACCTGTAGCCAAAAGGTGGCCAGTTCGATTCCCGCACCGGGAGCTGGAAAAAAGGGCCGGATTTATCGGGCAACTAAGGGCTGCTGGGTTCACATCCTCAAGACATTCCCCTACCGCTGGGCCCTTGAGCAAGACCCATAAGCCCACAACACGATCCTCTTCCAGGGGCTATGCGCTGTGCTCGTTTCAGCTGTATGTGTGCTGTCTGGGAGTGGGGGGTTGAGAACGGAGCAGAAAAAAACATTTCATTGTTAGATTTAACATGGACAATAAAGTTGTATTGTAGGAGTGGGCAAGAGAGGAGCCAGGGCCTAGCTAGAGGAGGTGACAGGGCCTGGTAGAGGAGGTGACAGGGCCTAGCTGGAGGAGGTGACAGGGCCTGGTAGAGGAGGTGACAGGGCCTAGCTGGAGGAGGTGACAGGGCCTGGTAGAGGAGGTGACAGGGCCTAGCTGGAGGAGGTGACAGGGCCTGGTAGAGGAGGTGACAGGGCCTAGCTAGAGGAGGTGACAGGTCCTAGCTAGAGGAGGTGACAGGGCCTGGCTAGAGGAGGTGACAGGGCCTGGTGGAGGAGGTGACAGGGCCTGGTAGAGGAGGTGACAGGGCCTAGCTAGAGGAGGTGACAGGGCCTGGTAGAGGAGGTGACAGGGCCTAGCTAGAGGAGGTGACAGGTCCTAGCTAGAGGAGGTGACAGGGCCTGGCTAGAGGAGGTGACAGGACCTGGTGGAGGAGGTGACAGGGCCTGGTAGAGGAGGTGACAGGGCCTGGTAGAGGAGGTGACAGGGCCTGGCTAGAGGAGGTGACAGGTCCTAGCTAGAGGAGGTGACAGGGCCTGGCTAGAGGAGGTGAAAGGGCCTGGTAGAGGAGGTGACAGGGCCTAGCTAGAGGAGGTGACAGGGCCTGGTAGAGGAGGTGACAGGTCCTTGCTAGAGGAGGTGACAGGGCCTGGCTAGAGGAGGTGACAGGGCCTGGTGGAGGAGGTGACAGGGCCTGGTGGAGGAGGTGACAGGGCCTAGCTAGAGGAGGTGACAGGTCCTGGCTAGAGGAGGTGACAGGGCCTGTTAGAGGAGGTGACAGGGCCTGGTAGAGGAGGTGACAGGGCCTGGTAGAGGAGGTGACAGGGCCTAGCTAGAGGAGGTGACAGGGCCTGGTAGAGGAGGTGACAGGGCCTGGTAGAGGAGGTGACAGGGCCTAGCTAGAGGAGGTGACAGGGCCTGGTAGAGGAGGTGACAGGGCCTAGCTAGTGGAGGTGACAGGGCCTAGCTAGAGGAGGAGACAGGGCCTGGTAGAGGAGGTGACAGGGCCTAGCTAGAGGAGGTGACAGGGCCTAGCTAGAGGAGGTGACAGGGCCTAGCTAGAGGAGGTGACAGGGCCTGGTAGAGGAGGTGACAGGGCCTAGCTAGAGAGGCTCCCCTGAGGTGTGAAGAGAAGTGACTGTTCAATAATAATGTCTGTAAGGGCTTTCTGTGGTCACCATTTAACAGCCAGCCTCCCCCTCTCCTCCTCTCCTCCCCAGCCTCCCCCTCTCCTCCTCTCCTCCTCTCCTCCCCAGCCTCCCCCTCTCCTCCTCTCCTCCCCAGCCTCCCCCTCTCCTCCTCCCCCCTCTCATCCTCTCCTCCCCAGACTCCTCCTCTCCTCCCCAGCCTCCCATGCCCCTCCCCTCCTCCCCAGCTTCCCCCTCTCTCCACTCAACCTCCCCTGCCCCTCCCCTCTCCTCCTCTCCTCCCCAGCCTCCCCCTCTCTCCATTCAACCTCCCCTGCCCCTCCCCTCTCCTCCTCTCCTCCCCAGCCTCCCCCTCACTCCATTAAATCTCCCCAGCCTCCCTCTCTCCTCCTCTCCTCCTCTCCTCCCCTGCCTCCCCCTCTCTCCATTCAATCTCCCCAGCCTCCCCCTCTCTCCATTCAACCTCCCCTGCCCCTCCCCCTCTCCTCCTCTCCTCCCCCTCCCCTGCCCCTCCCCTCTCCTCCTCTCCTCTCCTCCCCTGCCCCTCCCCTCCCCTCCTCTCCTCCCCAGCCTCCCCTCTCTCCATTCAACCTCCCCAGCCTCCCCCTCTCATCTTCTCCTCCCCAGCCTCCCCCTCTCTCCATTCAACCTCACCAGCCTCCCCCTCTCCTCCTCTCCTCCCCAGCCTCCCCCTCTCTCCATTCAACCTCCCCTGCCCCTTCCCTCTCCTCCTCTCCTCCCTGCCCCACCACTCTTCTCCTCTCCTCCCCTGCCCCTCCCCTCTCCTCCTCTCCTCCCCAGCCTCCCCCTCTCTCCATTCATCTCCCCAGCCTCCTCCTCTCCTCCTCTCCTCCCCAGCCTCCCCCTCTCTCCATTCAACCTCCCCTGCCCCTCCCCTCTCCTCCTCTCCTCCCCAGCCTCCCCCTCTCTCCATTCAACCTCCCCCGCCCTCCCCTCTCCGCCTCTCCTCCCCAGCCTCCCACTCTCTCCATTCAACCTCCCCTGCCCCTCCCACTCTCCTCCTCTCCTCCCCAGCCTCCCCCTCTCTCCATTCAACCTCCCCAGCCTCCCCCTCTCTCCATTCAACCTCCCTTGCCCCTCCCCTCTCCTCTTCTCCTCCCCAGCCTCCCCCTTTCGCCATTCAACCTCCTCTGCCCCTCCCCTCTCCTCCTCTCCTCCCCAGCCTCCCCCTCTCTCCATTCAACCTCCTCAGCCCCTCCCCTCTCCTCCTCTCCTCCCCAGCCTCCCCCTCTCTCCATTCAACCTCCCCAGCCTCCCCCTCTCTCCATTCAACCTACCCATTCTCCCCCTCTCTCCATTCAACCTCCCCTGCCACACTCCTCCTCTCCTCCCCAGCCTCCCCAGCCTCCCCCTCTCTCCATTCAACCTCCCCAGCCTCCCCCTCTCTCCATTCAACCTCCCCTGCCCCTCCCCTCTCCGCCTCTCTTCCCCAGCCTCCCCCTCTGTCCATTCAACCTCCCCGGCCTCCCCCTCTCTCCAATCAACCTCCCCAGCCTCACCCTCTCTCCATTCAACCTCCCCAGGCTCCCCCTCTCTCCATTCAACCTCCCCTGCCACTCTCCTCCTCTCCTCCCCAGCCTCCCCCTCTCTCCATTCAACCTCCCCAGCCTCCCCCTCTCTCCATTCAACCTCCCCTGCCCCTCCCCTCTCCGCCTCTCTTCCCCAGCCTCCCCCTCTGTCCATTCAACCTCCCCTGCCCCTCTCCTCCTCTCCTCCCCAGCCTCCCCCTCTCTCCATTCAACCTCCCCAGCCTCCCCCTCACGTCCTCTCCTCCACAGCCTCCCCCTCTCTCCATTCAAACTCCCCAGCCTCCCCCTCTCTCCATTCAACCTCCCCAGCCTCCCCCTCTCTCCATTCAATCTCCCCTGCCCCTCCCCTCTCCTCCTCTCCTCCCCAGCCTCCCCCTCTCTCCATTCAACCTCCCCTGCCCCTCCCCTCTCCTCCTCTCCTGCCGAGCCTCCCCCTCTCTCCATTCAACCTCCCCAGCCTCCCCCTCTCTCCATTCAACCTCCCCTGCCCCTCCCCTCTCCGCCTCTCTTCCCCAGCCTCCCCCTCTGTCCATTCAACCTCCCCGGCCTCCCCCTCTCTCCAATCAACCTCCCCAGGCTCCCCCTCTCTCCATTCAACCTCCAATGCCACTCTCCTCCTCTCCTCCCCAGCCTCTCCCTCTCTCCATTCAACCTCCCCAGCCTCCCCCTCTCTCCATTCAACCTCCCCTGCCCCTCCCCTCTCCGCCTCTCTTCCCCAGCCTCCCCCTCTGTCCATTCAACCTCCCCTGCCCCTCTCCTCCTCTCCTCCCCAGCCTCCCCCTCTCTCCATTCAAACTCCCCAGCCTCCCCCTCTCTCCATTCAACCTCCCCAGCCTCCCCCTCTCTCCATTCAATCTCCCCTGCCCCTCCCCTCTCCTCCTCTCCTCCCCAGCCTCCCCCTCTCTCCATTCAATCTCCCCAGCCTCCCCCTCTCCTCCTCTCCTCCCCAGCCTCTCCCTCTCTCCATTCAACCTCCCCAGCCTCCCCCTCTCTCCATTCAACCTCCCCTTCCCTTCCTCTCTCCTCCTCTCCTCCCCAGCATCCCCCTCTCTCCATTCAACCTCCACTGCCCCTCCCCTCTCCTCCTCTCCTCCCCAGCCTCCCCCTCTCTCCATTCAACCTCCCCTGCCCCTCCCCTCTCCTCCTCTCCTCCCCAGGCTCCCCCTCTCTCCATTCAACCTCCTCTGCCCCTCCCCTCTCTCCATTCAACCTCGCCTGCCCCTCCCCTCTCCTCCTCTCCTCCCCAGCCTCCCCCTCTCTCCATTCAACCTCCCCATTCTCCCCCTCTCTCCATTCAACCTCCCCAGGCTCCCCCTCTCTCCATTCAACCTCCCCTGCCCCTCCCCTCTCTCCATTCAACCTCCCCTGCCCCTCCCCTCTCTCCATTCAACCTTCCCTGCCCCTCCCCTTTCCTCCTCTCCTCCCCAGCCTCTCACCTTCCTCTACCCCTCTCCATCAGTTGAATCACTCTAATGAGGGGTTTCTACAGCCAACAAGCCACTCCACTTGGGTCTCTGCTTGTTTGGAGCTTTGTCAGTTTCCTAGCAGGTCACACTGTGGTGTGTGTTTACATTCCATTGTAAAGAGAGTGTCTGTGTCTAGAATGGTGTGGTTCATCCTCTGACCTGCCATTAGACTGGGTGGAACAGCATGACTGGTTTTCTCCCAGTGTGGTGTGATGTTAGAATGGTGTAGACCTGCCATTAGACTGGGTGGAACAGCATGACTGGTCTTCTCCCAGTGTGGTGTGATGTTAGAATGGTGTAGACCTGCCATTAGACTGGGTGGAACAGCATGACTGGTCTTCTCCCAGTGTGGTGTGATGTTAGAATGGTGTAGACCTGCCATTAGACTGGGTGGAACAGCATGACTGGTCTTCTCCCAGTGTGGTGTGATGTTAGAATGGTGTAGACCTGCCATTAGACTGGGTGGAACAGCATGACTGGTCTTCTCCCAGTGTGGTGTGATGTTAGAATGGTGTAGACCTGCCAGTAGGCTGGGTGGAACAGCATGACTGGTCTTCTCCCAGTGTGGTGTGATGTTAGAATGATGTAGACCTGCCATTAGACTGGGTGGAACAGCATGACTGGTCTTCTCCCAGTGTGGTGTGATGCTAGTCAGGATTGAGTCAATGTTGTTGTTCCTGACCTCTGACCTACCAGGCTCTCTGGACAGCAGTCTTGTGTCATGTTAACTTATTTTGGTTTGCAGATGCCAGCTGCTTTTCCAAGGAACAATTAGACACTTCTAAGAAAGAGGTCCTACTTAACAGACTACCAGTTCTGAACACTGCTTGACATCTCAACCATTCTGCAATGTTTTTGTCAAAAAGTTTTTGTACAGTACTTAGATGTGACAGCTTCCACATTTCCTAAATGTAAGACAGTCCGTGCAATAAGATGTGTTGAAATATGTCATTTTGTTGCAATCTTGGTTAATGACATTACCTTCCCTGTGAGTCTGACATTTGAATAATGTTTGGTTTAATCTGGATTCATTCTGACGCTTGAGGCTGAGATGTTTTCAGTTTAAAGCTCAAGTCTTATGATGTAAAAGGTCTTTAAGGAGAGTAGGTGGTGGAGTGGAGCTCTCTGTGGCCCTTTTTTTTATTTTATTTTATTTCACCTTTATTTAACCAGGTAAGCCAGTTGAGAACAAGTTCTCATTTACAACTGCGACCTGGCCAAGATAAAGCAAAGCAGTGCAATAAAAACAACACAGAGTTACATATGGGGTAAAACAAAACATAAAGTCCAAAATACAACAGAAAATATATATACAGTGTGTGCAAATGTAGCAAGTTATGGAGGTAAGGCAATAAATAGGCTATAGTGCAAAAATAATTACAATAGTATTAACACTGGAATGCTAGATGTGCAAGAGATTATGTGCAAATAGAGATACTGGGGTGCAAAAGAGCAAAATAAATAACAATATAGGGATGAGGTAGTTGGGTGGGCTAATTTCAGATGGGCTGTGTACAGGTGCAGTGATCGGTAAGGTGCTCTGACAACTGATGCTTAAAGTTAGTGAGGGAGATAAGAGTCTCCAGCTTCAGAGATTTTTGCAATTCGTTCCAGTCATTGGCAGCAGAGAACTGGAAGGAATTTCTGCCAAAGGAGGTGTTGGCTTTGGGAATGACCAGTGAGATATACCTGCTGGAGCGCAGACTACGGGTGGGTACTGCTATGTTGACCAATGAGCTAAGATAAGGCGGGGATTTGCCTAGCAGTGATTTATAGATGGCCTGGAGCCAGTGGGTTTGACGACGAACATGTAGTGAGGACCAGCCAACAAGAGCGTACAGGTCACAGTGGTGGGTAGTGTATGGGGCTTTGGAGACAAAACGGATGGCACTGTGATAGACTACATCCAATTTGCTGAGCAGAGTGTTGGAGGCTATTTTGTAAATGACATCGCCGAAGTCAAGGATCGGTAGGATAGTCAGTTTTACGAGGGCATGTTTGGCAGCATGAGTGAAGGAGGCTTTGTTGCGAAATAGGAAGCCGATTCTAGATTTAACTTTGGATTGGAGATTCTTTATGTGAGTCTGGAAGGAGAGTTTACAGTCTAACCAGACACCTAGGTATTTGTAGTTGTCCACATACTCTAGGTCAGACCCGTCGAGAGTGGTGATTCTAGTCGGGTGGGCGGGTGCCAGCAGCGTTCGATTGAAAAGCATGCATTTAGTTTTACTAGTGTTTAAGAGCAGTTGGAGGCTACTGAAGGAGTGTTGTATGGCATTGAAGCTCGTTTGGAGGTTTGTTAACACAGTGTCCAATGAAGGGCCAGATGTATACAAAATGGTGTCGTCTGCGTAGAGGTGGATCTGAGAGTCACCAGCAGCAAGAGCGACATCATTGATATACACGGAGAAAAGTGTTGGCCCAAGAATTGAACCCTGTGGCACCTCCATAGAGACTGCCATAGGTCCAGACAACAGGCCCTCCGATTTGACACACTGAACTCTATCTGAGAAGTAGTTGGTGAACCAGGCGAGGCAGTCATTTGAGAAACCAAGGCTATTTAGTCTGCCAATAAGAATGCGGTGGTTGACAGAGTCGAAAGCCTTGGCCAGGTCAATGAAGACGGCTGCACAATACTGTCTATTATCAATCGCGGTTATAATATCGTTTAGGACCTTGAGCGTGGCTGAAGTGCACCCATGACCAGCTCGGAAACCGGATTGCATAGCGGAGAAGGTACGGTGGTATTCGAAATGGTCGGTGATCTGTTTGTTAACTTGGCTTTCAAATACTTTCGAAAGGCAGGGCAGGATGGATATAGGTCTGTAGCAGTTTGGATCTAGAGTGTCACCCCCTTTGAAGAGGGGGATGACCGCGGCAGCTTTCCAATCTCTGGGGATCTCAGACGTTATGAAAGAGAGGTTGAACAGACTAGTAATAGGGGTTGCGACAATTTCGGCGGCTATTTTTAGAAAGAAAGGGTCCAGATTGTCTAGCCCAGCTGATTTGTAGGGGTCCAGATTTTGCAGCGCTTTCAAAACATCAGCTGTCTGAATTTGTGTGAAGGAGAAGGGGGGGGGGGGGGGGGGGCATGGGCAAGTTGCAGCGGAGGGTGCAGAGTTGGTGGCCGGGGTAGTGGTAGCCAGATGGAAAGCATGGCCAGCTGTAGCAAAATGCTTGTTGAAATTCTCGATTATTGTAGATTTATCGGTGGTGATAGTGTTTCCTAGCCTCAGTGCAGTGGGCAACTGGGAGGAAGTGATCTTATTCTCCATGGACTTTACAGTGTCCCAAAACTTTTTGGAGTTAGTGCTACAGGATGCAAATTTCTGTTTGAAAAAGTTAGCCTTTGCTTTCCTGACTGCTTGTGTATATTGGTTCCTAACTTCCCTGAAAAGTTGCATATCGCGGGGGCTATTTGATGCTAATGCAGTACGCCACAGGATGTTTTTGTGCTGGTCAAGGGCAGTCAAGTCTGAGGAGAACCAGGGGCTATATCTGTTCTTAGTTCTGTATTTTTTGAATGGGGCATGTTTATTTAAGATTGAGAGGAAATTACTTTTAAGGAACAACCAGGCATCCTCTACTGACGGAATGAGATCTATATCCATCCAGGATACCTGGGCCAGGTCAATTAGGAAGGCCTGCTCGCTGAAGTGTTTTTGGGAGCGTTTGACAGTGATGAGGGGTGGTCGTTTGACCGCGGACCCGTTACGGACGCAGGCAATAAGGCAGTGATCGCTGAGATCCTGGTTGAAGACAGCTGAGGTGTATTTAGAGGGTATGTTAGTCAGGATGATATCTATGAGGGTACCCATGTTTACGGATTTAGGGTTGTACCTGGTAGGTTCGTTGATAATTTGCGTGAGGTTGAGGGCATCTAGTTTGGATTGTAGGATGGCCGGGGTATTAAGCATATCCCAATTTAGGTCACCAAGCAGTACGAACTCTGAGGATAAATGGGGGGCAATCAATTCACATATGGTGTCCAGGGCACAGCTGGGGGCTGAGGGGGGTCTGTAGCAAGCGGCAACAGTGAGAGACTTATTTCTGGAAAGGTGGATTTTTAGAAGTAGAAGCTCAAACTGTTTGGGCACAGACCTGGATAGTATGATAGAGCTCTGCAGGCTATCTCTACAGTAGATTGCAACTCCACCCCCTTTGGCAGTTCTATCTAGCCCTGCCCCCTCTCCTCTGTCTTCTCCTCTAATCAGATCTGAGGCGGCCATCTTTTTTTTCTTCAGGCCAAGCCAGTTGGTCTGCAGCTCCAGATGAAGTGAATATGGAGCTTAGCTACTTTCCCTTACAGCTTTAGTGGCTAATGCCTGATTAGTGCCCGGACCAGGCCATTGTCTCCATGCTGGCTAAACTGTCTATCAGAGGGGCATGGTGCTGGGAAGGGCCAGGAGTGGGCTGGGAGGGGGCTGGAGGGGGTGGGGATAGGAGGGGGCTGGGAGGGGGCTGGATGGCACTGGGAGGGGGCTGGAGGGTGCTGGAAGGGGCTGGTGGGGGTGGGGATAAGAGGGGGCTGGGAGGGGGCTGGATGGCTCTGGGAGGGGGCTGGAGTGTGCTGGAAGGGGGCTCAGAAGGGGCTGGTGGGGGTGGGTATGGTGGGGGCTAGTTGGGGGGATGAAGGTTGATTCCGTAATGGATACTCATTTTATCCTGGTCCACTAAGAAGATTAGGCCTTAGGTTGTCACATTAGCCCTGATCTCTGGGCCGTTGGTGGGTCCTCCCAGCTTTCTCAGCCTCAACCTCAACCTGCCTCAACCTGCTTCAACCTGGCTTCAATCCCCAGCTCCAACCCTCTGCCTCAGAACCCTGCCTCAAGCCCTATCTCAGCCCTCCTTAACCCTGTGTCAAGCCCAGCCCTACCTCAGCCCAACCATGCCACAGCCCAGCCCTACCTCAGCCCAACCATGCCTCAGCCCTCCTTAACCCTGTCTCAAGCCCAGCCCTACCTCAGCCCAACCATGCCTCAGCCCTCCTTAACCCTGTCTCAAGCCCAGCCCTACCTCAGCCCAACCATGCCTCAGCCCTCCTTAACCCTGTCTCAAGCCCAGCCCTACCTCAGCCCAACCATGCCTCAGCCCTCCTTAACCCTGTCTCAAGCCCAGCCCTACCTCAGCCCAACCATGCCTCAGCCCTCCTTAACCCTGTCTCAAGCCCAGCCCTACCTCAGCCCAACCATGCCTCAGCCCTCCTTAACCCTGTGTCAAGCCCAGCCCAACCCTGCCTCAAGCCCTATCTCAGCCCTCCTTAACCCTGTGTCAAGCCCAGCCCTACCTTTAGCCCAACCATGCCTCAGCCCAGCCCTACCTCAGCCCTCCTTATCCCTGCCTCAAGCCCAGCCCTACCTCAGCCCAACCATGCCTCAGCCCTCCTTAACCCTGTGTCAAGCCCAGCCCTACCTCAGCCCAACCATGCCTCAGCCCTCCTTAACCCTGTGTCAAGCCCAGCCCTACCTCAGCCCAACCCTGCCTCAGCCCTCCTTAACCCTGTGTTAAGCCCAGCCCTACCTCATCCCAGTCCTGCCTCAGCCCTCCTTAACCCTGCCTCAAGCCCAGCCCTACCTCAGCCCAACCATGCCACAGCCCAGCCCTACCTCAGCCCAGTCCTGCCTCAGCCCTCCTTAACCCTGTGTCAAGCCCAGCCCTACCTCAGCCCAACCATGCCACAGCACAGCCCTACCTCAGCCCAACCATGCCTCAGCCCTCCTTAACCCTGTGTCAAGCCCAGCCCTACCTCAGCCCAACCATGCCTCAGCCCTCCTTAACCCTGTGTCAAGCCCAGCCCTACCTCAGCCCAACCATGCCTCAGCCCTCCTTAACCCTGTCTCAAGCCCAGCCCTACCTCAGCCCAACCATGCCTCAGCCCTCCTTAACCCTGTGTCAAGCCCAGCCCAACCCTGCCTCAAGCCCTATCTCAGCCCTCCTTAACCCTGTGTCAAGCCCAGCCCTACCTCATCCCAGTCCTGCCTCAGCCCTCCTTAACCCTGCCTCAAGCCCAGCCCTACCTCAGCCCAACCATGCCACAGCCCAGCCCTACCTCAGCCCAGTCCTGCCTCAGCCCTCCTTAACCCTTTGTCAAGCCCAGCCCTACCTCAGCCCAACCATGCCACAGCACAGCCCTACCTCAGCCCAACCATGCCTCAGCCCTCCTTAACCCTGTGTCAAGCCCAGCCCTACCTCAGCCCAACCATGCCTCAGCCCTCCTTAACCCTGTGTCAAGCCCAGCCCTACCTCAGCCCAACCATGCCTCAGCCCTCCTTAACCCTGTCTCAAGCCCAGCCCTACCTCAGCCCAACCATGCCTCAGCCCTCCTTAACCCTGTGTCAAGCCCAGCCCAACCCTGCCTCAAGCCCTATCTCAGCCCTCCTTAACCCTGTGTCAAGCCCAGCCCTACCTTTAGCCCAACCATGCCTCAGCCCAGCCCTACCTCAGCCCTCCTTAACCCTGCCTCAAGCCCAGCCCTACCTCAGCCCAACCATGCCTCAGCCCTCCTTAACCCTGTGTCAAGCCCAGCCCTACCTCAGCCCAACCATGCCTCAGCCCTCCTTAACCCTGTGTCAAGCCCAGCCCTACCTCAGCCCAACCATGCCTCAGCCCTCCTTAACCCTGTCTCAAGCCCAGCCCTACCTCAGCCCAACCATGCCTCAGCCCTCCTTAACCCTGTGTCAAGCCCAACCCTGCCTCAAGCCCTATCTCAGCCCTCCTTAACCCTGTGTCAAGCCCAGCCCTACCTTTAGCCCAACCATGCCTCAGCCCAGCCCTACCTCAGCCCTCCTTAACCCTGCCTCAAGCCCAGCCCTACCTCAGCCCAACCATGCCTCAGCCCTCCTTAACCCTGTGTCAAGCCCAGCCCTACCTCAGCCCAACCATGCCTCAGCCCTCCTTAACCCTGTGTCAAGCCCAGCCCTACCTCAGCCCAACCCTGCCTCAGCCCTCCTTAACCCTGTGTTAAGCCCAGCCCTACCTCAGCCCAACCCTGCCTCAGCCCTCCTTAACCCTGTGTTAAGCCCAGCCCTACCTCATCCCAGTCCTGCCTCAGCCCTCCTTAACCCTGCCTCAAGCCCAGCCCTACCTCAGCCCAACCATGCCACAGCCCAGCCCTACCTCAGCCCAGTCCTGCCTCAGCCCTCCTTAACCCTGTGTCAAGCCCAGCCCTACCTCAGCCCAACCATGCCTCAGCCCTCCTTAACCCTGTCTCAAGCCCAGCCCTACCTCAGCCCAACCATGCCTCAGCCCTCCTTAACCCTGTGTCAAGCCCAGCCCAACCCTGCCTCAAGCCCTATCTCAGCCCTCCTTAACCCTGTGTCAAGCCCAGCCCTACCTCATCCCAGTCCTGCCTCAGCCCTCCTTAACCCTGCCTCAAGCCCAGCCCTACCTCAGCCCAACCATGCCACAGCCCAGCCCTACCTCAGCCCAGTCCTGCCTCAGCCCTCCTTAACCCTTTGTCAAGCCCAGCCCTACCTCAGCCCAACCATGCCACAGCACAGCCCTACCTCAGCCCAACCATGCCTCAGCCCTCCTTAACCCTGTGTCAAGCCCAGCCCTACCTCAGCCCAACCATGCCTCAGCCCTCCTTAACCCTGTGTCAAGCCCAGCCCTACCTCAGCCCAACCATGCCTCAGCCCTCCTTAACCCTGTCTCAAGCCCAGCCCTACCTCAGCCCAACCATGCCTCAGCCCTCCTTAACCCTGTGTCAAGCCCAGCCCAACCCTGCCTCAAGCCCTATCTCAGCCCTCCTTAACCCTGTGTCAAGCCCAGCCCTACCTTTAGCCCAACCATGCCTCAGCCCAGCCCTACCTCAGCCCTCCTTAACCCTGCCTCAAGCCCAGCCCTACCTCAGCCCAACCATGCCTCAGCCCTCCTTAACCCTGTGTCAAGCCCAGCCCTACCTCAGCCCAACCATGCCTCAGCCCTCCTTAACCCTGTGTCAAGCCCAGCCCTACCTCAGCCCAACCATGCCTCAGCCCTCCTTAACCCTGTCTCAAGCCCAGCCCTACCTCAGCCCAACCATGCCTCAGCCCTCCTTAACCCTGTGTCAAGCCCAGCCCAACCCTGCCTCAAGCCCTATCTCAGCCCTCCTTAACCCTGTGTCAAGCCCAGCCCTACCTTTAGCC
Organism: Coregonus ussuriensis; assembly: GCA_031479575.1. Lineage (NCBI taxonomy): Eukaryota > Metazoa > Chordata > Actinopteri > Salmoniformes > Salmonidae > Coregonus > Coregonus ussuriensis. The sequence goes on from CM062500.1 coordinate 82,982,977, forward strand.
CAACCATGCCTCAGCCCAGCCCTACCTCAGCCCTCCTTAACCCTGCCTCAAGCCCAGCCCTACCTCAGCCCAACCATGCCTCAGCCCTCCTTAACCCTGTGTCAAGCCCAGCCCTACCTCAGCCCAACCATGCCTCAGCCCTCCTTAACCCTGTGTCAAGCCCAGCCCTACCTCAGCCCAACCCTGCCTCAGCCCTCCTTAACCCTGTGTTAAGCCCAGCCCTACCTCAGCCCAACCCTGCCTCAGCCCTCCTTAACCCTGTGTTAAGCCCAGCCCTACCTCATCCCAGTCCTGCCTCAGCCCTCCTTAACCCTGCCTCAAGCACAGCCCTACCTCAGCCCAACCATGCCACAGCCCAGCCCTACCTCAGCCCAGTCCTGCCTCAGCCCTCCTTAACCCTGTGTCAAGCCCAGCCCTACCTCAGCCCAACCATGCCACAGCACAGCCCTACCTCAGCCCAACCATGCCTCAGCCCTCCTTAACCCTGTCTCAAGCCCAGCCCTACCTCAGCCCAACCATGCCTCAGCCCTCCTTAACCCTGTCTCAAGCCCAGCCCTACCTCAGCCCAACCATGCCTCAGCCCTCCTTAACCCTGTCTCAAGCCCAGCCCTACCTCAGCCCAACCATGCCTCAGCCCTCCTTAACCCTGTGTCAAGCCCAGCCCTACCTCAGCCCAACCATGCCTCAGCCCTCCTTAACCCTGTGTCAAGCCCAACCCTGCCTCAAGCCCTATCTCAGCCCTCCTTAACCCTGTGTCAAGCCCAGCCCTACCTTTAGCCCAACCATGCCTCAGCCCAGCCCTACCTCAGCCCTCCTTAACCCTGCCTCAAGCCCAGCCCTACCTCAGCCCAACCATGCCTCAGCCCTCCTTAACCCTGTGTCAAGCCCAGCCCTACCTCAGCCCAACCATGCCTCAGCCCTCCTTAACCCTGTGTCAAGCCCAGCCCTACCTCAGCCCAACCATGCCTCAGCCCAGTCCTGCCTCAGCCCAGTCCTGCCTCAGCCCTCCTTAACCCTACCTCAGCCCAACCATGCCTCAGCCCAGTCCTGCCTCAGCCCTGCCTGAGCTATAGAATAAACACCCAGCTTGTATCCCAGCGCCCCATGTTGTGGTATGAATAATGCGTAGCATTACAAAGTGCCTCTGCATCACAAAGAGACTGGTGTGAATGACCTTCTTTCTAAAGCAACCAGAGACCATCTCCTTTGATAGCCATCTTCTGAGCCAGTTAACGAAGAAACCACATTTCTAAACAAGTCAGACTTACAAAAGAACAGTAGCACAAGTGAGTTAGTTAGTGTGTGGTTGGTTCATCTTCCTGAGGTCTGAGTTAGTTAGTGTGTGGTTGGTTCATCTTCCTGAGGTCTGAGTTAGTTAGTGGGTGGTTGGTTCATCTTCCTGAGGTCTGAGTTAGTTAGTGAGCTGGTTGGTTCATCTTCCTGAGGTCTGAGTTAGTTAGTGGGCTGGTTGGTTCATCTTCCTGAGGTCTGAGTTAGTTAGTGGGTGGTTGGTTCATCTTCCTGAGGTCTGAGTTAGTTAGTGGGCTGGTTGGTTCATCTTCCTGAGGTCTGAGTTAGTTAGTGGGCTGGTTGGTTCATCTTCCTGAGGTCTGAGTTAGTTAGTGGGCTGGTTGGTTCATCTTCCTGAGGTCTGAGTTAGTTAGTGGGCTGGTTGGTTCATCTTCCTGAGGTCTGAGTTAGTTAGTGGCTGGTTGGTTCATCTTCCTGAGGTCTGAGTTAGTTAGTGGGCTGGTTGGTTCATCTTCCTGAGGTCTGAGTTAGTTAGTGGGCTGGTTGGTTCATCTTCCTGAGGTCTGAGTTAGTTAGTGGGCTGGTTGGTTCATCTTCCTGAGGTCTGAGTTAGTTAGTGGGCTGGTTGGTTCATCTTCCTGAGGTCTGAGTTAGTTAGTGGGTGGTTGGTTCATCTTCCTGAGGTCTGAGTTAGTTAGTGGGCTGGTTGGTTCATCTTCCTGAGGTCTGAGTTAGTTAGTGGGCTGGTTGGTTCATCTTCCTGAGGTCTGAGTTAGTTAGTGGGCTGGTTGGTTCATCTTCCTGAGGTCTGAGTTAGTTAGTGGGCTGGTTGGTTCATCTTCCTGAGGTCTGAGTTAGTTAGTGGCTGGTTGGTTCATCTTCCTGAGGTCTGAGTTAGTTAGTGGGCTGGTTGGTTCATCTTCCTGAGGTCTGAGTTAGTTAGTGGGCTGGTTGGTTCATCTTCCTGAGGTCTGAGTTAGTTAGTGGGCTGGTTGGTTCATCTTCCTGAGGTCTGAGTTAGTTAGTGGGTGGTTGGTTCATCTTCCTGAGGTCTGAGTTAGTTAGTGGGTGGTTGGTTCATCTTCCTGAGGTCTGAGTTAGTTAGTGGGCTGGTTGGTTCATCTTCCTGAGGTCTGAGTTAGTTAGTGGGTGGTTGGTTCATCTTCCTGAGGTCTGAGTTAGTTAGTGGGCTGGTTGGTTCATCTTCCTGAGGTCTGAGTTAGTTAGTGGGCTGGTTGGTTCATCTTCCTGAGGTCTGAGTAGTTAGTGGGTAGTTGGTTCATCTTCCTGAGGTCTGAGTTAGTTAGTGGGCTGGTTGGTTCATCTTCCTGAGGTCTGAGTTAGTTAGTGGGCTGGTTGGTTCATCTTCCTGAGGTCTGAGTTAGTTAGTGGGCTGGTTGGTTCATCTTCCTGAGGTCTGAGTTAGTTAGTGGGTGGTTGGTTCATCTTCCTGAGGTCTGAGTTAGTTAGTGGGTGGTTGGTTCATCTTCCTGAGGTCTGAGTTAGTTAGTGGGCTGGTTGGTTCATCTTCATGAGGTCTGAGTTAGTTAGTGTGTGGTTGGTTCATCTTCCTGAGGTCTGAGTTAGTTAGTGGGTGGTTGGTTCATCTTCCTGAGGTCTGAGTTAGTTAGTGGGTGGTTGGTTCATCTTCCTGAGGTCTGAGTTAGTTAGTGGGCTGGTTGGTTCATCTTCCTGAGGTCTGAGTTAGTTAGTGGGCTGGTTGGTTCATCTTCCTGAGGTCTGAGTTAGTTAGTGGGCTGGTTGGTTCATCTTCCTGAGGTCTGAGTTAGTTAGTGGGCTGGTTGGTTCATCTTCCTGAGGTCTGAGTTAGTTAGTGGGCTGGTTGGTTCATCTTCCTGAGGTCTGAGTTAGTTAGTGGGCTGGTTGGTTCATCTTCCTGAGGTCTGAGTTAGTTAGTGGGCTGGTTGGTTCATCTTCCTGAGGTCTGAGTTAGTTAGTGGGCTGGTTGGTTCATCTTCCTGAGGTCTGAGTTAGTTAGTGGGCTGGTTGGTTCATCTTCCTGAGGTCTGAGTTAGTTAGTGGGCTGGTTGGTTCATCTTCCTGAGGTCTGAGTTAGTTAGTGGGCTGGTTGGTTCATCTTCCTGAGGTCTGAGTTAGTTAGTGGGCTGGTTGGTTCATCTTCCTGAGGTCTGAGTTAGTTAGTGGGCTGGTTGGTTCATCTTCCTGAGGTCTGAGTTAGTTAGTGGGTGGTTGGTTCATCTTCCTGAGGTCTGAGTTAGTTAGTGGGCTGGTTGGTTCATCTTCCTGAGGTCTGAGTTAGTTAGTGGGCTGGTTGGTTCATCTTCCTGAGGTCTGAGTTAGTTAGTGGGCTGGTTGGTTCATCTTCCTGAGGTCTGAGTTAGTTAGTGGGTGGTTGGTTCATCTTCCTGAGGTCTGAGTTAGTTAGTGGGTGGTTGGTTCATCTTCCTGAGGTCTGAGTTAGTTAGTGGGCTGGTTGGTTCATCTTTCCTGAGGTCTGAGTTAGTTAGTGGGCTGGTTGGTTCATCTTCCTGAGGTCTGAGTTAGTTAGTGGGTGGTTGGTTCATCTTCCTGAGGTCTGAGTTAGTTAGTGGGCTGGTTGGTTCATCTTCCTGAGGTCTGAGTTAGTTAGTGGGCTGGTTGGTTCATCTTCCTGAGGTCTGAGTTAGTTAGTGGGCTGGTTGGTTCATCTTCCTGAGGTCTGAGTTAGTTAGTGGGCTGGTTGGTTCATCTTCCTGAGGTCTGAGTTAGTTAGTGGGCTGGTTGGTTCATCTTCCTGAGGTCTGAGTTAGTTAGTGGGCTGGTTGGTTCATCTTCCTGAGGTCTGAGTTAGGTTAGTGGGCTGGTTGTTCATCTTCCTGAGGTCTGAGTTAGTTAGTGGGCTGGTTGGTTCATCTTCCTGAGGTCTGAGTTAGTTAGTGGGCTGGTTGGTTCATCTTCCTGAGGTCTGAGTTAGTTAGTGGGCTGGTTGGTTCATCTTCCTGAGGTCTGAGTTAGTTAGTGGGCTGGTTGGTTCATCTTCCTGAGGTCTGAGTTAGTTAGTGGGCTGGTTGGTTCATCTTCCTGAGGTCTGAGTTAGTTAGTGGGCTGGTTGGTTCATCTTCCTGAGGTCTGAGTTAGTTAGTGGGCTGGTTGGTTCATCTTCCTGAGGTCTGAGTTAGTTAGTGGGCTGGTTGGTTCATCTTCCTGAGGTCTGAGTTAGTTAGTGGGCTGGTTGGTTCATCTTCCTGAGGTCTGAGTTAGTTAGTGGGCTGGTTGGTTCATCTTCCTGAGGTCTGAGTTAGTTAGTGGGCTGGTTGGTTCATCTTCCTGAGGTCTGAGTTAGTTAGTGGGCTGGTTGGTTCATCTTCCTGAGGTCTGAGTTAGTTAGTGGGCTGGTTGGTTCATCTTCCTGAGGTCTGAGTTAGTTAGTGGGCTGGTTGGTTCATCTTCCTGAGGTCTGAGTTAGTTAGTGGGCTGGTTGGTTCATCTTCCTGAGGTCTGAGTTAGTTAGTGGGCTGGTTGGTTCATCTTCCTGAGGTCTGAGTTAGTTAGTGGGCTGGTTGGTTCATCTTCCTGAGGTCTGAGTTAGTTAGTGGGCTGGTTGGTTCATCTTCCTGAGGTCTGAGTTAGTTAGTGGGCTGGTTGGTTCATCTTCCTGAGGTCTGAGTTAGTTAGTGGGTGGTTGGTTCATCTTCCTGAGGTCTGAGTTAGTTAGTGGGCTGGTTGGTTCATCTTCCTGAGGTCTGAGTTAGTTAGTGGGCTGGTTGGTTCATCTTCCTGAGGTCTGAGTTAGTTAGTGGGCTGGTTGGTTCATCTTCCTGAGGTCTGAGTTAGTTAGTGGGCTGGTTGGTTCATCTTCCTGAGGTCTGAGTTAGTTAGTGGGCTGGTTGGTTCATCTTCCTGAGGTCTGAGTTAGTTAGTGGGCTGGTTGGTTCATCTTCCTGAGGTCTGAGTTAGTTAGTGGGCTGGTTGGTTCATCTTCCTGAGGTCTGAGTTAGTTAGTGGGCTGGTTGGTTCATCTTCCTGAGGTCTGAGTTAGTTAGTGGGCTGGTTGGTTCATCTTCCTGAGGTCTGAGTTAGTTAGTGGGCTGGTTGGTTCATCTTCCTGAGGTCTGAGTTAGTTAGTGGGCTGGTTGGTTCATCTTCCTGAGGTCTGAGTTAGTTAGTGGGCTGGTTGGTTCATCTTCCTGAGGTCTGAGTTAGTTAGTGGGCTGGTTGGTTCATCTTCCTGAGGTCTGAGTTAGTTAGTGGGCTGGTTGGTTCATCTTCCTGAGGTCTGAGTTAGTTAGTGGGCTGGTTGGTTCATCTTCCTGAGGTCTGAGTTAGTTAGTGGGCTGGTTGGTTCATCTTCCTGAGGTCTGAGTTAGTTAGTGGGCTGGTTGGTTCATCTTCCTGAGGTCTGAGTTAGTTAGTGGGCTGGTTGGTTCATCTTCCTGAGGTCTGAGTTAGTTAGTGGGCTGGTTGGTTCATCTTCCTGAGGTCTGAGTTAGTTAGTGGGCTGGTTGGTTCATCTTCCTGAGGTCTGAGTTAGTTAGTGGGTGGTTGGTTCATCTTCCTGAGGTCTGAGTTAGTTAGTGGGCTGGTTGGTTCATCTTCCTGAGGTCTGAGTTAGTTAGTGGGCTGGTTGGTTCATCTTCCTGAGGTCTGAGTTAGTTAGTGGGTGGTTGGTTCATCTTCCTGAGGTCTGAGTTAGTTAGTGGGCTGGTTGGTTCATCTTCCTGAGGTCTGAGTTAGTTAGTGGGTGGTTGGTTCATCTTCCTGAGGTCTGAGTTAGTTAGTGGGCTGGTTGGTTCATCTTCCTGAGGTCTGAGTTAGTTAGTGGGCTGGTTGGTTCATCTTCCTGAGGTCTGAGTTAGTTAGTGGGCTGGTTGGTTCATCTTCCTGAGGTCTGAGTTAGTTAGTGGGCTGGTTGGTTCATCTTCCTGAGGTCTGAGTTAGTTAGTGGGCTGGTTGGTTCATCTTCCTGAGGTCTGAGTTAGTTAGTGGGCTGGTTGGTTCATCTTCCTGAGGTCTGAGTTAGTTAGTGGGCTGGTTGGTTCATCTTCCTGAGGTCTGAGTTAGTTAGTGGGCTGGTTGGTTCATCTTCCTGAGGTCTGAGTTAGTTAGTGGGCTGGTTGGTTCATCTTCCTGAGGTCTGAGTTAGTTAGTGGCTGGTTGGTTCATCTTCCTGAGGTCTGAGTTAGTTAGTGGGCTGGTTGGTTCATCTTCCTGAGGTCTGAGTTAGTTAGTGGGTGGTTGGTTCATCTTCCTGAGGTCTGAGTTAGTTAGTGGGCTGGTTGGTTCATCTTCCTGAGGTCTGAGTTAGTTAGTGGGCTGGTTGGTTCATCTTCCTGAGGTCTGAGTTAGTTAGTGGGCTGGTTGGTTCATCTTCCTGAGGTCTGAGTTAGTTAGTGGGCTGGTTGGTTCATCTTCCTGAGGTCTGAGTTAGTTAGTGGGCTGGTTGGTTCATCTTCCTGAGGTCTGAGTTAGTTAGTGGGCTGGTTGGTTCATCTTCCTGAGGTCTGAGTTAGTTAGTGGGCTGGTTGGTTCATCTTCCTGAGGTCTGAGTTAGTTAGTGGGCTGGTTGGTTCATCTTCCTGAGGTCTGAGTTAGTTAGTGGGCTGGTTGGTTCATCTTCCTGAGGTCTGAGTTAGTTAGTGGGCTGGTTGGTTCATCTTCCTGAGGTCTGAGTTAGTTAGTGGGCTGGTTGGTTCATCTTCCTGAGGTCTGAGTTAGTTAGTGGGCTGGTTGGTTCATCTTCCTGAGGTCTGAGTTAGTTAGTGGGCTGGTTGGTTCATCTTCCTGAGGTCTGAGTTAGTTAGTGGGCTGGTTGGTTCATCTTCCTGAGGTCTGAGTTAGTTAGTGGGCTGGTTGGTTCATCTTCCTGAGGTCTGAGTTAGTTAGTGGGCTGGTTGGTTCATCTTCCTGAGGTCTGAGTTAGTTAGTGGGCTGGTTGGTTCATCTTCCTGAGGTCTGAGTTAGTTAGTGGGCTGGTTGGTTCATCTTCCTGAGGTCTGAGTTAGTTAGTGGGCTGGTTGGTTCATCTTCCTGAGGTCTGAGTTAGTTAGTGGGCTGGTTGGTTCATCTTCCTGAGGTCTGAGTTAGTTAGTGGGCTGGTTGGTTCATCTTCCTGAGGTCTGAGTTAGTTAGTGGGCTGGTTGGTTCATCTTCCTGAGGTCTGAGTTAGTTAGTGGGCTGGTTGGTTCATCTTCCTGAGGTCTGAGTTAGTTAGTGGGCTGGTTGGTTCATCTTCCTGAGGTCTGAGTTAGTTAGTGGGCTGGTTGGTTCATCTTCCTGAGGTCTGAGTTAGTTAGTGGGCTGGTTGGTTCATCTTCCTGAGGTCTGAGTTAGTTAGTGGGCTGGTTGGTTCATCTTCCTGAGGTCTGAGTTAGTTAGTGGGCTGGTTGGTTCATCTTCCTGAGGTCTGAGTTAGTTAGTGGGCTGGTTGGTTCATCTTCCTGAGGTCTGAGTTAGTTAGTGGGCTGGTTGGTTCATCTTCCTGAGGTCTGAGTTAGTTAGTGGGCTGGTTGGTTCATCTTCCTGAGGTCTGAGTTAGTTAGTGGGCTGGTTGGTTCATCTTCCTGAGGTCTGAGTTAGTTAGTGGGCTGGTTGGTTCATCTTCCTGAGGTCTGAGTTAGTTAGTGGGCTGGTTGGTTCATCTTCCTGAGGTCTGAGTTAGTTAGTGGGCTGGTTGGTTCATCTTCCTGAGGTCTGAGTTAGTTAGTGGGCTGGTTGGTTCATCTTCCTGAGGTCTGAGTTAGTTAGTGGGCTGGTTGGTTCATCTTCCTGAGGTCTGAGTTAGTTAGTGGGTGGTTGGTTCATCTTCCTGAGGTCTGAGTTAGTTAGTGGGCTGGTTGGTTCATCTTCCTGAGGTCTGAGTTAGTTAGTGGGCTGGTTGGTTCATCTTCCTGAGGTCTGAGTTAGTTAGTGGGCTGGTTGGTTCATCTTCCTGAGGTCTGAGTTAGTTAGTGGGCTGGTTGGTTCATCTTCCTGAGGTCTGAGTTAGTTAGTGGGCTGGTTGGTTCATCTTCCTGAGGTCTGAGTTAGTTAGTGGGCTGGTTGGTTCATCTTCCTGAGGTCTGAGTTAGTTAGTGGGCTGGTTGGTTCATCTTCCTGAGGTCTGAGTTAGTTAGTGGGCTGGTTGGTTCATCTTCCTGAGGTCTGAGTTAGTTAGTGGGCTGGTTGGTTCATCTTCCTGAGGTCTGAGTTAGTTAGTGGGTGGTTGGTTCATCTTCCTGAGGTCTGAGTTAGTTAGTGGGCTGGTTGGTTCATCTTCCTGAGGTCTGAGTTAGTTAGTGGGCTGGTTGGTTCATCTTCCTGAGGTCTGAGTTAGTTAGTGGGCTGGTTGGTTCATCTTCCTGAGGTCTGAGTTAGTTAGTGGGCTGGTTGGTTCATCTTCCTGAGGTCTGAGTTAGTTAGTGGGCTGGTTGGTTCATCTTCCTGAGGTCTGAGTTAGTTAGTGGGCTGGTTGGTTCATCTTCCTGAGGTCTGAGTTAGTTAGTGGGCTGGTTGGTTCATCTTCCTGAGGTCTGAGTTAGTTAGTGGGCTGGTTGGTTCATCTTCCTGAGGTCTGAGTTAGTTAGTGGGTGGTTGGTTCATCTTCCTGAGGTCTGAGTTAGTTAGTGGGCTGGTTGGTTCATCTTCCTGAGGTCTGAGTTAGTTAGTGGGCTGGTTGGTTCATCTTCCTGAGGTCTGAGTTAGTTAGTGGGCTGGTTGGTTCATCTTCCTGAGATCTGAGTTAGTTAGTGGGCTGGTTGGTTCATCTTCCTGAGGTCTGAGTTAGTTAGTGGGTGGTTGGTTCATCTTCATGAGGTCTGAGTTAGTTAGTGAGCTGGTTGGTTCATCTTCATGAGGTCTGAGTTAGTTAGTGAGCTGGTTGGTTCATCTTCCTGAGGTCTGAGTTAGTTAGTGAGCTGTTTGGTTCATCTTCATGAGGTCTGAGTTAGTTAGTGGCTGGTTGGTTCATCTTCCTGAGGTCTGAGTTAGTTAGTGAGCTGGTTGGTTCATCTTCCTGAGGTCTGAGTTAGTTAGTGGGCTGGTTGGTTCATCTTCCTGAGGTCTGAGTTAGTTAGTGGGCTGGTTGGTTCATCTTCCTGAGGTCTGAGTTAGTTAGTGTGTGGTTGGTTCATCTTCATGAGGTCTGAGTTAGTTAGTGGGCTGGTTGGTTCATCTTCCTGAGGTCTGAGTTAGTTAGTGGGCTGGTTGGTTCATCTTCCTGAGGTCTGAGTTAGTTAGTGGGCTGGTTGGTTCATCTTCCTGAGATCTGAGTTAGTTAGTGGGCTGGTTGGTTCATCTTCCTGAGGTCTGAGTTAGTTAGTGGGCTGGTTGGTTCATCTTCCTGAGGTCTGAGTTAGTTAGTGGGCTGGTTGGTTCATCTTCCTGAGGTCTGAGTTAGTTAGTGTGTGGTTGGTTCATCTTCATGAGGTCTGAGTTAGTTAGTGGGCTGGTTGGTTCATCTTCCTGAGGTCTGAGTTAGTTAGTGGGCTGGTTGGTTTCATCTTCCTGAGATCTGAGTTAGTTAGTGGGCTGGTTGGTTCATCTTCATGAGGTCTGAGTTAGTTAGTGAGCTGGTTGGTTCATTTTCATGAGGTCTGAGTTAGTTAGTGAGCTGGTTGGTTCATCTTCATGAGGTCTGAGTTAGTTAGTGAGCTGGTTGGTTCATCTTCCTGAGGTCTGAGTTAGTTAGTGAGCTGTTTGGTTCATCTTCATGAGGTCTGAGTTAGTTAGTGGGAGGTTGGTTCATCTTCCTGAGGTCTGAGTTAGTTAGTGAGCTGGTTGGTTCATCTTCCTGAGGTCTGAGTTAGTTAGTGGGCTGGTTGGTTCATCTTCCTGAGGTCTGAGTTAGTTAGTGGGCTGGTTGGTTCATCTTCCTGAGGTCTGAGTTAGTTAGTGTGTGGTTGGTTCATCTTCATGAGGTCTGAGTTAGTTAGTGGGCTGGTTGGTTCATCTTCCTGAGGTCTGAGTTAGTTAGTGGGCTGGTTGGTTCATCTTCCTGAGGTCTGAGTTAGTTAGTGGGCTGGTTGGTTCATCTTCCTGAGATCTGAGTTAGTTAGTGGGCTGGTTGGTTCATCTTCCTGAGGTCTGAGTTAGTTAGTGGGCTGGTTGGTTCATCTTCCTGAGGTCTGAGTTAGTTAGTGGGCTGGTTGGTTCATCTTCCTGAGGTCTGAGTTAGTTAGTGTGTGGTTGGTTCATCTTCATGAGGTCTGAGTTAGTTAGTGGGCTGGTTGGTTCATCTTCCTGAGGTCTGAGTTAGTTAGTGGGCTGGTTGGTTTATCTTCCTGAGATCTGAGTTAGTTAGTGGGCTGGTTGGTTCATCTTCATGAGGTCTGAGTTAGTTAGTGAGCTGGTTGGTTCATTTTCATGAGGTCTGAGTTAGTTAGTGAGCTGGTTGGTTCATCTTCCTGAGGTCTGAGTTAGTTAGTGAGCTGTTTGGTTCATCTTCATGAGGTCTGAGTTAGTTAGTGGGTGGTTGGTTCATCTTCCTGAGGTCTGAGTTAGTTAGTGAGCTGGTTGGTTCATCTTCCTGAGGTCTGAGTTAGTTAGTGGGCTGGTTGGTTCATCTTCCTGAGGTCTGAGTTAGTTAGTGGGTGGTTGGTTCATCTTCATGAGGTCTGAGTTAGTTAGTGGGCTGGTTGGTTCATCTTCCTGAGGTCTGAGTTAGTTAGTGGGCTGGTTGGTTCATCTTCCTGTGGTCAAAGTTAGTTAGTGGGCTTGTTGGTTCATCTTCCTGAGGTCTGAGTTAGTTAGTGGGCTGGTTGGTTCATCTTCCTGTGGTCAAAGTTAGTTAGTGGGCTGGTTGGTTCATCTTCCTGAGGTCTGAGTTAGTTAGTGAGCTGGTTGGTTCATCTTCCTGAGGTCTGAGTTAGTTAGTTAGCTGGTTGGTTCATCTTCCTGAGGTCTGAGTTAGTTAGTGGGCTGGTTGGTTCATCTTCATGAGGTCTGAGTTAGATAGTGGGCTGGTTGGTTCATCTTCCAAGCAGCTCTATGTTGTTTGTGATTTCTCCTCTTTCCAGAATACAGAAGCTACTGCAGCATGTTCAGTGTGTATACTGTGGACGGTGTAATTCATTGATGCTACATCATTATTTCAAGACAATCCCTATCTGTAGTGTTCTCTTGCTGCAACAGAGGAGAGCTGTGAGACGGAGCTGGCTGAGGGGGCAGGGGAGGACATGATACTTTCAATCTCCTGTTGAGCCCAGCTGTAGTGTAGCTCTGTAGAAGATTTTAGTTCTGTAGATGCTAATGTTGACGTTGATCCTGACAGTAGACACTAATTCTAGGGTGGAGGGTTGTTGAGGGCTGTTTCTGCATATTTCTGTTGTCAAGCTGCAGCAGAGCTGACTGACTGTCAGAGCAACAAAGACCATCCAGGGTTGAGAGCAGGGTTGAGAGGGTTGAGAGCTAGACGGTACTGGTCAATTAGAGCGGTTGTACACACTGCTGGTCAGGTAGAGTGGTTGAGAACAGCTAGCATTCATTGTCCTTTTATCATCAGCTTAACGTTACACTGAACCACAATGTTGATAAACTAGTGGAAATAATTGGTCATTTTACTAAGACCTGGTTAAGAACCATTTACACTGAGCAGTTCAAGAATATGTGTCATTTCCCATTAGTTATATGTAGTGTGATGGAAGACAAGTGCATTCTTCAGAGGTCAATTATTATTAATATACTGTAGATGGTTACTTACTGGCACTACAATATATGAGATAAGGTCTAATATTCAATCAAGATTAGAAAGTACTGATTTATCTCTGTAATAATAATTTAATAATACATAATGATCTCCCACTCTCCCTCTCACTCTTTCAATTAGTGTGTGTATGCTATATTTCCCAGCAGGTTACTTTGAGTCTATGTAGCCCACAGAGTGGAGGGAGGTGGGGGGGGGGTCCTGGAGAGCAGAATTATCTGAAGCTTCTATATGTACTGGAGTCTACTGGAATATACTGGAATATACTGGAGTCTACTGGAATCTACTGGAATCTACTGGAATCTACTGGAGGCTACTGGAATCTACTGGAGTATACTGGAATCTACTGGAGTCTACTGGAATATACTGGAATCTACTGGAGTATACTGGAATCTACTGGAATCTACTGGAATCTACTGGCGTATACTGGAATCTACTGGAGTCTACTGGAATCTACTGGAATCTACTGGAATTTACTGGCGTATACTGGAATCTACTGGAATCTACTGGAATCTACTGGCGTATACTGGAATCTACTGGCGTATACTGGAATCTACTGGAATCTACTGGAATTTACTGGAGTATTCTGGAATCTACTGGCGTATACTAGAATCTACTGGAATCTACTGGAGTCTACTGGAATCTAATGGAGCATACTGGAATCTACTGGAGCATACTGGAATATACTGGCGTATACTGGAGTCTTATCTGCTGAGCTGAGGGAAGCGGCGTTCCTCTACCACTGGGAACAAACAGGACAATTTTCCTGGTGTCTGCTTTGTTCTCATAACAGCGTTTAATGACAACACCTTATTATACAAGATACAGCTCCTAGTAGCAGCTTCTAGTTAAATAGATAATGCTGCGGTGATTACCTCTCTATACAGCTCCTAGTAGCAGCTCCTAGTTAAATAGATAATGCTGCGGTGATTACCTCTCTATACAGCTCCTAGTAGCAGCTTCTAGTTAAATAGATAATGCTGAGGTGATTACCTCTCTATACAGCTCCTAGTAGCAGCTCCTAGTTAAATAGATAATGCTGCGGTGATTACCTCTCTATACAGCTCCTAGTAGCAGCTCCTAGTTAAATAGATAATGCTGCGGTGATTACCTCTCTATACAGCTCCTAGTAGCAGCTCCTAGTTAAATAGATAATGCTGAGGTGATTACCTCTCTGTGTACTCTGTTTTGTTTGGAGGAAAGGAGGCCTGGTGGACTAGCCTGATGCTGCTGAGGACCCCCTCATTATGAAACAGCACTAGAAAGGAAAGCCTTCAGATCTATTACTGAGCTAACGTTTCTGAGGTACTCTGATTCATTCTGCACTTAAGGTGTGCTTGTGTGTTTGTTGTGTGTGTGTGTGTGTGTGTGTGTGTGTGTGTGTGTGGGTGTGTGTGTGTGTGTGTGTGTGTGTGTGTGTGTGTGTGTGTGTGTGTGTGTGTGTGTGTGTGTGTGTGTGTGTGTGTGTGTGTGTGTGTGTGTGTGTGTGTGTGTTTGTACAGTGCCTTCTAAAAGTACTCAGACCCCGTCCCTCTTTCCACATCTTGTTACGTTACAGCCTTATTGTGTTACGTTACAGCCTTATTGTGTTACGTTACAGCCTTATTGTGTTACGTTACAGCCTTATTGTGTTACTTTACAGCCTTATTCTAAAATGGATTTTAAAATAATAATCCTCAGCAATCTACACACAATACCCCATAATGACAAAGCAAAAACAGGTTTTTAGAAATTTTTGCAAATGTATTACAATTTTTTTTAAATGAAATACCTTATATACATAAGTATTCAGACCCTTTGCTATGAGACTCGAAATTGAGCTCAGGTGCATCCTGTTTCCATTGATCATCCTTGAGATGTTTCTACAACATGATTGGAGTCCACCTGTGGTAAATTCAAGTGATTGGACATGATTTGGAAATGCCCACAACTGTCTACCTAAGATCCCACAGTTGACAGTGCATGTCAGAGCAAAAACCAAGCCATAAGGTTGAAGGAATTGTCCGTAGAGCTCCGAGACGGGATTGTGTCGAGGCACAGATCTGGGGAAGGGTACCAAAAAACGTATGCAGCATTGAAGGTCCCCAAGAACACAGTGGCCTCCATAATTCTTAAATGGAAGAAGTTTGGAACAACCAAGACTCATCCTAGAGCTGGCCGCCCGGCCAAACTGAGCAATCAGGGGAGAAGGGCCTTGGTCAGGGAGGTGACCAAGAACCCGATGGTCACTCTGACAGAGCTCTAGAGTTCCTCTGTGGAGATGGGAGAACCTTCCAGAAGGACAACCATCTTTGCAGCACTCCACCAATCAGGCCTTTATGGTAGAGTGGCCAGACAGAAGCCACTCCTCAGTAAAAGGAAAATGGCAGCCCGCTTGGAGTTTGCCAAAAGGCACCTAAAGGACTCTCAGACCATGAGAAACAAGATTCTCTGGTCTGATGAAACCAAGATTGAACTCTTTGGCCTGAATGCCAAGCGTCATGTCTGGAGGAAATCTGGCACCATCCCTACGGTGAAGCATGGTGGTGGCAGCATCATGCTGTGGGGATGTTTTACAGTGGCAGGGACTGGGAGACTAGTCAGGATCGAGGCAAAGTTGAACGGAGCAAAGTACAGAGAGATCCTTGATAAAAACCTGCTCCAGAGCGCTCAGGACCTCAGACTGGGGCGAGGTTCACCTTCCAACAGGACAACGACCCTAAGCACACAGCCAAGACAACACAGGAGTGGCTTCGGGACAAGTCTCTGAATGTCCTTGAGTGGCCCAGCCAGAGCCCGGACTTGAACCCGATCCAACATCTCTGGAGAGACCTGAAAATAGCTGTGCAGTGAAGCTCCCCATCCAACATGACAGAGATTGAGAGGATCTGTAGAGAAGAATGGGAGAAACTCCCCAAAAACAGGTGTGCCAAGCTTTTAGCGTCATACATAAAAAAAAAAAATATTAAAAAAAATTGTAAAGTGGTTATCCCACTGGCTATAAGGTGAATGCACCAATTTGTAAGTCGCTCTGGATAAGAGCGTCTGCTGAATGACGTAAATGTAAATACCCAAGAAGACTCGAGGCTGTAATCGCTGCCAAAGGTGCTTCAACAAAGTACTGAGTAAAGGGTCTGAATACTTATGTAAATGTAATAGTTCGTTTTTTTTTAAATATACATTAGCAACAAATTCTAAAAACCTGTTTTTGCTTTGCCATTATGGGGTTCTGTGTGTAGATTGATGAGGGGAAAAAACGATTTAATCAATTTTAGAATAAGGCTCTAATGTAACAAAATGTGATAAAAAGTCAAAGGGTCTGAACACTTTCCGAAGGCACTGTATGTGTGTGTGCTTGTGTGTTTGAGTGTGCGTGTGTGTGTGCTTGTGTGTTTGAGTGTGTGTGTGTGTGTTTGCGTGTGCGTGTGTGTGTGCTTGTGTGTTTGAGTGTGTGGGTGTGTGTTTGCGTGTGTGTGTTTGCGTGTGTGTGTGTTTGCGTGTTTGTGTGTTTGAGTGTGTGTGTTTAAGTGTGTGTGTGTGTGTGTTTACGTGTTTGCGTGTGCGAGCATGCGTGTATGCGTGTGTTTGATCTTTGAGTGTTGCTATTTTGTTTCTGGTGTCATTGGTATGACTTAAACATTGTTGTAACAGTTGAGTGTCTGTGAACTTCCATCATCGTCACCATCATCATCATCATCATCATCAGGCCAGACCCATTATGATTCCCCAGGGGGAGGTTGAGTCCAGCCCTGCTCTGCTCCAGGCAGCTAATGAGGAGGACCCCCACTCCCTCCCCCCGCCCTCTCAGAGTGGATCGATCCTTGATGTCAGAGGCCCAACATTCTGCCCCTCTGAGCCAGCGGCCATCACCAGCCCCCACCGGCCCTCACCGGCCCTCACCGGCCCTCACCGGCCCTCACCAGCCCCCAACGGCCCCCAACGGCCCTCACCGGCCCTCACCGGCCCTCACCGGCCCCCAACGGCCCCTCTGAGCCAGCGGCCCTCACCAGCCCCCAACGGCCCTCACCGGCCCTCACCGGCCATCACCGGCCCTCACCGGCCCTCACCGGCCCCCAACGGCCCCTCTGAGCCAGCGGCCCTCACCGGCCCTCACCAGCCCCCACCGGCCCCCAACGGCCCTCACCGGCCCTCACCGGCCCCCAACGGCCCTCACCGGCCCTCACCAGCCCCCACCAGCCCCCAACGGCCCTCACCGGCCCCCAACGGCCCTCTGAGCCATATTAGAGCACTACAGAAGGGCCAAACCACTCCACTGTGGGGCCCAGTGGATAATATTGCCATACTGCCCATTCAGCCTAGTCAGCATACTTTAGTCAGCCTGCTCTCACGATCTGGGTTCCCAAGAGGGAAGGTCCTTGATTAAGGAGAAATCATATCTCTCCTAAATGAGTTTTAAAGACAGTATTTTGTACTATATTTTAGCTATGGTAGCCAGCTGTGGTAATGTGCTCCTGTGATTGAAGGTGTTGTAGAGGTGGCGTCATGTTCCTAGCATAACTACACCACTCTAACGCTCTGGCCTCTACGGTAACTACACCACTCTAACGCTCTGGCCTCTATGGTAACTACACCACTCTAACGCTCTGGCCTCTACGGTAACTACACCACTCTAACGCTCTGGCCTCTATGGTAACTACACCACTCTAACGCTCTGGCCTCTATGGTAACTACACCACTCTAACGCTCTGGCCTCTATGGTAACTACACCACTCTAACGCTCTGGCCTCTATGGTAACTACACCACTCTAACGCTCTGGCCTCTATGGTAACTTCACCACTCTAACGCTCTGGCCTCTATGGTAACTACACCACTCTAACGCTCTGGCCTCTATGGTAACTACACCACTCTAACCCTCTGGCCTCTATGGTAACTACACCACTCTAACGCTCTGGCCTCTATGGTAACTACACCACTCTAACGCTCTGGCCTCTATGGTAACTACACCACTCTAACGCTCTGGCCTCTATGGTAACTACACCACTCTAACGCTCTGGCCTCTATGGTAACTTCACCACTCTAACGCTCTGGCCTCTACGGTAACTACACCACTCTAACTCTCTGGCCTCTATGGTAACTTCACCACTCTAACGCTCTGGCCTCTACGGTAACTACACCACTCTAACGCTCTGGCCTCTATGGTAACTACACCACTCTAACGCTCTGGCCTCTATGGTAACTTCACCACTCTAACGCTCTGGCCTCTATGGTAACTACACCACTCTAACGCTCTGGCCTCTACGGTAACTACACCACTCTAACTCTCTGGCCTCTATGGTAACTTCACCACTCTAACGCTCTGGCCTCTACGGTAACTTCACCACTCTAACGCTCTGGCCTCTATGGTAACTTCACCACTCTAACGCTCTGGCCTCTATGGTAACTACACCACTCTAACGCTCTGGCCTCTACGGTAACTACACCACTCTAACTCTCTGGCCTCTATGGTAACTACACCACTCTAACGCTCTGGCCTCTATGGTAACTTCACCACTCTAACGCTCTGGCCTCTATGGTAACTACACCACTCTAACTCTCTGGCCTCTATGGTAACTTCACCACTCTAACGCTCTGGCCTCTACGGTAACTACACCACTCTAACTCTCTGGCCTCTACGGTAACTACACCACTCTAACGCTCTGGCCTCTATGGTAACTACACCACTCTAACGCTCTGGCCTCTATGGTAACTACACCACTCTAACGCTCTGGCCTCTATGGTAACTACACCACTCTAACGCTCTGGCCTCTATGGTAACTTCACCACTCTAACGCTCTGGCCTCTACGGTAACTACACCACTCTAACTCTCTGGCCTCTATGGTAACTTCACCACTCTAACGCTCTGGCCTCTACGGTAACTACACCACTCTAACGCTCTGGCCTCTATGGTAACTACACCACTCTAACGCTCTGGCCTCTACGGTAACTTCACCACTCTAACGCTCTGGCCTCTACGGTAACTACACCACTCTAACGCTCTGGCCTCTATGGTAACTACACCACTCTAACGCTCTGGCCTCTATGGTAACTACACCACTCTAACGCTCTGGCCTCTATGGTAACTACACCACTCTAATGCTCTGGTCTCTATGGTAATTACACCACTCTAACGCTCTGGCCTCTATGGTAACTACACCACTCTAACGCTCTGGCCTCTATGGTAACTACACCACTCTAACTCTCTGGCCTCTATGGTAACTACACCACTCTAACGCTCTGGCCTCTATGGTAACTACACCACTCTAACTCTCTGGCCTCTATGGTAACTACACCACTCTAACGCTCTGGTCTCTATGGTAACTTCACCACTCTAACGCTCTGGCCTCTACGGTAACTACACCACTCTAACTCTCTGGCCTCTATGGTAACTACACCACTCTAACGCTCTGGCCTCTATGGTAACTACACCACTCTAACTCTCTGGCCTCTACGGTAACTACACCACTCTAACGCTCTGGCCTCTATGGTAACTACACCACTCTAACGCTCTGGCCTCTATGGTAACTTCACCACTCTAACGCTCTGGCCTCTATGGTAACTTCACCACTCTAACTCTCTGGCCTCTATGGTAACTACACCACTCTAACGCTCTGGCCTCTATGGTAACTACACCACTCTAACGCTCTGGCCTCTACGGTAACTACACCACTCTAACGCTCTGGCCTCTATAGTAACTACACCACTCTAACGCTCTGGCCTCTATGGTAACTACACCACTCTAACTCTCTGGCCTCTATGGTAACTTCACCACTCTAACGCTCTGGCCTCTACGGTAACTACACCACTCTAACGCTCTGGCCTCTATGGTAACTTCACCACTCTAACGCTCTGGCCTCTATGGTAACTACACCACTCTAACGCTCTGGCCTCTATGGTAACTACACCACTCTAACTCTCTGGCCTCTATGGTAACTACACCACTCTAACTCTCTGGTCTCTATGGTAACTACACCACTCTAACTCTCTGGCCTCTACGGTAACTACACCACTCTAACTCTCTGGCCTCTATGGTAACTACACCACTCTAACTCTCTGGCCTCTATGGTAACTACACCACTCTAACGCTCTGGCCTCTATGGTAACTTCACCACTCTAACTCTCTGGCCTCTATGGTAACTACACCACTCTAACGCTCTGGCCTCTATGGTAACTACACCACTCTAACGCTCTGGCCTCTATGGTAACTACACCACTCTAACTCTCTGGCCTCTACGGTAACTACACCACTCTAACGCTCTGGCCTCTACGGTAACTACACCACTCTAACGCTCTGGCCTCTACGGTAACTACACCACTCTAACGCTCTGGCCTCTACGGTAACTACACCACTCTAACCCTCTGGCCTCTACGGTAACTACACCACTCTAACGCTCTGGCCTCTATGGTAACTACACCACTCTAACGCTCTGGCCTCTATGGTAACTACACCACTCTAACGCTCTGGCCTCTACGGTAACTACACCACTCTAACGCTCTGGCCTCTACGGTAACTACACCACTCTAACGCTCTGGCCTCTATGGTAACTACACCACTCTAACTGTGGTCCTCTGTAGCTCAGCTGGTAGAGCACGGCGCTTGTAACGCCAAGGTAGTGGGTTCGATCCCCGGGACCACCCATACACAAAAATGTATGCACACACGACTGTAAGTCGCTTTGGATAAAAGCGTCTGCTAAATGGCATATTATTATTATTATTACTAACTCTCTGGTCTCTATGGTAACTACACCACTCTAACTCTCTGGCCTCTACGGTAACTACACCACTCTAACGCTCTGGCCTCTATAGTAACTACACCACTCTAACGCTCTGGCCTCTACGGTAACTACACCACTCTAACTCTCTGGCCTCTATGGTAACTACACCACTCTAACGCTCTGGCCTCTATGGTAACTACACCACTCTAACGCTCTGGCCTCTATGGTAACTACACCACTCTAACTCTCTGGCCTCTATGGTAACTACACCACTCTAACGCTCTGGCCTCTATGGTAACTACACCACTCTAACTCTCTGGCCTCTATGGTAACTACACCACTCTAACTCTCTGGTCTCTATGGTAACTACACCACTCTAACTCTCTGGCCTCTACGGTAACTACACCACTCTAACTCTCTGGCCTCTATGGTAACTACACCACTCTAACTCTCTGGCCTCTATGGTAACTACACCACTCTAACGCTCTGGCCTCTATGGTAACTTCACCACTCTAACTCTCTGGCCTCTATGGTAACTACACCACTCTAACGCTCTGGCCTCTATGGTAACTACACCACTCTAACGCTCTGGCCTCTATGGTAACTACACCACTCTAACTCTCTGGCCTCTACGGTAACTACACCACTCTAACGCTCTGGCCTCTACGGTAACTACACCACTCTAACGCTCTGGCCTCTACGGTAACTACACCACTCTAACGCTCTGGCCTCTACGGTAACTACACCACTCTAACCCTCTGGCCTCTACGGTAACTACACCACTCTAACGCTCTGGCCTCTATGGTAACTACACCACTCTAACGCTCTGGCCTCTATGGTAACTACACCACTCTAACGCTCTGGCCTCTACGGTAACTACACCACTCTAACGCTCTGGCCTCTACGGTAACTACACCACTCTAACGCTCTGGCCTCTATGGTAACTACACCACTCTAACTGTGGTCCTCTGTAGCTCAGCTGGTAGAGCACGGCGCTTGTAACGCCAAGGTAGTGGGTTCGATCCCCGGGACCACCCATACACAAAAATGTATGCACACACGACTGTAAGTCGCTTTGGATAAAAGCGTCTGCTAAATGGCATATTATTATTATTATTACTAACTCTCTGGTCTCTATGGTAACTACACCACTCTAACTCTCTGGCCTCTACGGTAACTACACCACTCTAACGCTCTGGCCTCTATAGTAACTACACCACTCTAACGCTCTGGCCTCTACGGTAACTACACCACTCTAACTCTCTGGCCTCTATGGTAACTACACCACTCTAACGCTCTGGCCTCTATGGTAACTACACCACTCTAACGCTCTGGCCTCTATGGTAACTACACCACTCTAACGCTCTGGCCTCTATGGTAACTACACCACTCTAACGCTCTGGCCTCTATGGTAACTACACCACTCTAACTCTCTGGCCTCTATGGTAACTACACCACTCTAACGCTCTGGCCTCTATGGTAACTACACCACTCTAACGCTCTGGTCTCTATGGTAACTACACCACTCTAACTCTCTGGCCTCTACGGTAACTACACCACTCTAACTCTCTGGCCTCTATGGTTCTGCTTCTCTCTTATCACAAACTTCAACAGGCTGATCCCTGATCTCTCTGCTCTTTATTCCGGCATGGCTGATCCCTGATCTCTCTGCTCTTTATCCCGGCATGGCTGATCCCTGATCTCTCTGCTCTTTATCCCGGCATGGCTGATCCCTGATCTCTCTGCTCTTTATCCAGGCATGGCTGATCCCTGATCTCTCTGCTCTTTATCCCGGCATGGCTGATCCCTGATCTCTCTGCTCTTTATCCCGGCATGGCTGATCCCTGATCTCTCTGCTCTTTATCCCGGCATGGCTGATCACTGATCTCTCTGCTCTTTATCCCGGCATGGCTGATCCCTGATCTCTCTGCTCTTCATCCCGGCATGGCTGATCCCTGATCTCTCTGCTCTTTATCCCGGCATGGCTGATCCCTGATCTCTCTGCTCTTTATCCCGGCATGGCTGATCCCTGATCTCTCTGCTCTTTATCCCGGCATGGCTGATCCCTGATCTCTCTGCTTTTTATCCCGGCATGGCTGATCCCTGATCTCTCTGCTCTTTATCCCGGCATGGCTGATCCCTGATCTCTCTGCTCTTTATCCCGGCATGGCTGATCCCTGATCTCTCTGCTCTTTATCCCGGCATGGCTGATCACTGATCTCTCTGCTCTTTATCCCGGCATGGCTGATCCCTGATCTCTCTGCTCTTCATCCCGGCATGGCTGATCCCTGATCTCTCTGCTCTTTATCCCGGCATGGCTGATCCCTGATCTCTCTGCTCTTTATCCCGGCATGGCTGATCCCTGATCTCTCTGCTCTTTATTCCGGCATGGCTGATCCCTGATCTCTCTGCTCTTTATCCCGGCATGGCTGATCCCTGATCTCTCTGCTCTTTATCCCGGCATGGCTGATCCCTGATCTCTCTGCTCTTTATCCCGGCATGGCTGATCCCTGATCTCTCTGCTCTTTATTCCGGCATGGCTGATCCCTGATCTCTCTGCTCTTTATTCCGGCATGGCTGATCCCTGATCTCTCTGCTCTTTATCCCGGCATGGCTACAGGCTGTTTACATAAGAACAAGGAGGCAAAATCAAACTGCCCCGGCAGCCATGACAACAGAAAGGGAGTTATTAATTGGATGATATTCAGACTGTTTGTTTATTTGAGGTTGAGCGACTATAGCAGCGGTTGACTGACACAAATACATTATTCTCTCTGCTTGTTATTTCTTTAGGGACTGCTAATTATTTATTTTTCTTGAGTGGAAATTTAAAGAATTCTTCCAACGCCCGAAGACGATGTCTGTTTTCTGTCATCTTTAACACTTTTCTTAAGTCTCGTGTTTTTTTCATGTGCTCAAAGAAAATAAGGGCATGATACATTTGAATGCACTAATTAAAAAGCCTAGTGATAAACAGAAGCAGGACTTACACAGAGTGAGTCTGAGTGAAGCTCCACAGGCCATCAGTGGTCACAACACTCACAGCTATAAACACCATCCAATTGAAATTCATCACTTTGCAGACAAATATAAAAAAGAAAGATTAAACAATCTATTTGGGCATTTATTATTCAAGTAATGAATTATTTTTCCGGAACATTGAGGCCTGTATTTAGCTGTCAGCATCATTTTGGGTGAGAAATGATTGACATTTAGTTCTGTGTGACGGGTGGTTATTTGTACGGTGATATTGCTTTACCTCTTGAGAGAGCATGCAATAGATTATCTCCCAGGGAAATATTCAAATTGACATTTTAGCCCTGAAGAAGGCAGGCAGACATAACCCTGGTGTCAGTGGCTTTGGCAATCGCACTGCACACTGTAGATAGTTCTGATCTAATAGTTATGTTATTTACAAGCTCCAGATAAAGGTACAGTAATGGGAACTGTAATGGCAGCTATAGTGTAAAAAATTGTTCTAATCTATTGATGTAATGTATTAATTTTGAATGATCGTTATATTCCAATGAATTCTCTCCAGTTGTATCCTCTGTGCTGTGTATTGTGATTGATCTGTATTGAGACAACAATCCTTGGAGATGGAGAATATCAAGTTGTACATTATGTTTTTATTTCTTCAGTCTATTCAATACATTTTAACATGTTTAGATTGTAAATAATACTAATAATAATTGTCGTAATTATACGAGGAACTGGTAGAGACTGGTGAGCATCCCAGTTCCCACTGTACTGTTCTCAGTTCCATTAGTTTAGCTAACAGGTTATTATTAGAAATGACAGTTGGACCTGATGAAATTGTATTCCCAATTGGAAAACAAAATTGCTATCAGACCGACATGATTTCCTTGTGCTCAGACCATGCTAATTCAGCGTCAACACATTGGTAAATGTATTTAAAGCGATAATAGCATATTACCATGCAATCTTCTTTTCCCACTATTTGGTCCCCATTAATCTGGAACTTCGATTTGCATGTAAATGTGGTCAAGTTTCATATCATCAAAATACACGAGGCCTGAATGGACAGGAGAGAAGGGGAGAGACAGGCTCTCCTGGACAGGACCTACAAGGACTGGTCTGGACCTACAAGCTCTACTGGGCTGGGCCTAGAAGGACTGGGCTGGACCTACAAGGACTGGGCTTGACCTAGAAGGACTGGGCTGGACCTAGAAGGACTGGGCTGGACCTAGAAGGACTGGGCTGGACCTAGAAGGACTGGGCTGGACCTACAAGGACTGGGCTGGACCTAGAAGGACTGGGTTGGATCTAGAAGGACTGGGCTGGACCTAGAAGGACTGGGCTGGACCTGCAAGATCTACTGGTCTGGACCTACAAGGACTGGTCTGGACCTACAAGGATTGGGCTGGACCTACAAGGACTGGGCTGGACCTACAAGATCTACTGGTCTGGACCTACAAGGACTGGGCTGGACCTAGAAGGACTGGTCCGGACCTACAAGGACGGGGCTGGACCTAGAAGGACTGGGCTGGACCTAGAAGGATTGGGCTGGACCTAGAAGGACTGGGCCAGACCTAGAAGGACTGGGCTGGACCTAGAAGGACTGGGCTGGACCTAGAAGGACTGGGCTTGACCTACAAGGACTGGGCTGGACCTAGAAGGACTGGGCTGGACCTTGAAGGACTGGGCTGGACCTAGAAGGACTGGGCTGGACCTAGAAGGACTGGGCTGGACCTGCAATATCTACTGGTCTGGACCTACAAGGACTGGTCTGGACCTACAAGGATTGGGCTGGACCTACAAGGACTGGGCTGGACCTACAAGATCTACTGGTCTGGACCTACAAGGACTGGGCTGGACCTAGAAGGACTGGTCCGGACCTACAAGGACTGGGCTGGACCTAGAAGGACTGGGCTGGACCTAGAAGGACTGGGCCGGACCTAGAAGGACTGGGCTGGACCTAGAAGGACTGGGCTGGACCTAGAAGCTCAATACCCTGCCATTTCCCTCCTCACACACTGGTAGGACAGCCTTCTCCCCTGGTTCCACTTTAACTAGGACAGCCTTCTCCCCTGGTTCCACTTTAACTAGGACAGCCTTCTCCCCTGGTTCCACTTTAACTAGGACAGCCTTCTCCCCTGGTTCCACTTTAACTAGGACAGCCTTCTCCCCTGGTTCCACTTTAACTAGGACAGCCTTCTCCCCTGGTTCCACTTTAACTAGGACAGCCTTCTCCCCTGGTTCCACTTTAACTAGGACAGCCTTCTCCCCTGGTTCCACTTTAACTAGGACAGCCTTCTCCCCTGGTTCCACTTTAACTAGGACAGCCTTCTCCCCTGGTTCCACTTTAACTAGGACAGCCTTCTCCCCTGGTTCCACTTTAACTAGGACAGCCTTCTCCCCTGGTTCCACTTTAACTAGGACAGCCTTCTCCCCTGGTTCCACTTTAACTTGGACAGCCTTCTCCCCTGGTTCCACTTTAACTAGTTCAGAGTCAAAATCCAGAGGGAATCGGTCACAGTGCTACAGGGTCTGCTGTTCCAGAGAGGGTATGGATGGATGGACGGAGGATGGAGGGATGGACGGAGCAGGGGAGGGTGGAGAGATGAGGAGGTGGAGTGAGAGTCTTAATTGGTCCCAGCATCTATGGTTTCATCACTATTTCATATGCAGTTTAACCTCTCTGATGCTCTGACACCCCAGGCCTCCACAGCTGTTCACTACCGGGAAACTCATTAATTTCACAAAAAAAACATCATATTACAATGATTTGCATGTAATATATACATATTTTCTAACTATTTTGCAAACCTATTTTCAGTTGTTTTTTCTCCTATGATAATGGAATTGGACAAACAATGAAAATGTTATATTCTTTGAACAGGATATTTTATTGCCATTACATCCTATATCATTATAATTTAAATGACTACGTTTCCATTCTTAAAACCATGCCTTTGTTAGGCCATGCCATAACAGTGGATGCTTTTATATCACTGTTTTCATTTGTTGGATTAATTTATTGCCATTTCCAGAGTGTGTTGATGAAGTGCAGTCAGTATTATTTAACAGAGTGGATGCCATGCTTCCAGCCCAGACTAATCCAGCCCAGACTGATGCTTGTTAGGCTGAGATCCTAAAGGAGATGAATGGGAGGCTTAATAAAACAGACCACATCATTAAGTGTCTCCTGTCTGACTGTCTGAATGTCCCAGTGCACAGGGCTCTTATTAAGGACTGAAGCAGCATCATTATCCAGTAAAGTGGCAGCTGATTGGCTGATTGGTGTTATGGCAGGGCCCCGGTGGCTCCCGGTGCCTCCTGGCTTTGTCACAATGTGGGAAGCAGAGCTCATTTTTCTGTCAAAACTAGCTTTGCCAAATGTTATCGTTCTAAATGCCATGGAAGAGGAGGGAGCAGGCCTAGGGGTGTACACAGCCCCATAGGCTACTGATACAACAGGAATTCTCCACTATTACAGCGACACAGAAGATCATTTTTGCCCCAGAACACCGGATAGCTGAGGGGTTTATGTGGGACAGACTGTCACGCTATGAACATTTAAGAAATTCTTTAACCTGCCCTGCCTGATCCGCTGAATATTTGATAGCAGAGATGATTTATTAAGTTGAGACAGGTAAGGCTGAGAAAGGCCAGGAAGAGACAGGGGAAAGACAGGGGACAACAGAGACAGGTAGAGACAGGGGACAACAGAGACAGGTGGGGACAACAGAGACAGGTAGAGACAGGGTAAAGACAGGGGACAACAGAGACGGGATAAAGACAGGGGACAACAGAGACAGGTAGAGACAGAGGACAACAGAGACAGGTAGAGACAGGGTAAAGACAGGGGACAACAGAGACAGGTAGAGACAGGGTAAAGACAGGGGACAGCAGAGACAGGTAGAGACAAGGTAAAGACAGGGGACAACAGAGACAGGTAGAGACAGGGTAAAGACAGGGGACAACAGAGACAGGTAGAGACAGGGTAAAGACAGGGGACAACAGAGACAGGTAGAGACAGGGTAAAGAAAGGGGACAACAGAGACAGGTAGAGACAGGGTAAAGAAAGGGGACAACAGAGACAGGTAGAGACAGGGGACAACAGAGACAGGTAGAGACAGGGTAAAGACAGGGGACAGCAGAGACAGGTAGAGACAGGGGACAACAGAGACAGGTAGAGACAGGGTAAAGACAGGGGACAGCAGAGACAGGTAGAGACAGGGGACAACAGAGACAGGTGGGGACAACAGAGACAGGTAGAGACAGGGTAAAGACAGGGGACAACAGAGGGGATAAAGACAGGGGACAACAGAGACAGGTAGAGACAGGGGACAACAGAGACATGTGGGGACAACAGAGGCAGGTAGAGACAGGGTAAAGACAGGGGACAACAGAGACAGGTGGAGACATGGTAAAGACAGGGGACAACAGAGACGGGATAAAAACAGGGGACAACAGAGACAGGTAGAGACAGGGGACAACAGAGACAGGTGGGGACAACAGAGACAGGTAGAGACAGGGTAAAGACAGGGGACAACAGAGACAGGTGGGGACAACAGAGACAGGTAGAGACAGGGTAAAGACAGGGGACAGCAGAGACAGGTAGAGACAGGGTAAAGACAGGGGTCAGCAGAGACAGGTAGAGACAGGGTAAAGACAGGGGACAACAGAGACAGGTAGAGACAGGGTAAAGACAGGGGACAACAGAGACAGGTAGAGACAGGGGACAACAGAGACAGGTAGAGACAAGGGTAAAGACAGGGGACAACAGAGACAAGTAGAGACAGGGTAAAGACAGGGGATAACAGAGACAGGTGGGGACAACAGAGACAGGTAGAGACAGGGTAAAGACAGGGGACAACAGAGACAGGTAGAGACAGGGAAAGACAGGGGATAACAGAGACAGGTGGGGACAACAGAGACAGGTAGAGACAGGTAGAGACAGGGGACAACAGAGACAGGTAGAAACAGGGTAAAGACAGGGGACAGCAGAGACAGGTAGAGACAGGGTAAAGACAGGGGACAACAGAGACGGGTAGAGACAAGGGTAAAGACAGGGGACAGCAGAGACAGGTAGAGACAGGGAAAGACAGGGGATAACAGAGACAGGTGGGGACAACAGAGACAGGTAGAGACAGGGTAAAGACAGGGGACAACAGAGACGAGTAGAGACAAGGGTAAAGACAGGGGACAGCAGAGACAGGTAGAGACAGGGAAAGACAGGGGATAACAGAGACAGGTGGGGACAACAGAGACAGGTAGAGACAGGGTAAAGACAGGGGACAACAGAGACAGGTAGAGACAGGTAGAGACAGTGGACAACAGAGACAGGTAGAGACAGGGTAAAGACAGGGGACAACA
The DNA here is from genome assembly GCA_031479575.1 of Coregonus ussuriensis. Lineage (NCBI taxonomy): Eukaryota > Metazoa > Chordata > Actinopteri > Salmoniformes > Salmonidae > Coregonus > Coregonus ussuriensis. The sequence continues at coordinate 83,010,906 of CM062500.1, forward strand.
GAGACAGGTAGAGACATGGTAAAGACAGGGGACAGCAGAGACAGGTAGAGACAAGGGTAAAGTCAGGGGACAGCAGAGACAGGTAGAGACAGGGAAAGACAGGGGACAACAGAGACAGGTGTGGACAACAGAGACAGGTAGAGACAGGGTAAAGACAGGGGACAACAGAGACAGGTGGGGACAACAGAGACAGGTAGAGACAGGGTAAAGACAGGGGACAAAAGAGACAGGTGGGGACAACAGAGACAGGTAGAGACAGGGTAAAGACAGGGGACAACAGAGACAGGTGGGGACAACAGAGACAGGTAGAGACAGGGTAAAGACAGGGGACAAAAGAGACAGGTGGGGACAACAGAGACAGGTAGAGACAGGGTAAAGACAGGGGACAACAGAGACAGGTGGGGACAACAGAGACAGGTAGAGACAGGGTAAAGACAGGGGACAACAGAGACAGGTGGGGACAGCAGAGACATGTAGAGACAGGGTAAAGACAGGGGACAACAGGGACAGGTAGAGACAGGGAAAGACAGGGGATAACAGAGACAGGTGGGGACAACAGAGACAGGTAGAGACAGGGTAAAGACAGGGGACAGCAGAGACAGGTAGAGACAGGGGACAGCAGAGACAGTTAGAGACAGGGTAAAGACAGGGGACAGCAGAGACAGGTGGGGACAACAGAGACAGGTAGAGACAGGGTAAAGTCAGGGGACAACAGAGACAGGTAGAGAAAGGGTAAAGACAGGGGACAACAGAGACAGGTAGAGACAGGGTAAAGACAGGGGACAGCAGAGACAGGTAGAGACAGGGTAAAGACAGGGGACAGCAGAGACAGGTGGGGACAACAGAGACAGGTAGAGACAGGGTAAAGACAGGGGACAACAGAGACAGGTAGAGACATGGTAAAGACAGGGGACAGCAGAGACAGATAGAGACAAGGGTAAAGACAGGGGACAGCAGAGACAGGTAGAGACAGGGAAAGACAGGGGACAACAGAGACAAGTAGAGACATGGTAAAGACAGGGGACAAAAGAGACAGGTAGAGACAGGGTAAAGACAGGGGACAACAGAGACAGGTAGAGACAGGGTAAAGACAGGGGACAGCAGAGACAGGTAGAGACAGGGGACAACAGAGACAGGTAGAGACAGGGTAAAGACAGGGGACAACAGAGACAGGTAGAGACAGGGGACAACAGAGACAGGTAGAGACAGGGTAAAGACAGGGGACAACAGAGACAGGTAGAGACAGGGTAAAGACAGGGGACAACAGAGACAGGTAGAGACAGGGTACAACAGAGACAGGTAGAGACAGGGTAAAGACAGGAGACAACAGAGACAGGTAGAGACATGGTAAAGACAGGGGACAGCAGAAACAGGTAGAGACAAGGGTAAAGACAGGGGACAGCAGAGACAGGTAGAGACAGGGAAAGACAGGGGATAACAGAGACAGGTGGGGACAACAGAGACAGGTGGGGACAACAGAGACAGGGTAAAGACAGGGGACAACAGAGACAGGATGGGACAACAGAGACAGGTAGAGACAGGGTAAAGACAGGGGATAACAGAGACAGGTGGGGACAACAGAGACAGGTAGAGACAGGGTAAAGACGGGGGACAACAGAGACAGGTATAGACAGGGTAAAGACAGGGGACAACAGAGATAGGTAGAGACATGGTAAAGACAGGGGACAACAGAGACAGGTAGAGACAGGGTAAAGACAGGGGATAACAGAGACAGTTGGGGACAACAGAGACAGGTAGAGACAGGGTAAAGACAGGGGACAGCAGAGACAGGTAGAGACAGGGGACAACAGAGACAGGTGGGGACAGGGTTAAGACAGGGGACAACAGAGACATGTAGAGACAGGCTAAAGACAGGGGACAGCAGAGACAGGTAGAGACAGGGTAAAGACAGGGGACAACAGAGACAGGGTAAAGACAGGGGACAACAGAGACATGTAGAGACAGGGTAAAGACAGGGGACAGCAGAGACAGGTAGAGACTGGGGACAACAGAGACAGGTGGGGACAACAGAGACAGGTAGAGACAGGGTAAAGACAGGGGACAGCAGAGACAGGTAGAGACAGGGGACAGCAGAGACAGGTAGAGACAGGGTAAAGACAGGGGACAGCAGAGACAGGTGGGGACAACAGAGACAGGTAGAGACAGGGTAAAGTCAGGGGACAACAGAGACAGGTAGAGAAAGGGTAAAGACAGGGGACAACAGAGACAGGTAGAGACAGGGTAAAGACAGGGGACAGCAGAGACAGGTGGGGACAACAGAGACAGGTAGAGACAGGGTAAAGTCAGGGGATAACAGAGACAGGTAGAGACAGGGTAAAGACAGGGGACAGCAGAGACAGGTAGAGACAGGGGACAACAGAGACATGTGGGGACAACAGAGACAGGTAGAGACAGGGTAAAGTCAGGGGACAACAGAGACAGGTAGAGACAGGGCAAAGACAGGGGACAACAGAGACAGGTAGAGACAGGGGACAACAGAGACAGGTAGAGACAGGGTAAAGACAGGGGACAACAGAGACAGGTGGAGACAGGGTAAAGACAGGGGACAACAGAGACAGGGTAAAGACAGGGGACAACAGAGACATGTAGAGACAGGGTAAAGACAGGGGACAGCAGAGACAGGTAGAGACAGGGGACAACAGAGACAGGTGGGGACAACAGAGACAGGTAGAGACAGGGTAAAGACAGGGGACAGCAGAGACAGGTAGAGACAGGGGACAGCAGAGACAGTTAGAGACAGGGTAAAGACAGGGGACAGCAGAGACAGGTGGGGACAACAGAGACAGGTAGAGACAGGGTAAAGTCAGGGGACAACAGAGACAGGTAGAGAAAGGGTAAAGACAGGGGACAACAGAGACAGGTAGAGACAGGGTAAAGACAGGGGACAGCAGAGACAGGTAGAGACAGGGTAAAGACAGGGGACAGCAGAGACAGGTGGGGACAACAGAGACAGGTAGAGACAGGGTAAAGTCAGGGGATAACAGAGACAGGTAGAGACAGGGTAAAGACAGGGGACAGCAGAGACAGGTAGAGACAGGGGACAACAGAGACATGTGGGGACAACAGAGACAGGTAGAGACAGGGTAAAGTCAGGGGACAACAGAGACAGGTAGAGACAGGGCAAAGACAGGGGACAACAGAGACAGGTAGAGACAGGGGACAACAGAGACAGGTAGAGACAGAGTAAAGACAGGGGACAACAGAGACAGGTGGAGACAGGGTAAAGACAGGGGACAAAAGAGACAGGTAGAGACAGGGTAAAGACAGGGGACAACAGAGACAAGTAGAGACAGGGTAAAGACAGGGGACAACAGAAACAGGTAGAGACAGGGTAATGACAGGGGACAACAGAGACAGGTAGAGACAGGGGAAAACAGAGACAGGTAGAGACAGGGTAAAGACAGGGGACAACAGAGACAGGTGGAGACAAGGGTAAAGACAGGGGACAACAGAGACAGGTGGAGACAGGGTAAAGACAGGGGACAGCAGAGACAGGTGGAGACAGGGTAAAGACAGGGGACAGCAGAGACAGGTAGAGACAAGGTAAAGACAGGGGACAACAGAGACAGGTAGAGACAGGGGACAACAGAGACAGGTAGAGACAGGGGACAACAGAGACAGGTAGAGACAGGGGACAACAGAGACAGGTAGAGACAGGGTAAAGACAGGGGACAACAGAGACAGGTAGAGACAGGGGACAACAGAGACAGGTAGAGACAGGGTAAAGACAGGGGACAACAGAGACAGGTAGAGACAGGGTAAAGACAGGGGACAACAGAGACAGGTAGAGACAGGGTAAAGACAGGGGACAACAGAGACAGGTAGAGACAGGGTAAAGACAGGGGACAACAGAGACAGGTAGAGACAGGGGACAACAGAGACAGGTAGAGACAGGGTAAAGACAGGGGACAACAGAGACAGGTAGAGACAGGGTAAAGACAGGGGATAACAGAGACAGGTAGAGACAGGGTAAAGACAGGGGACAGCAGAGACAGGTAGAGACAGGGTAAAGACAGGGGACAACAGAGACAGGTAGAGACAGGGGACTACAGAGACAGGTAGAGACAGGGTAAAGACAGGGGACAACAGAGACAAGTAGAGACAGGGTAAAGACAGGGGACAACAGAGACAGGTAGAGACAGGGTAAAGACAGGGGACAACAGAGACAGGTAGAGACAGGGTAAAGACAGGGGACAACAGAGACAGGTAGAGACAGGGTAAAGACAGGGGACAACAGAGACAGGTAGAGACAGGGTAAAGACAGGGGACAACAGAGACAGGTAGAGACAGTGTAAAGACAGGGGACAGCAGAGGGTTAAGACCTACAGTGTGACACATCCATCACTAAGGAAGGTGTCTATCTCTCCACAGATAGCACAATGTGTTCTCATGGAGCGACATGGATTTAGTGACGGTCTTGAACAAATGGATAATCCACCAATCCCTGCATCTCTTTTGCATTACGCAGCTATAATGTGGAGAAGATGTCGCTGTCAATCTCTTTTTATTCATCACTCTGCTTCCTACAGTAGCATGGAGAGTCATGTTGATATGGATGTATCTTCACTGTGTAGACAGGCATGACTATAGGGATACTGACTGTGTACGCTGTCTGTTTGAATGCTTATTCCATTGTCTTTTATAGCTTGTCAATGTCACAGAGGTCACTGAGAGAGGGGGGAGGGTGATATATAGTCCTCTGAAACCCTGAGAGAGAAAGAGAGAGAGAGAGAGAGAGAGAGAGAGAGAGAGACCGACCATGGGGTTAGTAGGAAAACAAAAGCAGGCTTTCTGAATGCAAAATGAGCTGGTCTGTCCTGTGGGACTGAGACAGGACAGATGGAGGCAGAGTGGAGTGGAGCAGAGTTGACAGAGAGACAGAGAGGAACAGAGTGGACAGAGAGACAGAGAGGAGCAGAGTGGACAGAGAGACAGAGAGGAACAGAGTGGACAGAGAGACAGAGAGGAACAGAGTGGACAGAGAGACAGAGAGGAACAGAGTGGACAGAGAGACAGAGAGGAGCAGAGTGGACAGAGAGACAGAGAGGAACAGAGTGGACAGAGAGGAACAGAGTGGACAGAGAGACAGAGAGGAACAGAGTGGACAGAGAGGAACAGAGTGGACAGAGAGACAGAGAGGAACAGAGTGGACAGAGAGACAGAGAGACAGAGAGGAACAGAGTGGACAGAGAGACAGAGAGGAAAAGAATGGACAGAGAGACAGAGAGGAACAGAGTGGACAGAGAGACAGAGAGGAACAGAGTGGACAGAGAGACAGAGAGGAACAGAGTGGACAGAGAGACAGAGAGGAACAGAGTGGACAGAGAGACAGAGAGGAACAGAGTGGACAGAGAGACAGAGAGGAAAAGAGTGGACAGAGAGACAGAGAGGAACAGAGTGGACAGAGAGACAGAGAGGAACAGAGTGGACAGAGAGACAGAGAGGAACAGAGTGGACAGAGAGACAGAGAGGAAAAGAGTGGACAGAGAGACAGAGAGGAACAGAGTGGACAGAGAGACAGAGAGGAACAGAGTGGACAGAGAGACAGAGAGGAAAAGAGTGGACAGAGAGACAGAGAGGAACAGAGTGGACAGAGAGACAGAGAGGAACAGAGTGGACAGAGAGACAGAGAGGAACAGAGTGGACAGAGAGACAGAGAGGAACAGAGTGGACAGAGAGACAGAGAGGAACAGAGTGGACAGAGAGACAGAGAGGAACAGAGTGGACAGAGAGACAGAGAGGAACAGAGTGGACAGAGAGACAGAGAGGAACAGAGTGGACAGAGAGACAGAGAGGAACAGAGTGGACAGAGAGACAGAGAGGAACAGAGTGGACAGAGAGACAGAGAGGAAAAGAGTGGACAGAGAGACAGAGAGGAACAGAGTGGACAGAGAGACAGAGAGGAACAGAGTGGACAGAGAGACAGAGAGGAACAGAGAGACAGAGAGACAGAGAGGAACAGAGTGGACAGAGAGACAGAGAGGAACAGAGTGGACAGAGAGAGCTCTCAGAACCTGCTGTGGATATGCTCACCATTATGAGTCAACACTCCTTGTTCAACAGGACGCAGTGAGACAGGAGGAGGAGTAGGGTGAGACAGGAGGAGGAGGGTGAGACAGGAGGAGGAGGAGGAGACAGGAGGAGGAGGAGGAGGAGGGTGAGACAGGAGGAGGAGGGTGAGACAGGAGGAGGAGGAGGAGACAGGAGGAAGAGGAGGAGGGTGAGACAGGAGGAGGAGGGTGAGACAGGAGGAGGTGGAGGGTGAGACAGGAGGAGGAGTAGGGAGACAGGAGGAAGAGGAGGGGGAGACAGGAGGAGGAGGGTGAGACAGGAGGAGGAGGGTGAGACAGGAGATGGAGGAGGAGACAGGAGGAGGAGGAGGAGTGTGAGACAGGAGGAGGAGGGTGAGACAGGAGGAGGTGGAGGGTGAGACAGGAGGAGGAGTAGGGAGACAGGAGGAAGAGGAGGGGGAGACAGGAGGAGGAGGGTGAGACAGGAGGAGGAGGGTGAGACAGGAGATGGAGGGTGAGACAGGAGGAGGAGGGGGAGACAGGAGGAGGAGGGTGAGACAGGAGGAGGAGGGTGAGACAGGAGGAGGAGTTGTGAGACAGGAGGAGGAGGGTGAGACAGGAGATGGAGGGTGAGACAGGAGGAGGAGGGTGAGACAGGAGGAGGAGGGTGAGACAGGAGATGGAGGGTGAGAGAGGAGGAGGAGATGAGACAGGAGGAGGAGGGTGAGACAGGAGGAGGAGGGTGAGACAGGAGATGGAGGGTGAGAGAGGAGGAGGGTGAGACAGGAGATGGAGGGTGAGACAGGAGATGGAGGGTGAGACAGGAGATGGAGGGTGAGACAGGAGGAGGGTGAGACAGGAGGAGGAGGGTGAGACAGGAGGAGGAGATGAGACAGGAGATGGAGGGTGAGACAGGAGATGGAGGGTGAGACAGGAGGAGGAGATGAGACAGGAGGAGGAGGGTGAGACAGGAGGAGGAGGGTGAGACAGGAGGAGGAGGGTGAGACAGGAGGAAGAGGAGGGGGAGACAAGAGGAGGAGGGTGAGACAGGAGGAGGAGGGTGAGACAGGAGGAAGAGGAGGGGGAGACAAGAGGAGGAGGGTGAGACAGGAGGAGGAGGGTGAGACAGGAGGAAGAGGAGGGGGAGACAAGAGGAGGAGGGTGAGACAGGAGATGGAGGGTGAGACAGGAGATGGAGGGTGAGACAGGAGATGGAGGGTGAGACAGGAGGAGGAGTTGAGACAGGAGATGGAGGGTGAGACAGGAGGAGGAGGGTGAGACAGGAGGAAGAGGAGGGGGAGACAGGAGGAGGAGGGTGAGACAGGAGATGGAGGGTGAGACAACTCTGATGTAAAATGTGTTTTCATTGAAGAAAATGTGACTAAGTCATATTTGATTCTAAATTCCTCTATTGGTTCTGTCAGAAAGTTGTTGAAAGTGAAGCCAAAGCATCCCAGATGAGGATTTCCAAGCCTGGATGAAAAGCATAAAAACACTATAGGAAGGAGACAGACAGATGTCTAGATGTTTGGTCGTCTTGCAGGGCTGTGTTAAGAGGGTCTGCTCTCTCTTTCTCTCTCCAAGCATCCCTCCATTCCTCCATCCCTCCATCCCTCCATCCCTCCATTCCTCCATCCCTCCATCCCTCCATTCCTCCATCCCTCCATTCCTCCATCCCTCCATCCCTCCATCCCTCCATTCCCTCCATCCCTCCATCCTCCATCCCTCCATTCCTCCATCCCTCCATCCCTCCTTCCCTCCATCCCTCCATCCCTCCTTCCCTCCATCCCTCCATCCCTCCATCCCTCCATCCCTCCATCCCTCCATCCCTCCATTCCTCCATCCCTCCATCCCTCCATCCCTCCATCCCTCCATTCCTCCATCCCTCCATCCCTCCATTCCTCCATCCCTCCATCCCTCCATCCCTCCATTCCTCCATCCCTCCATCCCTCCATTCCTCCATCCCTCCATCCCTCCATCCCAGGCTGAATAACCAAGTAGCTGCTGTGTGTTGCTGGGAAGTTGAATCACACATGGCTCAAAGCACTTCTTCAACTGGCAGTCAGACCATCCATTCCCCTTTCTAGGGATTACTCTGAGGAATGTGTTTACTGTTTCTCTCTCCATAAAGGATGTATGGAAATCACAGGGCTACAGACACCACACATAGCCTGTTTTGAAATTCTAAAAAGGTGGGGAGAAAATCTATATTGTCCTTTTGAGGCAAGAGGAAGCCTTCCATTTAGTCCTCACCATGACTGTCATAGTAATCTGATATGACAAATTCACATACAGTGGATTAGCTGCCAGTGGAGAAAGCTAAGCGGTTAATATTTGTTGATGTTGCTTTTATCTAGCAGGCTTGTGTCCCCTGGCTGTGGTTACCTTGGCAATGAGAGGAGATTCTCCCTCCTCTGACTCCAGCGCCGGCAGGCTGCTCATCATTTTCCTCTGCTGTCAAAATCTTTGATGTTCCCCAACTCTTGATGTCAGGCTATGAAAAATGCTTAGCTCAATTTAAGCCTCTCGCAAAAATAGGGCTAACAACTGTAATTAAATCATTAAATTCTTGTCTCCGCTTCACAGAGCAGAGAGAAAATTAACTTCCCACCAACCACATTTTCTACTTGAACATGAAATAATGATTTTTTTTTGCTCATATAATTACAAAGCTTACATCTGATAGAGTCAGCATCCAGGGGGATTACCACATGCATGAGTATTAGACCTCATTACCAGCTTGACTGCTAAATTATTACATCTTGTAATTGGATGGTGAGATTTATACTCAGATTGGCCGGGTTTCTATAAGATTGTAATTACAAGCTTCATTGGTTTGCTACTTATCGGAACTTCGCAGAGAAAACAACTGGCAAAATGAAATGAGCATTTCATTAACCTATCGCCTTATCATGGGAAAACCTGTGTAACGTTCATGTATGCATTAACATAAATAGGATCATTCATTTCTGTGCCAGATAGGGCTATGGGTGGGGGGGGGGGGGGGGGGGGGGGGGGCTGTGTGAGGCTATGGGTGGGGGGGGGGGGGGGGCTGTGTGAGGCCAAAGGTGTAGGATGGGGGGGGTAGGGAGTGGCCAAGCATTCATTTCCACTGAGTTGATTTAACCTTCATAATCCACGCTGATGGGAAAAAATAATAAATGAGTTGTCTATTTTACAAGGATGAACTCAATACATCTATTACTTAAAGACTAACTGAGTGTGAAAGTGGTCATTTGATGAGAGGCAGGGTGCAGAGTCTGTGGGCCCACAGAGGGGCCTCTCTTGATGTTCCTCTCAGTGTTAACAGAATCCCTGCTCTGGTTCCTGCTCAAACACAACAGCAGCTGGAGATTGGATGCCCACATAGATAACCTTCTCACACAATGACACTGTGGGATCGATGCCGGTTTGATGGGCGCTCACACAAAGGAGAGGGGTGGGAGAGGGTTTGATGGGCACTCACACAAAGGAGAGGAACAGAGTGGGAGAGGGTTGGAACAAACTGGAGGAGGAGGAGGAGGGGGATATAAAATTGTACAATTACTGAGCAAACACCATTTTTCTCTCTTTATCAAGAGATTTCATGGTGTGGCCAATGTGTTGGCAGACCAGCTGAGAACAACTAATGCCAGTTTTACTCTGGTCCAATCAGCGGGCCTCGTCAGACGAAGTTGCTATTGAACTTCATTGTCTGGTGAGTTTTTTCAGCTGGGATCAATGTGATTTAACATGGAACTGATGCAGAACCAGGGCTGCAACCTCCCCCCCTACAGCAGTACCTCCGCAACCCCAGTCCACAACCCCAGTCAGTCTCCATGCTGTATAACCTCCCCCCCCTACAGCAGTACCTCCACAACCCCAGTCAGTCTCCATGCTGTATAACCTCCCCCCCTACAGCAGTACCTCCACAACCCCAGTCCAACCCCAGTCAGTCCCCATGCTGTATAACCTCCCCCCCTACAGCAGTACCTCCACAACCCCAGTCCACAACCCCAGTCCACAACCCCAGTCAGTCTCCATGCTGTATAACCTCCCCCCCCTACAGCAGTACCTCCACAACCCCAGTCCAACCCCAGTCAGTCTCCATGCTGTATAACCTCCCCCCCCCTACAGCAGTACCTCCACAACCCCAGTCAGTCTCCATGCTGTATAACTCATTAAATCCTAACTGAATTTGAGGTACTGTGTTCTCATCTGGGCCCTATAACCAGACCATCCAGAAGGGAGACAAGCTGCTCTCAGGCCCAACATCCATAACGTGAATACAAACTGCACTCAATGGTAGTTATAGCTCCACACATCATAGAGGAATCAGGACCTGGCAACAAACTGAGAAACATTTGTAGTCGGGTGCACTTTTAAGTTCATGGGGCATGAGCACCACTAGTACAGACCCTAGTGCTGGTGGGTAGAACTGTTGTTGTTTTCTCTGTTCAGATGGAGAAATATGTCTCTAATTCATTTATTAGTATATCATTTGGTCAGAAAGCTTGTCTGATGTGTTGATAACCTGACTGTCCTCCATTCAGGAAATCCATCAGATCCTGATCTGGGTCTTGTCATACCTTCCACTGTAACACTCATTGTTGCAGCAAGCATGAAATGCTTCATTTTCAGTCATATTTGTTTTACCTAATTCACATTATCCCTTTTATTCTGTGGGTAAAAAAATATATTTTCACAAATTTCAAAACAAATCATTTATTGAGTACGGTGGATACCAATATGCCTTCTAGACCCATGTTGTGCATCTAAGGAGAAAACGTCTAATAGGTTGTTATTTTAAAAAACGTCACATTAAGGTGCAGAGCGTTCCATTGCCCTGCTGGGAGGTAAGGTGGGAGGTAAGCTGGGAGGTAAGGTGGGAGGTAAGCTGGGAGGTAAGGTGGGAGGTAAGGTGACACCCATTGACAACTTCATGCCGTTAAATAAATGTTAACTTTTTGGTTGTAATATCATCACCTCTTGAAGAGCGTAGCCAGACCTATACAGTTCCCATTATCACATGCAAAACAATTGCGCACATTTAATTGTATATTTGAGTGAGATAAAATAAGTAAACTATACCTGCCAAGTATGAGCGGTTTAGGTTCATTTCCCATCATTTGTGGGCTCTGCCTGTCAAGCAGCATAATGGCGCATTTGTAGATGTACTGTTAGTTTATCACGTTTACTTTGTAAGCTACCGGTAGAAACTTTGTACAGTTGGCTAAATATAGTGGTAAGTAGACCTAATGTACTTTTTTCTCCAACCAGCGTAGGCTTACCTAGGGAAGTTAGCTAACATTATTATTATTAACAACATACCAGCGTAGGCTTACCTAGGGAAGTTAGCTAACATTATTATTATTAACAACATACCAGCGTAGGCTTACCTAGGGAAGTTAGCTAACATTATTATTATTAACAACATACCAGCGTAGGCTTACCTAGGGAAGTTAGCTAACACTATCCCCTTCGAACATTGTTTTAAAGTGTTTAATCACTACTGCTGCTGCTGACATAATCGGCTACATGGATTTAAGGACCACGTCAAATTGGCTAGCTAGTTACTAACAGGTCAATATAGCTGGTTAACAAGATAACTATCAGGGGATAAACTAGATGGATAACTTTACCAGGATGAGGCTAGTTACTAACAGGTCAATATAGCTGGTTACCAAGATAACTATCAGGGGATAAACTAGATGGATAACTTTACCAGGATGAGGCTAGTTACTAACAGGTCAATATAGCTGGTTAACAAGATAACTATCAGGGGATAAACTAGATGGATAACTTTACCAGGATGAGGCTAGTTACTAACAGGTCAATATAGCTGGTTAACAAGATAACTATCAGGGGATAAACCTAGATGGATAACTTTACCAGGATGAGGCTAGTTACTAACAGGTCAATATAGCTGGTTAACAAGATAACTATCAGGGGATAAACCTAGATGGATAACTTTACCAGGATGAGGCTAGTTACTAACAGGTCAATATAGCTGGTTAACAAGATAACTATCAGGGGATAAACTAGATGGATAACTTTACCAGGATGAGACTAGTTACTAACAGGTCAACTATAGCTGGGTTACCAAGATAACTATCAGGGGATAAACTAGATGGATAACTCTACCAGGATGAGGCTAGTTACTAACAGGTCAATATAGCTGGTTAACAAGATAACTATCAGGGGATAAACTAGATGGATAACTTTACCAGGATGAGGCTAGTTACTAACAGGTCAATATAGCTGGTTAACAAGATAACTATCAGGGGATAAACTAGATGGATAACTTTACCAGGATGAGGCTAGTTACTAACAGGTCAATATAGCTGGTTAACAAGATAACTATCAGGGGATAAACTAGATGGATAACTTTACCAGGATGAGGCTAGTTACTAACAGGTCAATATAGCTGGTTAACAAGATAACTATCAGGGGATAAACTAGATGGATAACTTTACCAGGATGAGGCTAGTTACTAACAGGTCAATATAGCTGGTTAACAAGATAACTATCAGGGGATAAACTAGATGGATAACTTTACCAGGATGAGGCTAGTTACTAACAGGTCAATATAGCTGGTTAACAAGATAACTATCAGGGGATAAACTAGATGGATAACTTTACCAGGATGAGGCTAGTTACTAACAGGTCAATATAGCTGGTTAACAAGATAACTATCAGGGGATAAACTAGATGGATAACTTTACCAGGATGAGGCTAGTTACTAACAGGTCAATATAGCTGGTTAACAAGATAACTATCAGGGGATAAACTAGATGGATAACTTTACCAGGATGAGGCTAGTTACTAACAGGTCAATATAGCTGGTTAACAAGATAACTATCAGGGGATAAACTAGATGGATAACTTTACCAGGATGAGGCTAGTTACTAACAGGTCAATATAGCTGGTTAACAAGATAACTATCAGGGGATAAACTAGATGGATAACTTTACCAGGATGAGGCTAGTTACTAACAGGTCAATATAGCTGGTTACCAAGATAACTATCAGGGGATAAACTAGATGGATAACTTTACCAGGATGAGGCTAGTTACTAACAGGTCAATATAGCTGGTTAACAAGATAACTATCAGGGGATAAACTAGATGGATAACTTTACCAGGATGAGGCTAGTTACTAACAGGTCAATATAGCTGGTTAACAAGATAACTATCAGGGGATAAACTAGATGGATAACTTTACCAGGATGAGGCTAGTTACTAACAGGTCAATATAGCTGGTTAACAAGATAACTATCAGGGGATAAACTAGATGGATAACTTTACCAGGATGAGGCTAGTTACTAACAGGTCAATATAGCTGGTTAACAAGATAACTATCAGGGGATAAACTAGATGGATAACTTTACCAGGATGAGGCTAGTTACTAACAGGTCAATATAGCTGGTTAACAAGATAACTATCAGGGGATAAACTAGATGGATAACTTTACCAGGATGAGGCTAGTTACTAACAGGTCAATATAGCTGGTTAACAAGATAACTATCAGGGGATAAACTAGATGGATAACTTTACCAGGATGAGGCTAGTTACTAACAGGTCAATATAGCTGGTTAACAAGATAACTATCAGGGGATAAACTAGATGGATAACTTTACCAGGATGAGGCTAGTTACTAACAGGTCAATATAGCTGGTTAACAAGATAACTATCAGGGGATAAACTAGATGGATAACTTTACCAGGATGAGGCTAGTTACTAACAGGTCAATATAGCTGGTTAACAAGATAACTATCAGGGGATAAACTAGATGGATAACTTTACCAGGATGAGGCTAGTTACTAACAGGTCAATATAGCTGGTTAACAAGATAACTATCAGGGGATAAACTAGATGGATAACTTTACCAGGATGAGGCTAGTTACTAACAGGTCAATATAGCTGGTTAACAAGATAACTATCAGGGGATAAACTAGATGGATAACTTTACCAGGATGAGGCTAGTTACTAACAGGTCAATATAGCTGGTTAACAAGATAACTATCAGGGGATAAACTAGATGGATAACTTTACCAGGATGAGGCTAGTTACTAACAGGTCAATATAGCTGGTTAACAAGATAACTATCAGGGGATAAACTAGATGGATAACTTTACCAGGATGAGGCTAGTTACTAACAGGTCAATATAGCTGGTTAACAAGATAACTATCAGGGGATAAACTAGATGGATAACTTTACCAGGATGAGGCTAGTTACTAACAGGTCAATATAGCTGGTTAACAAGATAACTATCAGGGGATAAACTAGATGGATAACTTTACCAGGATGAGGCTAGTTACTAACAGGTCAATATAGCTGGTTAACAAGATAACTATCAGGGGATAAACTAGATGGATAACTTTACCAGGATGAGGCTAGTTACTAACAGGTCAATATAGCTGGTTAACAAGATAACTATCAGGGGATAAACTAGATGGATAACTTTACCAGGATGAGGCTAGTTACTAACAGGTCAATATAGCTGGTTAACAAGATAACTATCAGGGGATAAACTAGATGGATAACTTTACCAGGATGAGGCTAGTTACTAACAGGTCAATATAGCTGGTTAACAAGATAACTATCAGGGGATAAACTAGATGGATAACTTTACCAGGATGAGGCTAGTTACTAACAGGTCAATATAGCTGGTTAACAAGATAACTATCAGGGGATAAACTAGATGGATAACTTTACCAGGATGAGGCTAGTTACTAACAGGTCAATATAGCTGGTTAACAAGATAACTATCAGGGGATAAACTAGATGGATAACTTTACCAGGATTAGGCTAGTTACTAACAGGTCAATATAGCTGGTTTAACAAGATAAACTATCAGGGGATAAACTAGATGGATAACTTTACCAGGATGAGGCTAGTTACTACAGGTCAATATAGCTGGTTAACAAGAAACTATCAGGGGATAAACTAGTATGGATAACTTTACCAGGATGAGGCTAGTTACTAACAGGTCAATACTAGCTGGTTAACAAGATAACTATCAGGGGATTACAACCTAGATGGATACACTTTACCAGGATGAGGCTAGTTACTAACAGGTCAATATAGCTGGTTAACAAGATAAACTATCAGGGGATAAACTAGATGGATAACTTTACCAGGATAGGGCTAGTTACTACAGGATCAATATAGCTGGTAACAAGATAACTATCAGGGGATAAACTAGATGGATAACTTTACCAGGATGAGGCCTAGTACTAACAGGTCCAATATAGCTGGTTAACAAGATAACTATCGGGGATAAACTAGATGGATCTCATTACTCAGGATGAGGCTAGGTTACTAACAGGTCAATATAGCTGGTTAACAATATAAAAGATAACTATCAGGGGATAAACTAGATGGATTAACTTTACCAGGATGAGGCTAGTTACTAACAGGTTCAATATAGCTGGTTAACAAGATAACTGCAATCAGGGGATAAAACTAGATGGATAACTTTACCAGGATGAGGCTTAGTTACTTAACAGGTCAATATAGCTGGTTAACAAGATAACTATCAGGTGGGATAAACTAGATGGATAACTATACCAGGATGAGGCTAGTTACTATCAGGTCAATATAGCTGGTTTAACAAGATAACTATCAGGGGATAAACTAGATGGATAACTTTACCAGGATGAGGCTAGTTACTTAACAGGTCAATATAGCTGGTTAACAAGATAACTATCAGGGGGATAAAACTAGATGGATAACTTTACCAGGATGAGGCTAGTTACTACAGGTCAAAGAATATAGCTGGTTAACAAGATAACTATCAGGGGGATAAACTAGGATGGATAACTTTACCAGGATGAGGCTAGTTACTAACAGGTCAATATAGCTGGTTAACAAGATAACTATCAGGGGATAAACTAGATGGATAACTTTACCAGGATGAGGCTAGTTACTAACAGGTCAATATAGCTGGTTAACAAGATAACTATCAGGGGATAAACTAGATGGATAACTTTACCAGGATGAGGCTAGTTACTAACAGGTCAATATAGCTGGTTAACAAGATAACTATCAGGGGATAAACTAGATGGATAACTTTACCAGGATGAGGCTAGTTACTAACAGGTCAATATAGCTGGTTAACAAGATAACTATCAGGGGATAAACTAGATGGATAACTTTACCAGGATGAGGCTAGTTACTAACAGGTCAATATAGCTGGTTAACAAGATAACTATCAGGGGATAAACTAGATGGATAACTTTACCAGGATGAGGCTAGTTACTAACAGGTCAATATAGCTGGTTAACAAGATAACTATCAGGGGATAAACTAGATGGATAACTTTACCAGGATGAGGCTAGTTACTAACAGGTCAATATAGCTGGTTAACAAGATAACTATCAGGGGATAAACTAGATGGATAACTTTACCAGGATGAGGCTAGTTACTAACAGGTCAATATAGCTGGTTAACAAGATAACTATCAGGGGATAAACTAGATGGATAACTTTACCAGGATGAGGCTAGTTACTAACAGGTCAATATAGCTGGTTAACAAGATAACTATCAGGGGATAAACTAGATGGATAACTTTACCAGGATGAGGCTAGTTACTAACAGGTCAATATAGCTGGTTAACAAGATAACTATCAGGGGATAAACTAGATGGATAACTTTACCAGGATGAGGCTAGTTACTAACAGGTCAATATAGCTGGTTAACAAGATAACTATCAGGGGATAAACTAGATGGATAACTTTACCAGGATGAGGCTAGTTACTAACAGGTCAATATAGCTGGTTAACAAGATAACTATCAGGGGATAAACTAGATGGATAACTTTACCAGGATGAGGCTAGTTACTAACAGGTCAATATAGCTGGTTAACAAGATAACTATCAGGGGATAAACTAGATGGATAACTTTACCAGGATGAGGCTAGTTACTAACAGGTCAATATAGCTGGTTAACAAGATAACTATCAGGGGATAAACTAGATGGATAACTTTACCAGGATGAGGCTAGTTACTAACAGGTCAATATAGCTGGTTAACAAGATAACTATCAGGGGATAAACTAGATGGATAACTTTACCAGGATGAGGCTAGTTACTAACAGGTCAATATAGCTGGTTAACAAGATAACTATCAGGGGATAAACTAGATGGATAACTTTACCAGGATGAGGCTAGTTACTAACAGGTCAATATAGCTGGTTAACAAGATAACTATCAGGGGATAAACTAGATGGATAACTTTACCAGGATGAGGCTAGTTACTAACAGGTCAATATAGCTGGTTAACAAGATAACTATCAGGGGATAAACTAGATGGATAACTTTACCAGGATGAGGCTAGTTACTAACAGGTCAATATAGCTGGTTAACAAGATAACTATCAGGGGATAAACTAGATGGATAACTTTACCAGGATGAGGCTAGTTACTAACAGGTCAATATAGCTGGTTAACAAGATAACTATCAGGGGATAAACTAGATGGATAACTTTACCAGGATGAGGCTAGTTACTAACAGGTCAATATAGCTGGTTAACAAGATAACTATCAGGGGATAAACTAGATGGATAACTTTACCAGGATGAGGCTAGTTACTAACAGGTCAATATAGCTGGTTAACAAGATAACTATCAGGGGATAAACTAGATGGATAACTTTACCAGGATGAGGCTAGTTACTAACAGGTCAATATAGCTGGTTAACAAGATAACTATCAGGGGATAAACTAGATGGATAACTTTACCAGGATGAGGCTAGTTACTAACAGGTCAATATAGCTGGTTAACAAGATAACTATCAGGGGTATAAACTAGATGGATAACTTTACCAGGATGAGGCTAGTTACTAACAGGTCAATATAGCTGGTTAACAAGATAACTATCAGGGGATAAACTAGATGGATAACTTTACCAGGATGAGGCTAGTTACTAACAGGTCAATATAGCTGGTTAACAAGATAACTATCAGGGGATAAACTAGATGGATAACTTTACCAGGATGAGGCTAGTTACTAACAGGTCAATATAGCTGGTTAACAAGATAACTATCAGGGGATAAACTAGATGGATAACTTTACCAGGATGAGGCTAGTTACTAACAGGTCAATATAGCTGGTTAACAAGATAACTATCAGGGGATAAACTAGATGGATAACTTTACCAGGATGAGGCTAGTTACTAACAGGTCAATATAGCTGGTTAACAAGATAACTATCAGGGGATAAACTAGATGGATAACTTTACCAGGATGAGGCTAGTTACTAACAGGTCAATATAGCTGGTTAACAAGATAACTATCAGGGGATAAACTAGATGGATAACTTTACCAGGATGAGGCTAGTTACTAACAGGTCAATATAGCTGGTTAACAAGATAACTATCAGGGGATAAACTAGATGGATAACTTTACCAGGATGAGGCTAGTTACTAACAGGTCAATATAGCTGGTTAACAAGATAACTATCAGGGGATAAACTAGATGGATAACTTTACCAGGATGAGGCTAGTTACTAACAGGTCAATATAGCTGGTTAACAAGATAACTATCAGGGGATAAACTAGATGGATAACTTTACCAGGATGAGGCTAGTTACTAACAGGTCAATATAGCTGGTTAACAAGATAACTATCAGGGGATAAACTAGATGGATAACTTTACCAGGATGAGGCTAGTTACTAACAGGTCAATATAGCTGGTTAACAAGATAACTATCAGGGGATAAACTAGATGGATAACTTTACCAGGATGAGGCTAGTTACTAACAGGTCAATATAGCTGGTTAACAAGATAACTATCAGGGGATAAACTAGATGGATAACTTTACCAGGATGAGGCTAGTTACTAACAGGTCAATATAGCTGGTTAACAAGATAACTATCAGGGGATAAACTAGATGGATAACTTTACCAGGATGAGGCTAGTTACTAACAGGTCAATATAGCTGGTTAACAAGATAACTATCAGGGGATAAACTAGATGGATAACTTTACCAGGATGAGGCTAGTTACTAACAGGTCAATATAGCTGGTTAACAAGATAACTATCAGGGGATAAACTAGATGGATAACTTTACCAGGATGAGGCTAGTTACTAACAGGTCAATATAGCTGGTTAACAAGATAACTATCAGGGGATAAACTAGATGGATAACTTTACCAGGATGAGGCTAGTTACTAACAGGTCAATATAGCTGGTTAACAAGATAACTATCAGGGGATAAACTAGATGGATAACTTTACCAGGATGAGGCTAGTTACTAACAGGTCAATATAGCTGGTTAACAAGATAACTATCAGGGGATAAACTAGATGGATAACTTTACCAGGATGAGGCTAGTTACTAACAGGTCAATATAGCTGGTTAACAAGATAACTATCAGGGGATAAACTAGATGGATAACTTTACCAGGATGAGGCTAGTTACTAACAGGTCAATATAGCTGGTTAACAAGATAACTATCAGGGGATAAACTAGATGGATAACTTTACCAGGATGAGGCTAGTTACTAACAGGTCAATATAGCTGGTTAACAAGATAACTATCAGGGGATAAACTAGATGGATAACTTTACCAGGATGAGGCTAGTTACTAACAGGTCAATATAGCTGGTTAACAAGATAACTATCAGGGGATAAACTAGATGGATAACTTTACCAGGATGAGGCTAGTTACTAACAGGTCAATATAGCTGGTTAACAAGATAACTATCAGGGGATAAACTAGATGGATAACTTTACCAGGATGAGGCTAGTTACTAACAGGTCAATATAGCTGGTTAACAAGATAACTATCAGGGGATAAACTAGATGGATAACTTTACCCAGGATGAGGCTAGTTACTAACAGGTCAATATAGCTGGTTACCAAGATAACTATCAGGGGATAAACTAGATGGATAACTTTACCAGGATGAGGCTAGTTACAAACAGGTCAATATAGCTGGTTACCAAGATAAACTATCAGGGGATAAACTAGATGGATAACTTTACCAGGATGAGGCTAGTTACTAAAAGGTCAATATAGCTGGTTAACAAGATAACTATCAGGGGATAAACTAGATGGATAACTTTACAGGATGAGGCTAGTTACTAACAGGTCAATATAGCTGGTTAACAAGATAACTATCAGGGGATAAACTAGTGATGGATAACTTTACCAGGATGAGGCTAGTTACTAACAGGTCAATATAGCTGGTTAACAAGATAACTATCAGGGGATAAACTAGATGGATAACTTTACCAGGATGAGGCTAGTTACTAACAGGTCAATATAGCTGGTTAACAAGATAACTATCAGGGGATAAACTAGATGGATAACTTTACCAGGATGAGGCTAGTTACTAACAGGTCAATATAGCTGGTTAACAAGATAACTATCAGGGGATAAACTAGATGGATAACTTTACCAGGATGAGGCTAGTTACTAACAGGTCAATATAGCTGGTTAACAAGATAACTATCAGGGGATAAACTAGATGGATAACTTTACCAGGATGAGGCTAGTTACTAACAGGTCAATATAGCTGGTTAACAAGATAACTATCAGGGGATAAACTAGATGGATAACTTTACCAGGATGAGGCTAGTTACTAACAGGTCAATATAGCTGGTTAACAAGATAACTATCAGGGGATAAACTAGATGGATAACTTTACCAGGATGAGGCTAGTTACTAACAGGTCAATATAGCTGGTTAACAAGATAACTATCAGGGGATAAACTAGATGGATAACTTTACCAGGATGAGGCTAGTTACTAACAGGTCAATATAGCTGGTTATACAAGATAACTATCAGGGGGGATAAACTAGATGGATAACTTTACCAGGATGAGGCTAGTTACTAACAGGTCAATATAGCTGGTTACCAAGATAACTATCAGGGGATAAACTAGATGGATAACTTTACCAGGGATGAGGGCTAGTTACTAACAGGTCAATATAGCTGGTTAACAAGATAACTATCAGGGGATAAACTAGATGGATAACTTTACCAGGATGAGGCTAGTTACTAACAGGTCAATATAGCTGGTTAACAAGATAACTATCAGGGGATAAACTAGATGGGATAACTTTACCAGGATGAGGCTAGTTACTAACAGGTCAATATAGCTGGTTAACAAGATAAACTATCAGGGGATAAACTAGATGGATAACTTTACCAGGATGAGGCTAGTTACTAACAGGTCAATATAGCTGGTTAACAAGATAACTATCAGGGGATAAACTAGATGGATAACTTTACCAGGATGAGGCTAGTTACTAACAGGTCAATATAGCTGG
The DNA here is from genome assembly GCA_031479575.1 of Coregonus ussuriensis. Taxonomy (NCBI): domain Eukaryota; kingdom Metazoa; phylum Chordata; class Actinopteri; order Salmoniformes; family Salmonidae; genus Coregonus; species Coregonus ussuriensis. The sequence continues at coordinate 83,032,191 of CM062500.1, forward strand.
TTAACAAGATAACTATCAGGGGATAAACTAGATGGATAACTTTACCAGGATGAGGCTAGTTACTAACAGGTCAATATAGCTGGTTAACAAGATAACTATCAGGGGATAAACTAGATGGATAACTTTACCAGGATGAGGCTAGTTACTAACAGGTCAATATAGCTGGTTAACAAGATAACTATCAGGGGATAAACTAGATGGATAACTTTACCAGGATGAGGCTAGTTACTAACAGGTCAATATAGCTGGTTAACAAGATAACTATCAGGGGATAAACTAGATGGATAACTTTACCAGGATGAGGCTAGTTACTAACAGGTCAATATAGCTGGTTAACAAGATAACTATCAGGGGATAAACTAGATGGATAACTTTACCAGGATGAGGCTAGTTACTAACAGGTCAATATAGCTGGTTAACAAGATAACTATCAGGGGATAAACTAGATGGATAACTTTACCAGGATGAGGCTAGTTACTAACAGGTCAATATAGCTGGTTAACAAGATAACTATCAGGGGATAAACTAGATGGATAACTTTACCAGGATGAGGCTAGTTACTAACAGGTCAATATAGCTGGTTAACAAGATAACTATCAGGGGATAAACTAGATGGATAACTTTACCAGGATGAGGCTAGTTACTAACAGGTCAATATAGCTGGTTAACAAGATAACTATCAGGGGATAAACTAGATGGATAACTTTACCAGGATGAGGCTAGTTACTAACAGGTCAATATAGCTGGTTAACAAGATAACTATCAGGGGATAAACTAGATGGATAACTTTACCAGGATGAGGCTAGTTACTAACAGGTCAATATAGCTGGTTAACAAGATAACTATCAGGGGATAAACTAGATGGATAACTTTACCAGGATGAGGCTAGTTACTAACAGGTCAATATAGCTGGTTAACAAGATAACTATCAGGGGATAAACTAGATGGATAACTTTACCAGGATGAGGCTAGTTACTAACAGGTCAATATAGCTGGTTAACAAGATAACTATCAGGGGATAAACTAGATGGATAACTTTACCAGGATGAGGCTAGTTACTAACAGGTCAATATAGCTGGTTAACAAGATAACTATCAGGGGATAAACTAGATGGATAACTTTACCAGGATGAGGCTAGTTACTAACAGGTCAATATAGCTGGTTAACAAGATAACTATCAGGGGGATAAACTAGATGGATAACTTTACCAGGATGAGGCTAGTTACTAACAGGTCAATATAGCTGGTTAACAAGATAACTATCAGGGGATAAACTAGATGGATAACTTTACCAGGATGAGGCTAGTTACTAACAGGTCAATATAGCTGGTTAACAAGATAACTATCAGGGGATAAACTAGATGGATAACTTTACCAGGATGAGGCTAGTTACTAACAGGTCAATATAGCTGGTTAACAAGATAACTATCAGGGGAATAAACTAGATGGATAACTTTACCAGGATGAGGCTAGTTACTAACAGGTCAATATAGCTGGTTAACAAGATAACTATCAGGGGATAAACTAGATGGATAACTTTACCAGGATGAGGCTAGTTACTAACAGGTCAATATAGCTGGTTAACAAGATAACTATCAGGGGATAAACTAGATGGATAACTTTACCAGGATGAGGCTAGTTACTAACAGGTCAATATAGCTGGTTAACAAGATAACTATCAGGGGATAAACTAGATGGATAACTTTACCAGGATGAGGCTAGTTACTAACAGGTCAATATAGCTGGTTAACAAGATAACTATCAGGGGATAAAACTAGATGGATAACTTTACCAGGATGAGGCTAGTTACTAACAGGTCAATATAGCTGGTTAACAAGATAACTATCAGGGGATAAACTAGATGGATAACTTTACCAGGATGAGGCTAGTTACTAACAGGTCAATATAGCTGGTTAACAAGATAACTATCAGGGGATAAACTAGATGGATAACTTTACCAGGATGAGGCTAGTTACTAACAGGTCAATATAGCTGGTTAACAAGATAACTATCAGGGGATAAACTAGATGGATAACTTTACCAGGATGAGGCTAGTTACTAACAGGTCAATATAGCTGGTTAACAAGATAACTATCAGGGGATAAACTAGATGGATAACTTTACCAGGATGAGGCTAGTTACTAACAGGTCAATATAGCTGGTTAACAAGATAACTATCAGGGGATAAACTAGATGGATAACTTTACCAGGATGAGGCTAGTTACTAACAGGTCAATATAGCTGGTTAACAAGATAACTATCAGGGGATAAACTAGATGGATAACTTTACCAGGATGAGGCTAGTTACTAACAGGTCAATATAGCTGGTTAACAAGATAACTATCAGGGGATAAAACTAGATGGATAACTTTACCAGGATGAGGCTAGTTACTAAACAGGTCAATATAGCTGGTTAACAAGATAACTATCAGGGGATAAACTAGATGGATAACTTTACCAGGATGAGGCTAGTTACTAACAGGTCAATATAGCTGGTTAACAAGATAACTATCAGGGGATAAACTAGATGGATAACTTTACCAGGATGAGGCTAGTTACTAACAGGTCAATATAGCTGGTTAACAAGATAACTATCAGGGGATATAAACTAGATGGATAACTTTACCAGGATGAGGCTAGTTACTAACAGGTCAATATAGCTGGTTAACAAGATAACTATCAGGGGAATAAACTAGATGGATAACTTTACCAGGATGAGGCTAGTTACTAACAGGTCAATATAGCTGGTTAACAAGATAACTATCAGGGGATAAACTAGATGGATAACTTTACCAGGATGAGGCTAGTTACTAACAGGTCAATATAGCTGGTTAACCAAGATAACTATCAGGGGATAAACTAGATGGATAACTTTACCAGGATGAGGCTAGTTACTAACAGCGTCAATATAGCTGGTTAACAAGATAACTATCAGGGGATAAACTAGATGGATAACTTTACCAGGATGAGGCTAGTTACTAACAGGTCAATATAGCTGGTTAACAAGATAACATATCAGGGGATAAACTAGATGGATAACTTTACCAGGATGAGGCTAGTTACTAACAGGTCAATATAGCTGGTTAACAAGATAACTATCAGGGGATAAACTAGATGGATAACTTTACCAGGATGAGGCTAGTTACTAACAGGTCAATATAGCTGGTTAACAAGATAACTATCAGGGGATAAACTAGATGGATAACTTTACAGGATGAGGCTAGTTACTAACAGGTCAATATAGCTGGTTAACAAGATAACTATCAGGGGATAAACTAGATGGATAAACTTTACCAGGATGAGGCTAGTTACTAACAGGTCAATATAGCTGGTTAACAAGATAAACTATCAGGGGATAAACTAGATGGATAACTTTACCAGGATGAGGCTAGTTACTAACAGGTCAATATAGCTGGTTAACAAGATAACTATCAGGGGATAAACTAGATGGATAACTTTACCAGGATGAGGCTAGTTACTAACAGGTCAATAAGCTGGTTAACAAGATAACTATCAGGGGATAAACTAGATGGGATAACTTTACCAGGATGAGGCTAGTTACTAACAGGTCAATATAGCTGGTTAACAAGATAACTATCAGGGGATAAACTAGATGGATAACTTTTACCAGGATGAGGCTAGTTACTAACAGGTCAATATAGCTGGTTAACAAGATAACTATCAGGGGATAAAACTAGATGGATAACTTTACCAGGATGAGGCTAGTTACTAACAGGTCAATATAGCTGGTTAACAAGATAACTATCAGGGGATAAACTAGATGGATAACTTTACCAGGATGAGGCTAGTTACTAAACAGGTCAATATAGCTGGTTAACAAGATAACTATCAGGGGATAAACTAGATGGATAACTTTACCAGGATGAGGCTAGTTACTAACAGGTCAATATAGCTGGTTAACAAGATAACTATCAGGGGATAAACTAGATGGATAACTTTACCAGGATGAGGGCTAGTTACTAACAGGTCAATATAGCTGGTTAACAAGATAACTATCAGGGGATAAACTAGATGGATAACTTTACCAGGATGAGGCCTAGTTACTAACAGGTCAATATAGCTGGTTAACAAGATAACTATCAGGGGATAAACTAGATGGATAACTTTACCAGGATGAGGCTAGTTACTAACAGGTCAATATAGCTGGTTAACAAGATAACTATCAGGGGATAAACTAGATGGATAACTTTACCAGGATGAGGCTAGTTACTAACAGGTCAATATAGCTGGTTACAAGATAACTATCAGGGGGATAAACTAGATGGATAACTTTACCAGGATGAGGCTAGTTACTAACAGGTCAATATAGCTGGTTAACAAGATAACTATCAGGGGGATAAACTAGATGGATAACTTTACCAGGATGAGGCTAGTTACTAACAGGTCAATATAGCTGGTTAACAAGATAACTATCAGGGGGATAAACTAGATGGATAACTTTACCAGGATGAGGCTAGTTACTAACAGGTCAATATAGCTGGTTAACAAGATAACTATCAGGGGATAAACTAGATGGATAACTTTACCAGGATGAGGCTAGTTACTAACAGGTCAATATAGCTGGTTAACAAGATAACTATCAGGGGATAAACTAGATGGATAACTTTACCAGGATGAGGCTAGTTACTAACAGGTCAATATAGCTGGTTAACAAGATAACTATCAGGGGATAAACTAGATGGATAACTTTACCAGGATGAGGCTAGTTACTAACAGGTCAATATAGCTGGTTAACAAGATAACTATCAGGGGATAAACTAGATGGATAACTTTACCAGGATGAGGCTAGTTACTAACAGGTCAATATAGCTGGTTAACCAAGATAACTATCAGGGGATAAACTAGATGATAACTTTACCAGGATGAGGCTAGTTACTAACAGGTCAATATAGCTGGTTAACAAGATAACTATCAGGGGATAAACTAGATGGATAACTTTACCAGGGATGAGGCTAGTTACTAACAGGTCAATATAGCTGGTTACCAAGATAACTATCAGGGGATAAACTAGATGGATAACTTTACCAGGATGAAGGCTAGTTACTAACAGGTCAATATAGCTGGTTAACAAGATAACTATCAGGGAAAAAAAAAAATAAACTAGATGGATAACTTTACCAGGATGAGGCTAGTTACTAACAGGTCAATATAGCTGGTTAACAAGATAACTATCAGGGGATAAACTAGATGGATAACTTAACCAGGATGAGGCTAGTTACTAACAGGTCAATATAGCTGGTTAACAAGATAACTATCAGGGGATAAACTAGATGGATAACTTTACCAGGATGAGGCTAGTTACTAACAGGTCAATATAGCTGGTTAACAAGATAACTATCAGGGGATAAACTAGATGGATAACTTTACCAGGATGAGGCTAGTTACTAACAGGTCAATATAGCTGGTTAACAAGATAACTATCAGGGGATAAACTAGATGGATAACTTTACCAGGATGAGGCTAGTTACTAACAGGTCAATATAGCTGGTTAACAAGATAACTATCAGGGGATTAAACTAGATGGATAACTTTACCAGGATGAGGCTAGTTACTAACAGGTCAATATAGCTGGTTAACAAGATAACTATCAGGGGATAAACTAGATGGATAACTTTACCAGGATGAGGCTAGTTACTAACAGGTCAATATAGCTGGTTAACAAGATAACTATCAGGGGATAAACTAGATGGATAACTTTACCAGGATGAGGCTAGTTACTAACAGGTCAATATAGCTGGTTAACAAGATAACTATCAGGGGATAAACTAGATGGATAACTTTACCAGGATGAGGCTAGTTACTAACAGGTCAATATAGCTGGTTACAGATAACTATCAGGGATAAACTAGATGGATAACTTTACCAGGATGAGGCTAGTTACTAACAGGTCAATATAGCTGGTTAACAAGATAACTATCAGGGGATAAACTAGATGGATAACTTTACCAGGATGAGGCTAGTTACTAACAGGTCAATATAGCTGGTTTAACAAGATAACTATCAGGGGATAAACTAGATGGATAACTTTACCAGGATGAGGCTAGTTACTAACAGGTCAATATAGCTGGTTACCAAGATAACTATCAGGGGATAAACTAGATGGATAACTTTACCAGGATGAGGCTAGTTACTAACAGGTCAATATATAGCTGGTTAACAAGATAACTATCAGGGGATAAACTAGATGGATAACTTTACCAGGATGAGGCTAGTTACTAACAGGTCAATATAGCTGGTTAACAAGATAACTATCAGGTGGATAAATAGATGGATAACTTTACCAGGATGAGGCTAGTTACTAACAGGTCAATATAGCTGGTTAACAAGATAACTATCAGGGGATAAACTAGATGGATAACTTTTACCAGGATGAGGCTAGTTACTAACAGGTCAATATAGCTGGGTTACCAAGATAACTATCAGGGGGATAAACTAGATGGATAACTTTACCAGGATGAGGCTAGTTACTAACAGGTCAATATAGCTGGTGTAACAAGATAACTATCAGGGGATAAACTTGATGGATAACTTTAGCCAGGATGAGGCTAGTTTACTAACAGGTCAATATAGCTGGTTAACAAGATAACTATCAGGGGATAAACTAGATGCGTATAACTTTACCAGGATGAGGCTAGATTACTAACAGGTCAATATAGCTGGTTAACAAGATAACTATCAGGGGGATAAACTAGATGGATAACTTTACCAGGATGAGGGCTAGTTACTAACAGGTCAATATAGCTGGTTAACAAGATAACTATCAGGGGATAAACTAGATGGATAACTTTACCAGGATGAGGCTAGTTACTAACAGGTCAATATAGCTGGTTAACAAGATAACTATCAGGGGATAAACTAGATGGATAACTTTACCAGGGATGAGGCTAGTTACTTAACAGGTCAATATAGCTGGTTAACAAGATAACTATCAGGGGATAAACTAGATGGATAACTTTACCAGGATGAGGCTGAGTTACTAACAGGTCAATATAGCTGGTTAACCAAGATAACTATCAGGGGATAAACTAGATGGATAACTTTACCAGGATGAGGCTAGTTACTAACAGGTCAATATAGCTGGTTAACAAGATAACTATCAGGGGATAAACTAGATGGATAACTTTACCAGGATGAGGCTAGTTACTAACAGGTCAATATAGCTGGTTTAACAAGATAACTATCAGGGGATAAACTAGATGGATAACTTTACCAGGATGAGGCTAGTTTACTAACAGGTCAATATAGCTGGTTAACAAGATAACTATCAGGGGATAAACTAGATGGATAACTTTACCAGGATGAGGCAAAAAGTTACTAACAGGTCAATATAGCTGGTTACCAAGATAACTATCAGGGGATAAACTAGATGGATAACTTTACCAGGATGAGGCTAGTTACTAACAGGTCAATATAGCTGGTTAAAACAAGATAACTATCAGGGGATAAACTAGATGGATAACTTTACCAGGATGAGGCAAGTTACTAACAGGTCAATATAGCTGGTTAACAAGATAACTATCAGGGATAAACTAGATGGATAACTTTACCAGGATGAGGCTAGTTACTAACAGTCAATATAGCCTGTTACCAAGATAACTATCAGGGGATAAACTAGATGGATAACTTTACCAAGGATGAGGCTAGTTTACTAACAGGTCAATATAGCTGTTAACAAGATAACTATCAGGGATAAACTAGATGGATAACTTTACCAGGATGAGGCTAGTTACTAACAGTCAATATAGCTGGTTAACAAGATAACTATCAGGGGATAAACTAGATGGATAACTTTTACCAGGATGAGGCTAGTTACTAACAGGTCAATATATAGCTGGTTAACAAGATAACTATCAGGGGATAAACTAGATGGATAACTTTACCAGGATGAAGGCTAGTTACTAACAGGTCAATATAGCTGGTTAACAAGATAACTATCAGGGGATAAACTAGATGGATAACTTTACCAGGAATGAGGCTAGTTACTAACAGGTCAATAATAGCTGGTTAACAAGATAACTATCAGGGGATAAACTAGATGGATAACTTTACCAGGATGAAGGCTAGTTACTAACAGGTCAATATAGCTGGTTAACAAGATACTACTATCAGGGGATAAATTATAAAAAACTAGATGGATAACTTTACCAGGAATGAGGCTAGTTACTAACATGTTCAATATAGCTGTTTAACCAAGATAACTATCAGGGGATTTAAACTAGATGGATAACTTTACCAAGGAATGAGGCAAGTTTTACTAACAGGTCAATATAGCTGGTTAACAAGATAACTATCAGGGGATAAACTAGATGGATAACTTTACCAGGATGAGGCTAGTTACTAAACAGTCAATAATAGCTGGTTAACAAGATAACTATCAGGGGATAAACTAGATGGATAACTTTACCAGATGAGGCTAGTTACTAACAGGTCCAATATAAGCTGGTTAACAAGATAACTATCAGGGGATAAACTAGATGGATAACTTTACCAGGATGAGGCTAGTTACTAACAGGTCAATATAGCTGGTTACAAGATAACTATCAGGGATAAACTAGATGGATTAACTTTACCAGGAATGAGGCTAGTTACTAACGGTCAATATAGCTGGTTAACAAGATAACTATCAGGGATAAACTAGATGGATAAACTTTACCAGGAATGAGGCCTAGTTACTAACAAGGTCAATATAAGCTGGTTAACAAGATAACTATCAGGGGATAAACTAGATGGATAACTTTTACCAGATGAGGCTAGTTACTAAGAGGACTAACAGGGGGGGGGGGGGGGGGGGGGGGGGGGGGGTTCATATAGCTGGTTAACAAGAATAACTATCAGGGATAAACTAGATGGATAACTTTACCAGGATGAGGCTAGTTTACTAACAGTCAATATAGCTTGGTTAACAAGATAACTATCAGGGATTAAACTAGATTGTGGATAACTTTACCAGATGAGGCTAGTTACTAACAGGTCAATATAGCTGGTTAACAAGATAACTATCAGGGGATAAACTAGATGGATAACTTTACCAGGATGGCTAGTTACTAACAGGTCAATATAGCTGGTTAACAAGATAACTATCAGGGGATAAACTAAGATGGATAACTTTACCAGGATGAGGCTAAGTTACTAACAGGTCAATATAGCTGGTTTACCAAGATAACTATCAGGGGATAAACTAGATGGATAACTTTACCAGGATGAGGCTAGTTACTAACAGGTCAATATAGCTGGTTAACAAGAATAACTAATCATGGGATAAACTAGATGGATAACTTTACCAGGATGAGGCTAGTTACTAACAGGTCAATATAGCTGGTTAACAAGATAACTATCAGGGGATAAACTAGATGGATAACTTTACCAGGATGAGGCTAGTTACTAACCAGGTCAATATAGCTTGTTAACAAGATAACTATCAGGGGATAAACTAGAATGGATAACTTTAACCAGGATGAGGCTAGTTACTAACAGGTCAATATAGCTGGTTAACAAGATAACTATCAGGGGATAAACTCAAGAGATGGATAACTTTACCAGATGAGGCTATTACTAACAGGTCAATATAGCTGGTTAACAAGATAACTATTCAGGGGATAAACTAGATGGATAACTTTACCAGGATGAGGCTAGTTTTTACTAAACAGGTCATATAGCTGGTTAACAAGATAACTATCAGGGGATAAACTAGATGGGATGTTAACTTTTACCAGGATGAGGCTAGTTACTACTACAGGTCAATATAGCTGGTTAACAAGATAACTATCAGGGGATAAACTAGATGGATAAACTTTACCAGGATGAGGCTAGTTACTAACAGTCTGTCAATATAGCTGGTTAACAAGATAACTATCAGGGGGAATATAACTAGATGGATAACTTTTTACCAGGATGAGGCTAGATTTACTAACAGGTCAATATAGCTGGTTAACAAGATAACTATCAGGGATAAACTAGATGGATAACTTTACCAGGATGAGGCTAGTTACTAACAAAGGTCCAATATAGCTGTTAACAAGATAACTATCAGGGGATAAACTAGATGGATAACTTTTACCAGGATGAGGCTAGTTACTAACAGGTCAATATAGCTGGGTAACAAGATAACTATCAGGGGATAAACTAGATGGATAACTTTTACCAAGGATGAGGCTAGTTACCTAACAGGTCAATATAGCTGGTTAACAAGATAACTATCAGGGGATAAACTAGATGGATAACTTTACCAGGATGAGGCTAGTTACTAACAGGTCAATATAGCTGGTTAACAAGATAACTATCAGGGGATAAACTAGATGGATAACTTTACCAGGATGAGGCTAGTTACTAACAGTCAATATAGCTGGTTAACAAGATAACTATCAGGGGATAAACTAGATGGATAACTTTAAACCGGAATGAGGCTAGTTACTAACCAGGTCAATATAGCTGGTTAACAAGATAAACTATCAGGGGATAAAAAACTTAGATGGATAACTTTACCAGGATGAGGCTAGTTACTAACAGGTCAATATAGCTGGTTAAACAAGATAACTATCAGGGGATAAACTAGATGGATAACTTTAACCAGGATGAGGCTAGTTACTAACAGGTCAATATAGACTGGTTAACAAGATAAAACTATATCAGGGGATAAACTAGATGGATAACTTTACCAGGATGAGGCTAGTTACTAACAGGTCAATATTAGCTGGTTAACAAGATAACTAATCAGGGATAAACTAGATGGATAACTTTACCAGGGATGAGGCTAGTTACTAACAGGTCAATATAGCTGGTTAACAGATAACTACTCAGGGGATAAACTAGATGGATAACTTTACCAGGATGAGGCTAGTTACTAACAGGTCAATATAGCTGGTTAACAAGATAACTATCAGGGGATAAACTAGATGGATAACTTTACCAGGATGAGGCTAGTTACTAACAGGTCAATATAGCTGGTTAACAAGATAACTATCAGGGGATAAACTAGATGGATAACTTTACCAGGATGTAGGTCTAGTTACTAACAGGTCAATATAGCTGGGTTAACAAGATAACTATCAGGGGAGTAAACTAGATGGATAACTTTACCAGGATGAGGCTAGTTACTAACAGGTCAATATAGGCTGGTTAACAAGATAACTATCAGGGGATAAACTAGATGGATAACTTTACCAGGATTGAGGCTAGTTACTAACAGGTCAATATAGCTGGTTAACAAGATAACTATCAGGGGATAAACTAGATGGATAACTTTACCAGGATGAGTGCTAGTTACTAACAGGTACACTATATGCTGGTTAACAAGATAACTATCAGGGGATAAACTAGATGGATAACTTTACCCAGGATGAGGCTAGTTACTAACAGGTCAATATAGCTGGTTAACAAGATAACTATCAGGGGGATAAACTAGATGGATAACTTTACGCAGGTGAAGGCTAGTTACTAACAGGTCAATATAGCTGTGTAACAAGATAACTATCAGGGAATAAACTAGATGGATAACTTTTACCAGGGATGAGGGCTACGTTACTAACAGGTACAATATAGGCTGGTTAACAAGATAACTATCAGGGGATAAGACTAGATGGGATAACGTTTACCAGGATGAGGCTAGTTACTAACAGGTCAATATAGCTGGTTAACAAGATAACTATCAGGGGATAAACTAGATGGTATAACTTTACCAGGATGAGTGCTAGGTACTAACAGGTCAATATAGCTGGTTAACAAGATATACTATCAGGGGATAAACTAGATGGGATAACTTTACCAGTGATGAGGCTAGGTTACTAACAGGTCAAAATAGCTGGGTTAACAAGATAACTAGTCAGGGGATAAACTAGATGGATAAGCTTTACCAGGATGAGGCTAGTTACTAACAGGTCAATATAGGCTGGTTACCACGATAACTATCAGGGGGATAAACTAGATGGAGTAACTTTACCAGATCGATGGCCTAGTTACTAACAGGTCAATATAGCTGGTTAACAAGAAACTATCAGGTGAGATAAACTAGATGGATAACGTTACCAGGATGAGGCTAGTTAGCTAACAGGTCAATATAGCTGGTTAACAAGATAACTATCAGGGGATAAACTAGATGGATAACTTTACCAGGATGAGGCTAGTACTAACAGGTCAATATAGCTGGGTTAACAAATAACTATCAGGGGATAAACTAGATGGATAACTTTACCAGGATGAGGGCTAGTTACTAACAGGTCAATATAGCTGGTTACAAGGATAACTATCAGGGAGTAACTAGATGGATAACCTTACCAGGTGATCGAGCGCTAGTTAGCTAATCAGGTCAACTATAGCTGGTTAACAAGATAACTATCAGGGGATAAACTAGATGGGATAACTTTACCAGGATGAGGCTAGGTTACTAACAGGTCAATATATGCTGGTTAGACAAGATAACTATCAGGGGATAAACTAGATGGATAACTTTACGCAGGAGATGAGGCTAGTTTACTACAGGTCAATAGTAGTCTGGGTTAAGCCAAGATAATCTATCAGGGGATAAACTAGATGGATAACTTTACCAGGATGAGGCTAGTTACTAACATGTCAATATAGCTGGGTTAAGCAAGATAACTATCAGGGGATAAATCTAGATGGATAACTTACCAGGATGAGGCTAGTTACTAACAGGTCAATATAGCTGGTTAACAAGATAACTATCAGGGGATAAAACTAGATGGATAGACTTACCAGGGATGAGGCTAGTTACTAGAGCAGGTCAATATAGCTGGTTAACAGATGAGACTATCAGAGGGATAAACTAGTATGGATAACTTTATCTAGCATGGATGAGTGCCGTAGTTTACTCAACAGTCAATATAGGGTCTGGTTTAACAAGATAACTAGTCAGGGGATAACTAGGATGTGATAACTTTACCATGATGAGGCTAGTTAGCTAACAGGTCAATATAGGCTGGTTAACAAGATAACTATCAGGGGATAAACTGAGATGGATAACTTACCAGGATGAGGCTAGTTTACTAACGAGGTCAGATATAGCTGGTTAACAAGATAACTATCAGGGGATAAACTAGATGGATAAACTTTACAGGATGAGGCTAGTTACTAACAGGTCAATATAGCTGGTTAACAAGATACCCACTATCAGGGATAAACTAGAGTGGATAACTTTACCAGGATGAGGCTAGTTACTAAGCAGGTCAATATAGCTGGTTAACAAGATAACTATCAGGGGATAAACTAGATGGATAACTTTACCCAGGATGAGGCTAGTTACTAACAGGTCAATATAGCTGGTTAACAAGATAACTATCAGGGGATAAACTAGATGGATAACTTTACCCAGGATAGGCTAGTTACTAACAGGTCAATATAGCTGGTTAACAAGATAACTATCAGGGATAAACTAGATGATAACGTTTACCAGGATGAGGCTAGTTACTAACAGGTCAATATAGCTGGTTAACAAGATAACTATCAGGGGATAAACTAGATGGATAACTTTACCAGGATGAGGCTAGTTACTAACAGTCAATATAGCTGGTTAACAAGATAACTATCAGGGGATAAACTAGATGGATAAACTTTACCAGGATGAGGGCTTTTACTAACAGGTCAATATAGCTGGTTAACAAGATAACTATCAGTGGATACACTAGTATGGATAACTTTACCAGGATGAGGGCTAGTTACTAAAAGGTCAATATAGCTGGTTAACAAGATACTATCAGGGAAAAACGAGATGGATAACTTTACCAGGATGAGGCTAGTTACTAACAGGTCAATATAGCTGGTTAACAAGATTTTAACTATCAGGGGATAAACTAGATGGATAACTTTACCAGGATGAGGCTAGTTACTAACAGGTCAATATAGCTGGTTTAACAAGATAACTATCAGGGGATAAACTAGATGGATAACTTTACCAGATGAGGCTAGTTACTAACAGGTCAATATAGCTGGTTAACAAGATAACTATCATTCAGGGGAAAAACTAAATGGATAACTTTACCAGGATGAGGCAAGTTACTAACAGGTCAATATAGCTGGTTAACAAGATAACTTATCATGGGATAAAACTAGATGGTAAACTTTACCAGGATGAGGCTAGTTACTAAACAGTCATATAGCTGGTTAACAAGATAACTATCATCTGGGGATAAACTAGATGGATAACTTTACCAGGATGAGGCTAGTTACTAACAGGTCAATATAGCTGGTTAACAAGATAACTATCAGGGGGATAAACTAGATGGATAACTTTTACCAGGATGGAGGCTAGTTACTAACAGGTCAATATAGCTGGTTAACAAGATAACTATCAGGGGAAAACTAGATGGATAACTTTAACCAGATTGAGGCTAGTTACTAACAGGTCAATATAGCTGGTTAACCAAGATAACTATCAGGGGATAAACTAGATGGATGAAACAAAACTTTACCAGGATGAGGCTAGTTACTAACAGGTCATATTTTTTAAAAAGGCCCCTTGGGGGGTTAACAAGATAACTATCAGGGATAAACTAGATGGATAACTTTAACCAGGATGAGGCTAGTTTTTACTAACAGGTCAATATAGCTGGTTACCAAGATAACTATCAGGGAATAAACTAGATGGATAACTTTACCATGATGAGGCTAGTTTACTAACAGGTCAATTATAGCTGGTTAACAAGATAACTATCAGGGGTATAAACTAGATGGATAAACTTTACCAGGATGAGGCTAGTTACTAACAGGTCAATATAGCTGGTTAACAAGATCAACTATCAGGGGATAAACTAGATGGATAACTTTACCAGGATTGAGGCTAGTTACTAACAGTCAATATAGCTGGTTAACAATGATAACTATCAGGGGATAACTAGAATGGATAACTTTAAAAACCAGGATGAGGCTAGTTACTAACAGTCAATATAGCTGGTTAACAAAATAACTATCAGGGGATAAACTAGATGGATAACGATTACCAGATGATGCTAGTTACTAACAGGTCAAAATATAGCTGGTTAACAAGATAACTATCAGGGATAAACTAGATGGGGATAACTTTAGTCCAGATGAGGCTAGTTTTTACTGAACAGGTCAATATAGCTGGTTAACAAGATAACTAATCAGGGATAAACTAGATGGGATAACTTTACCAGGATGAGGCTAGTTTACTAACAGGTCAATATAGCTGGTTACAAGATAACTAATCAGGGGATAAAAAAACTAGATGGATAACTTTACCAGGATGAGGCTAGTTACTAACAGTCAATATAGCTGGTTAACACCAAGATAACTATTCAGGGGATAAACTAGATGGATAACTTTACCAGGATGAGGCTAGTTACTAACAGGTCAATATAGCTGGTTAACAAGATAACTATCAGGGGATAAACTAGATGGATAACTTTACCAGGATGAGGCTAGTTACTAACAGGTCAATATAGCTGGTTAACAAGATAACTATCAGGGGATAAACTAGATGGATAACTTTACCAGGATGAGGCTAGTTACTAACAGGTCAATATAGCTGGTTAACAAGATAACTATTCAGGGGATATAAACTAGATGGATAACTTTACCAGGATGAGGCTAGTTACTAACAGGTTCAATATAGCTGGTTACCAAGATAACTATCAGGGGATAAAACTAGATGGATAACTTTACCAGGATGAGGCTAGTTACTAAACAGGTCAATATAGGCTGGTTTAAACAAGAATAACTATCAGGGGATAAACTAGATGGATAACTTTACCAGGATGAGGCTAGTTACTAACAGGTCAATATAGCTGGTTAACAAGATAAACTATCAGGGGATTAAACTAGATGGATAACTTTACCAGGATGAGGCTAGTTACTAACAGGTCAATATAGCTGGTTAAACAAGATAACTATCAGGGGGTATTAAACTAGATGGATAACTTTACCAGGATGAGGCTAGTTACTAAACAGGTCAATATAGCTGGTTAACAAGATAACTATCAGGGGATAAACTAGATGGATAACTTTACCAGGATGAGGCTAGTTACTAACAGGTCAATATAGCTGGTTAACCAAGATAACTATCAGGGGATAAACTAGATGGATAACTTTACCAGGATGAGGCTAGTTACTAACAGGTCAATATAGCTGGTTAACAAGATAAACTATCAGGGGATAAACTAGATGGATAACTTTACCAGGATGAGGCTAGTTACTAACAGGTCAATATAGCTGGTTAACTAAGATAACTATCAGGGGATAAACTAGATGGATAACTTTACCAGGATGAGGCTAGTTACTAACAGGTCAATATAGCTGGTTAACAAGATAACTATCAGGGGATAAACTAGATGGATAACTTTACCAGGATGAGGCTAGTTACTAACAGGTCAATATAGCTGGTTACCAAGATAACTATCAGGGGATAAACTAGATGGATAACTTTACCAGGATGAGGCTAGTTACTAACAGGTCAATATAGCTGGTTAACAAGATAACTATC
Source organism: Coregonus ussuriensis (assembly GCA_031479575.1). Classification (NCBI taxonomy): domain Eukaryota; kingdom Metazoa; phylum Chordata; class Actinopteri; order Salmoniformes; family Salmonidae; genus Coregonus; species Coregonus ussuriensis. Next base: position 83,048,661 of record CM062500.1, read on the forward strand.
AGGGGATAAACTAGATGGATAACTTTACCAGGATGAGGCTAGTTACTAACAGGTCAATATAGCTGGTTAACAAGATAACTATCAGGGGATAAACTAGATGGATAAACTTTACCAGGATGAGGCTAGTTACTAACAGGTCAATATAGCTGGTTAACAAGATAACTATCAGGGGATAAACTAGATGGATAACTTTACCAGGATGAGGCTAGTTACTAACAGGTCAATATAGCTGGTTAACAAGATAACTATCAGGGGATAAAACTAGATGGATAACTTTACCAGGATGAGGCTAGTTACTAACAGGTCAATATAGCTGGTTAACAAGATAACTATCAGGGGATAAACTAAGATGGATAACTTTACCAGATGAGGCTAGTTACTAACAGGTCAATATAGCTGGTTAACAAGATAACTATCAGGGATAAACTAGATGGATAACTTTACCAGGATGAGGCTAGTTACTAACAGGTCAATATAGCTGGTTAACAAGATAACTATCAGGGGATAAACTAGATGGATAACTTTACCAGGATGAGGCTAGTTACTAACAGGTCAATATAGCTGGTTAACAAGATAACTATCAGGGGATAAACTAGATGGATAACTTTACCAGGATGAGGCTAGTTACTAACAGGTCAATATAGCTGGTTAACAAGATAACTATCAGGGGATAAAACTAGATGGATAACTTTACCAGGATGAGGCTAGTTACTAACAGGTCAATATAGCTGGTTAACAAGATAACTATCAGGGGATAAACTAGATGGATAACTTTACCAGGATGAGGCTAGTTACTAACAGGTCAATATAGCTGGTTAACAAGATAACTATCAGGGGATAACTAGATGGATAACTTTACCAGGATGAGGCTAGTTACTAACAGGTCAATATAGCTGGTTAACAAGATAACTATCAGGGGATAAACTAGATGGATAACTTTACCAGGATGAGGCTAGTTACTAACAGGTCAATATAGCTGGTTAACAAGATAACTATCAGGGGATAAACTAGATGGATACTTTACCAGGATGAGGCTAGTTACTAACAGGTCAATATAGCTGGTTAACAAGATAACTATCAGGGGATAAACTAGATGGATAACTTTACCAGGATGAGGCTAGTTACTAACAGGTCAATATAGCTGGTTAACAAGATAACTATCAGGGGATAAAACTAGATGGATAACTTTACCAGGATGGAGCATAGTTACTAACAGGTCAATATAGCTGGTTAACAAGATAACTATCAGGGGATAAACTAGATGGATAACTTTACCAGGATGAGGCTAGTTACTAACAGGTCAATATAGCTGGTTAACAAGATAACTATCAGGGGATAAACTAGATGGATAACTTTACCAGGATGAGGCTAGTTACTAACAGGTCAATATAGCTGGTTAACAAGATAACTATCAGGGGATAAACTAGATGGATAACTTTACCAGGATGAGGCTAGTTACTAACAGGTCAATATAGCTGGTTAACAAGATAACTATCAGGGGATAAACTAGATGGATAACTTTACCAGGATGAGGCTAGTTACTAACAGGTCAATATAGCTGGTTAACAAGATAACTATCAGGGGATAAACTAGATGGATAACTTTACCAGGATGAGGCTAGTTACTAACAGGTCATTATAGCTGGTTAACAAGATAACTATCAGGGGATAAACTAGATGGATAACTTTACCAGGATGAGGCTAGTTACTAACAGGTCAATATAGCTGGTTAACAAGATAACTATCAGGGGATAAACTAGATGGATAACTTTACCAGGATGAGGCTAGTTACTAACAGGTCAATATAGCTGGTTAACCAAGATAACTATCAGGGGATAAACTAGATGGATAACTTTACCAGGATGAGGCTAGTTACTAACAGGTCAATATAGCTGGTTAACAAGATAACTATCAGGGGATAAACTAGATGGATAACTTTTACCAGGATGAGGCTAGTTACTAACAGGTCAATATAGCTGGTTAACAAGATAACTATCAGGGGATAAACTAGATGGATAACTTTACCAGGATGAGGGCTAGTTACTAACAGGTCAATATAGCTGGTTAACAAGATAACTATCAGGGGATAAACTAGATGGATAACTTTACCAGGATGAGGCTAGTTACTAACAGGTCAATATAGCTGGTTACCAAGATAACTATCAGGGGATAAACTAGATGGATAACTTTACCAGGATGAGGCTAGTTACTAACAGGTCAATATAGCTGGTTAACAAGATAACTATCAGGGGATAAACTAGATGGATAACTTTACCAGGATGAGGCTAGTTACTAACAGGTCAATATAGCTGGTTAACAAGATAACTATCAGGGGATAAACTAGATGGATAACTTTACCAGTGATGAGGCTAGTTACTAACAGGTCAATATAGCTGGTTAACAAGATAACTATCAGGGGATAAACTAGATGGATAACTTTACCAGGATGAGGCTAGTTACTAACAGGTCAATATAGCTGGTTAACAAGATAACTATCAGGGGATAAACTAGATGGATAACTTTACCAGGAATGAGGGCTATGTTACTAACAGGTCAATATAGCTGGGTTAACAAGATAACTATCAGGGGATAAACTAGTATGGATAACTTTACCTAGGATGAGGCTAGTTACTAACAGGTCAATATAGCTGGTTAACAAGTATAACTATCAGGGGGATAAACTAGATGGATAACTTTACCAGGATGAGGCTAGTTACTAACAGGTCAATATAGCTGGTTAACAAGATAACTATCAGGGGATAAACTAGATGGATAACTTTACCAGGATGAGGCTAGTTACTAACAGGTCAATATAGCTGGTTAACAAGATAACCTATCAGGGGATAAACTATATGGATAACTTTACCAGGATGAGGCTAGTTACTAACAGGTCAATATAGCTGGTTAACAAGATAACTATCAGGGATAAAACTAGATGGATAACTTTACCAGGATGAGGCTAGTTACTAACAGGGTCAAATATAGCTGGTTAACAAGATAACTATCAGGAGGATAAACTAGATGGATAACTTTACCAGGATGAGGCTAGTTACTAACAGGTCAATATAGCTGGTTAACAAGATAACTATCAGGGGATAAAACTAGATGGATAACCTTTACCAGGATGAGGCTAGTTACTAAACAGGTCAATATAGCTGGTTAACAAGATAACTATCAGGGGATAAACTAGATGGATAACTTTTACCAGGATGAGGCTAGTTACTAACAGGTCCAATATAGCTGTGTTACAAGATAACTATCAGGGGATAAACTAGATGGATAACTTTTACCAGGATGAGGCTAGTTACTAACAGGTCAATATAGCTGGTTACCAAGATAACTATCAGGGGATAAACTAGATGGATAACTTTACCAGGATGAGGCTAGTTACTAACAGGTCAATATAGCTGGTTAACAAGATAACTATCAGGGGATAAAACTAGATGGATAACTGTACCAGGATGAGGCTAGTTACTAACAGGTCAATATAGCTGGTTTAACAAGATAACTATCAGGGGATAAACTAGATGGATAACTTTACCAGGATGAGGCTAGTTACTAACAGGTCAATATAGCTGGTTAACAAGATAACTATCAGGGATAAACTAGATGGATAACTTTACCAGGATGAGGCTAGTTACTAACAGGTCAATATAGCTGGTTAACAAGATAACTATCAGGGGATAAAAACTAGATGGATGTAACTTTACAGGATGAGGCTAGTTACTAACAGGTCAATATAGCTGGTTACAAGATAACTATCAGGGGATTAAAATAGATGGATAACTTTACAGGATGAGGCTAGTTACTAACAGGTCAATATAAGCTGGTTAACAAGATAACTATCAGGGGGGGATAAACTAGATGGATAACTTTACCAGGATGAGGCTAGTTACTAACAGGTCAAAATATAGCTGGTTACAAGATAACTATCAGGGGATAAATAAAAAAAAAAAAAAAAATAACTAGCATGGATTAACTTTACCAGGATGAGGCTAGTTACTAACAGGTCAATATAGCTGGTTAACAAGATAACTATCAGGGGGTATAAACTAGATGGATTTAACTTTACCAGGATGAGGCTAGTTACTAACAGTCATATAGTGGTTAAAACAGAGATAAACTATCAGGGGATAAACTAGATGGATAACTTTACCAGGATGAGGCTAGTTACTAACAGGTCAATATAGCTGGTTAACAAGATAACTATCAGGGGATAAACTAGATGGGATAACTTTACCAGGATGAGGCTAGTTACTAACAGGTCCAATATAGCTGGTTAACAAGATAACTATCAGGGGATAAACTAGATGGATAACTTTACCAGGATGAGGCTAGTTACTAACAGGTCAATATAGCTGGTTAACAAGATAACTATCAGGGGATAAACTAGATGGATAACTTTACCAGGATGAGGCTAGTTACTAACAGGTCAATATAGCTGGTTAACAAGATAACTATCAGGGGAATAAACTAGATGGTTAACTTTACCAGGATGAGGCTAGTTACTAACAGGTCAATATAGCTGGTTAACAAGATAACTATCAGGGGATAAACTAGATGGATAACTTTACCAGGATGAGGCCTAGTTACTAACAGGTCAATATAGCTGGTTACCAAGATAACTATCAGGGGATAAACTAAGATGGATACTTTACCAGGATGAGGCCTAGTTACTAACAGGTCATATAGCTGGTTAACAAGATTAACTATCAGGGGATAAACTAGATGGATAACTTTACCAGGATGAGGCTAGTTACTAACAGGTCAATATAGCTGGTTAACAAGATAACTATCAGGGGATAAACTAGATGGATAACTTTTACAGGATGAGGCTAGTTACTACCAGGTCAATATAGCTGGTTAACAAGATAACTATCAGGGGATAACTAGATGGGATAACTTTACCAGGATGAGGCTAGTTACTAACAGGTCAATATAGCTGGTTAACAAGATAACTATCAGGGGATAAACTAGATGGATAACTTTAACCAGGATGAGGCTAGTTACTAACAGGTCAATCTAGCTGGTTAACAAGATAACTATCAGGGGATAAACTAGATGGATAACTTACCAGGATGAGGCTAGTTACTAACAGGTCAATATAGCTGGTTAACAAGGATAACTATCAGGGGATAAAACTAGATGGATAACTTTACCAGGATGAGGCTAGTTACTAACAGGTCAATATAGCTGGTTAACAAGATAACTATCAGGGGATAAACTAGATGGATAACTTTACCCAGGATGAGGCTAGTTACTAACAGGTCAATATAGCTGGTTAACAAGATAACTATCAGGGGATAAACTAGATGGATAACTTTACCAGGATGAGGCTAGTTACTAACAGGTCAATATAGCTGGTTAACAAGATAACTATCAGGGGATAAACTAGATGGGATAACTTTACCAGGATGAGGCTAGTTACTAACAGGTCAATATAGCTGGTTAACAAGATAACTATCAGGGGATAAACTAGATGGATAACTTTACCAGGATGAGGCTAGTTACTAACAGGTCAATATAGCTGGTTACAAGATAACTATCAGGGGAATAAACTAGATGGATAACTTTACAGGCTGAGGCTAGTTACTAACAGTCAATATAGCTGGTTAACAAGATAAACTATCAGGGATAAACTAGATGGATAACTTTACCAGGATGAGGCTAGTTACTAACAGGTCAATATTGTGGTTACCAAGATAACTATCAGGGGTTAAAACTAGATGGATAACTTTACCAGGATGAGGCTAGTTACTAACAGGGTCAATATAGCTGGTTAACAAGATAACTATCAGGGGATTAAACTAGATGGATAACTTTACCAGGATGAGGCTAGTTACTAACAGGTCAATATAGCTGGTTACCAAGATAACTATCAGGGGATAATACTAGATGGGATAAACTTTACCAGGATGAGGCTAGTTACTATACAGGTCAATATAGCTGGTTAACAAGATAACTATCAGGGGATAAACTAGATGGATAACTTTACCAGGATGAGGCTAGTTACTAACAGGGCCGTCAATATAGCTGGTTACCACCAAGATAACTATCAGGGGATAAACTAGATGGATAACTTTACCAGGATGAGGATAGTTACTAACAGGTCAATATAGCTGGTTAACAAGATAACTATCAGGGGATAAACTAGATGGATAACTTTTACCAGGATGAGGCTAGTTTCACTAACAGTCAATATAGCTGGGTTAACAAGATAACTATCAGGGGATAAACTAGATGGATATAACTTTACCAGGATGAGGCTAGTTTACTAACAGGTCAATATAGCTGGTTAACAAGATAACTATCAGGGAAAAAGGGGGGGATAAAAACTAGATGGATAACTTTACCAGGATGAGGCTAGTTACTAAAACAGGTCAATATAGCTGGTTAACAAGATAACTATCAGGGGATAAACTAGATGGATAACTTTACCAGGGATGAGGCTAGTTACTAACAGGTCAATATAGTGGAGGTTACCAGATAACTATCAGGGATAAAACTAGATGGATAACTTTACCAGGATGTGGCTAGTTACTACTAAACAGGTTCAATATAAGCTGGTTAACAAGATAACTATCAGGGGATAAAAACTAGATGGGATAACTTACCAGGATGAGGCTGTAGTTACTAACAGGTCAATATAGCTGGTTAACAAGATAACTTTTTATCGGGGGGTATAAACTAGATGGATAACTTTACCAGGATGCGGATCTAGTTACTAACAGGTCAATATAGCTGGGTTAACAAGATAACTTCAGGGGATAAAAACTAGATGGATAACTTTACCAGGATGAGGCTAGTTACTAACAGGTCAATATAGCTGGGTTAACAAGATAACTATCAGGGGATAAATAAACTAGATGGATAACTTTACAGGATGAGGCTAGTTTACTAACAGGTCAATATAGCTGGTTAACAAGATAAACTATCAGGGGATAAACTAGATGGATAACTTTACCAGATGAGGCTAGTTAAACACTAACAGGTCAATATAGCTGGTTACAAGATAACTATCAGGGGATAAACTAGATGGATAAACTTTACAGGATGAGGCTAGTTACTAACAAGGTCAATATAGCTGGTTAACAAGATAACCTATCAGGGGATAAATAGATGGATAAACTTTACAGGATGAGGCTAGTTACTAACAGGTCAATATAGCTGGTTAACAAGATAACTATCAGGGGATAACTAGATGGATAACTTTACCAGGATGAGGCTAGTTACTAACAGGGTCAAATATAGCTGGTTAACAAAGATACTATCAGGGGATAAACTAGATGGATAACTTACCAGGATGAGGCTAGTTACTAAACATGGTCAATATAGTGGTTAACACGATAACTATCAGGGATAAACTAGATGGATAACTTTACCAGGATGAGGCTAGTTACTAACAGGTCAATATAGCTGGTTAACAAGATAACTATCAGGGGATGTAAATAGATGGATAACTTTACCAGGATGAGGCTAGTTACTACAGGTCATATCTAGCTGGTTAACAAGATAACTATTCAGGGGATAAACTAGATGGATAACTTTACCAGGATGAGGCTAGTTACTAACAGGTCAATATAGCTGGTTAACAAGATAACTATCAGGGGATAAAACTAGATGGATAACTTTACCAGGATGAGGGATAGTTACTAACAGGTCAATATAGCTGGTTAACAAGACCAACTATCAGGGGATAAACTAGATGGATAACTTTACAGGATGAGGCTAGTTACTTTAAACAGGGATCAATATAGCTGGTTAACAAGATAACTATCAGGGGATAAAACTAGATGGATAACTTTACCAGGATGAGGCTAGTTACTAACAGTCAATATAGCTGGTTAACAAGATAACTATCAGGGGATAAACTAGATGGATAACTTACAGGGGGATGAGGCTAGTTACTA
>CM062500.1:83057069-83318820 GCA_031479575.1 Coregonus ussuriensis
TGTCTTTACTGTAAGATACTAACTGCTTCTTGATGTCTTTACTGTAAGATACTAACTGCTTCTTGTTGTCTTTACTGTAGATACTAACTGCTTCTTGTTGTCTTTTACTGTAAGATACTAACTGCTTCTTGTTGTCTTTACTGTAAGATACTAACTGCTTCTTGTTGTCTTTACTGTAAGATACTAACTGCTTTCTTGTTGTCTTTACTGTAAGATACTAAACTGCTTCTTGTTGTCTTTACTGTAAGATACTAACTGCTTTCTTGTTGTCTTTTACTGTAAGATACTAACTGCTTCTTGTTGTCTTTACTGTAAGATACTAACTGCTTCTTGTTGTCTTTACTGTAAGAACTAACTGCTTCTTGATGTCTTTACTGTAAGATACTAACTGCTTCTTGTTGTCTTTACTGTAAGATACTAACTGCTTCTTGTAGTCTTTTACTGTAAGATACTAACTGCTTCTTGTTGTCTTTACTGTAAGATACTAACTGCTTCTTGTTGTCTTTACTGTAAGATACTAACTGCTTCTTGTTGTCTTTACTGTAAGATACTAACTGCTTCTTGTTTTCTTTACTGTAAGATAGTAACTGCTTCTTGTTGTCTTTACTGTATGATACTAACTGCTTATTGTTGTCTTTACTGTAAGATACTAACTGCTACTTGTTGTCTTTATGATGTTAGATACTAACTGCTTCTTGTTGTCTTTACTGTAAGATACTAACTGCTTCTTGGTTGTCTTTACTGTAAGATACTAACTGCTTCTTGTTGTCTTTACTGTAAGATACTAACTGCTTCTTGTTGTCTTTACATGTAAGATACTAAATGCTTCTTGTTGTTCTTTACTGTAAGATACTAACTGCTTCTTGTTTTCCTTTTTACTGTAAGACTACTAACTGGCTTCTTGATTTCTCTACTGTAAGATACTAACTGCGTTCTTGTTGGTCTTTACTGCTAAGATACTAACTGCTTCTTTGTCTGTCTTTACTGTAAGATACTAACTGCTTCTTGTTGTCTTTACTGTAAGATACTAACTGCTTCTTGTTGTCTTTACTGTAAGATACTAACTGCTTCTTGTTGTCTTTACTGTAAGATACTAACTGCTTCTTGTTGTCTTTACTGTAAGATACTAACTGCTTCTTGTTGTCTTTACTGTAAGATACTAACTGCTTCTTGTTGTTTTTACTGTAAGATACTAACTGCTTCTTGTTGTCTTTACTGTAAGATACTAACTGCTTCTTGTTGTCTTTACTGTAAGATACTAACTGCTTCTTGTTGTCTTTACTGTAAGATACTAACTGCTTCTTGTTGTCTTTACTGTAAGATACTAACTGCTTCTTGTTGTCTTTACTGTAAGATACTAACTGCTTCTTGTTTCCTTTACTGTAAGATACTAACTGCTTCTTGTTGTCTTTACTGTAAGATACTAACTGCTTCTTGTTTTCTTTACTGTAAGATACTAACTGCTTCTTGTTGTCTTTACTGTAAGATACTAACTGCTTCTTGTTGTCTTTACTGTAAGATACTAACTGCTTCTTGTTGTCTTTACTGTAGATACTAACTGCTTCTTGTTGTCTTTACTGTAAGATACTAACTGCTTCTTGTTGTCTTTACTGTAAGATACTAAACTGCTTCTTGTTGTCTTTACTGTAAGATACTAAACTGCTTCTTGTTTCCTTTACTGTAAGATACGTAACTGCTTCTTGTTGTCTTTACTGTAAGATACTAACTGCTTCTTGTTGTCTTTACTGTAAGATACTAACTGCTTCTTGTTGTCTTTACTGTAAGATACTAACTGCTTCTTGTTGTCTTTACTGTAAGATACTAACTGCTTCTTGTTGTCTTTACTGTAAGATACTAACTGCTTCTTGTTGTCTTTACTGTAAGATACTAACTGCTTCTTGTTGTCTTTACTGTAAGATACTAACTGCTTCTTGTTGTCTTTACTGTAAGATACTAACTGCTTCTTGTTGTCTTTACTGTAAGATACTAACTGCTTCTTGTTGTCTTTACTGTAAGATACTAACTGCTTCTTGTTGTCTTTACTGTAAGATACTAACTGCTTCTTGTTGTCTTTACTGTAAGATACTAACTGCTTCTTGTTGTCTTTACTGTAAGATACTAACCTGCTTCTTGTTGTCTTTACTGTAAGATACTAACTGCTTCTTGTTGTCTTTACTGTAAGATACTAACTGCTTCTTGTTGTCTTTACTGTAAGATACTAACTGCTTCTTGTTGTCTTTACTGTAAGATACTAACTGCTTCTTGTTGTCTTTACTGTAAGATACTAACTGCTTCTTGTTGTCTTTACTGTAAGATACTAACTGCTTCTTGTTGTCTTTACTGTAAGATACTAACTGCTTCTTGTTGTCTTTACTGTAAGATACTAACTGCTTCTTGTTGTCTTTACTGTAAGATACTAACTGCTTCTTGTTGTCTTTACTGTAAGATACTAACTGCTTCTTGTTGTCTTTACTGTAAGATACTAACTGCTTCTTGTTGTCTTTACTGTAAGATACTAACTGCTTCTTGTTGTCTTTACTGTAAGATACTAACTGCTTCTTGTTGTCTTTACTGTAAGATACTAACTGCTTCTTGTTGTCTTTACTGTAAGATACTAACTGCTTCTTGTTGTCTTTACTGTAAGATACTAACTGCTTCTTGTTGTCTTTACTGTAAGATACTAACTGCTTCTTGTTGTCTTTACTGTAAGATACTAAATGCTTCTTGTTGTCTTTACTGTAAGATACTAACTGCTTCTTGTTGTCTTTACTGTAAGATACTAACTGCTTCTTGTTGTCTTTACTGTAAGATACTAACTGCTTCTTGTTGTCTTTACTGTAAGATACTAACTGCTTCTTGTTGTCTTTACTGTAAGATACTAACTGCTTCTTGTTGTCTTTACTGTAAGATACTAACTGCTTCTTGTTGTCTTTACTGTAAGATACTAACTGCTTCTTGTTTTCTTTACTGTAAGATAGTAACTGCTTCTTGTTGTCTTTACTGTAAGATACTAACTGCTTCTTGTTGTCTTTACTGTAAGATACTAAATGCTTCTTGTTGTCTTTACTGTAAGATAGTAACTGCTTCTTGTTGTCTTTACTGTAAGATACTAACTGCTTCTTGTTGTCTTTTACTGTAAGATAGTAACTGCTTCTTGTTGTCTTTACTGTAAGATAGTAATTGCTTCTTGTTGTCTTTACTGTAAGATACTAACTGCTTCTTGTTGTCTTTACTGTAAGATAGTAACTGCTTCTTGTTGTCTTTACTGTATGATACTAACTGCTTATGGTTGTCTTTACTGTAAGATAGTAACTGCTTCTTGTTGTCTTTACTGTAAGATACTAACTGCTTCTTGTTGTCTTTACTGTAAGATACTAACTGCTTCTTGTTGTCTTTACTGTAAGATACTAACTGCTTCTTGTTGTCTTTACTGTAAGATACTAACTGCTTCTTGTTGTCTTTACTGTAAGATAGTAACTGCTTCTTGTTGTCTTTACTGTAAGATAGTAACTGCTTCCTGTTGTCTTTACTGTAAGATACTAACTGCTTCTTGTTGTCTTTACTGTAAGATACTAAATGCTTCTTGTTGTCTTTACTGTAAGATAGTAACTGCTTCTTGTTGTCTTTACTGTAAGATAGTAACTGCTTCTTGTTGTCTTTACTGTACTATTGTAAATGCTTCTTGTTGTCTTTACTGTAAGATAGTAACTGCTTCTTGTTGTCTTTACTGTAAGATAGTAACTGCTTCTTGTTGTCTTTACTGTAAGATAGTAACTGCTTCTTGTTGTCTTTACTGTAAGATAGTAACTGCTTCTTGTTGTCTTTACTGTAAGATACTAACTGCTTCTTGTTGTCTTTACTGTAAGATACTAACTGCTTCTTGTTGTCTTTACTGTAAGATACTAACTGCTTCTTGTTGTCTTTACTGTAAGATAGTAACTGCTTCTTGTTGTCTTTACTGTAAGATAGTAACTGCTTCCTTGTTGTCTTTACTGTAAGATAGTAACTGCTTCTTGTTGTCTTTACTGTAAGATAGTAACTGCTTCTTGTTGTCTTTACTGTAAGATAGTAACTGCTTCTTGTTGTCTTTACTGTAAGATACTAACTGCTTCTTGTTGTCTTTACTGTAAGATAGTAACTGCTTCTTGTTGTCTTTACTGTAAGATACTAACTGCTTCTTGTTGTCTTTACTGTAAGATAGTAACTGCTTCTTGTTGTCTTTACTGTAAGATAGTAACTGCTTCTTGTTGTCTTTACTGTAAGATAGTAACTGCTTCTTGTTGTCTTTACTGTAAGATAGTAACTGCTTCTTGTTGTCTTTACTGTAAGATAGTAACTGCTTCTTGTTGTCTTTACTGTAAGATAGTAACTGCTTCTTGTTGTCTTTACTGTAAGATACTAACTGCTTCTTGTTGTCTTTACTGTAAGATAGTAACTGCTTCTTGTTGTCTTTACTGTACTATTGTAAATGCTTCTTGTTGTCTTTACTGTAAGATAGTAACTGCTTCTTGTTGTCTTTACTGTAAGATAGTAACTGCTTCTTGTTGTCTTTACTGTAAGATAGTAACTGCTTCTTGTTGTCTTTACTGTAAGATAGTAACTGCTTCTTGTTGTCTTTACTGTAAGATACTAACTGCTTCTTGTTGTCTTTACTGTAAGATACTAACTGCTTCTTGTTGTCTTTACTGTAAGATACTAACTGCTTCTTGTTGTCTTTACTGTAAGATACTAACTGCTTCTTGTTGTCTTTACTGTAAGATACTAACTGCTTCTTGTTGTCTTTACTGTAAGATAGTAACTGCTTCTTGTTGTCTTTACTGTAAGATAGTAACTGCTTCTTGTTGTCTTTACTGTAAGATACTAACTGCTTCTTGTTGTCTTTACTGTAAGATACTAACTGCTTCTTGTTGTCTTTACTGTAAGATACTAACTGCTTCTTGTTGTCTTTACTGTAAGATACTAACTGCTTCTTGTTGTCTTTACTGTAAGATAGTAACTGCTTCTTGTTGTCTTTACTGTAAGATACTAACTGCTTCTTGTTGTCTTTACTGTAAGATAGTAACTGCTTCTTGTTGTCTTTACTGTATGATACTAACTGCTTATTGTTGTCTTTACTGTAAGATACTAACTGCTTCTTGTTGTCTTTACTGTAAGATACTAACTGCTTCTTGTTGTCTTTACTGTAAGATACTAACTGCTTCTTGTTGTCTTTACTGTAAGATACTAACTGCTTCTTGTTGTCTTTACTGTAAGATAGTAACTGCTTCTTGTTGTCTTTACTGTAAGATAGTAACTGCTTCTTGTTGTCTTTACTGTAAGATACTAACTGCTTCTTGTTGTCTTTACTGTAAGATACTAACTGCTTCTTGTTGTCTTTACTGTAAGATACTAACTGCTTCTTGTTTTCTTTACTGTAAGATAGTAACTGCTTCTTGTTGTCTTTACTGTATGATACTAACTGCTTCTTGTTGTCTTTACTGTAAGATACTAACTGCTTCTTGTTGTCTTTACTGTAAGATACTAACTGCTTCTTGTTGTCTTTACTGTAAGATAGTAACTGCTTCTTGTTGTCTTTACTGTAAGATACTAACTGCTTCTTGTTGTCTTTACTGTAAGATACTAAATGCTTCTTGTTGTCTTTACTGTAAGATAGTAACTGCTTCTTGTTGTCTTTACTGTAAGATACTAACTGCTTCTTGTTGTCTTTACTGTAAGATACTAACTGCTTCTTGTTGTCTTTACTGTAAGATACTAACTGCTTCTTGTTGTCTTTACTGTAAGATACTAACTGCTTCTTGTTGTCTTTACTGTAAGATACTAACTGCTTCTTGTTGTCTTTACTGTAAGATACTAACTGCTTCTTGTTGTCTTTACTGTAAGATACTAACTGCTTCTTGTTGTCTTTACTGTAAGATACTAACTGCTTCTTGTTGTCTTTACTGTAAGATACTAACTGCTTCTTGTTGTCTTTACTGTAAGATACTAACTGCTTCTTGTTGTCTTTACTGTAAGATACTAACTGCTTCTTGTTGTCTTTACTGTAAGATACTAACTGCTTCTTGTTGTCTTTACTGTAAGATACTAACTGCTTCTTGTTGTCTTTACTGTAAGATACTAACTGCTTCTTGTTGTCTTTACTGTAAGATACTAACTGCTTCTTGTTGTCTTTACTGTAAGATACTAACTGCTTCTTGTTGTCTTTACTGTAAGATACTAACTGCTTCTTGTTGTCTTTACTGTAAGATACTAACTGCTTCTTGTTGTCTTTACTGTAAGATACTAACTGCTTCTTGTTGTCTTTACTGTAAGATACTAACTGCTTCTTGTTGTCTTTACTGTAAGATACTAACTGCTTCTTGTTGTCTTTACTGTAAGATACTAACTGCTTCTTGTTGTCTTTACTGTAAGATACTAACTGCTTCTTGTTGTCTTTACTGTAAGATAGCTAACTGCTTCTTGTTGTCTTTACTGTAAGATACTAACTGCTTCTTGTTGTCTTTACTGTAAGATACTAACTGCTTCTTGTTGTCTTTACTGTAAGATACTAACTGCTTCTTGTTGTCTTTACTGTAAGATACTAACTGCTTCTTGTTGTCTTTACTGTAAGATAGTAACTGCTTCTTGTTGTCTTTACTGTAAGATACTAACTGCTTCTTGTTGTCTTTACTGTAAGATAGTAACTGCTTCTTGTTGTCTTTACTGTAAGATAGTAACTGCTTCCTGTTGTCTTTACTGTAAGGTACTAACTGCTTCTTGTTGTCTTTACTGTAAGATAGTAACTGCTTCTTGTTGTCTTTACTGTAAGATAGTAACTGCTTCTTGTTGTCTTTACTGTAAGATAGTAACTGCTTCTTGTTGTCTTTACTGTAAGATAGTAACTGCTTCCTGTTGTCTTTACTGTAAGATACTAACTGCTTCTTGTTGTCTTTACTGTAAGATACTAAATGCTTCTTGTTGTCTTTACTGTAAGATAGTAACTGCTTCTTGTTGTCTTTACTGTAAGATAGTAACTGCTTCTTGTTGTCTTTACTGTAAGATAGTAACTGCTTCTTGTTGTCTTTACTGTAAGATACTAACTGCTTCTTGTTGTCTTTACTGTAAGATACTAACTGCTTCTTGTTGTCTTTACTGTAAGATAGTAACTGCTTCTTGTTGTCTTTACTGTATGATACTAACTGCTTATTGTTGTCTTTACTGTAAGATACTAACTGCTTCTTGTTGTCTTTACTGTAAGATACTAACTGCTTCTTGTTGTCTTTACTGTAAGATACTAACTGCTTCTTGTTGTCTTTACTGTAAGATACTAACTGCTTCTTGTTGTCTTTACTGTAAGATACTAACTGCTTCTTGTTGTCTTTACTGTAAGATACTAACTGCTTCTTGTTGTCTTTACTGTAAGATACTAACTGCTTCTTGTTGTCTTTACTGTAAGATACTAACTGCTTCTTGTTGTCTTTACTGTAAGATACTAACTGCTTCTTGTTGTCTTTACTGTAAGATACTAACTGCTTCTTGTTGTCTTTACTGTAAGATACTAACTGCTTCTTGTTGTCTTTACTGTAAGATACTAACTGCTTCTTGTTGTCTTTACTGTAAGATACTAACTGCTTCTTGTTGTCTTTACTGTAAGATACTAACTGCTTCTTGTTGTCTTTACTGTAAGATACTAACTGCTTCTTGTTGTCTTTACTGTAAGATACTAACTGCTTCTTGTTGTCTTTACTGTAAGATACTAACTGCTTCTTGTTGTCTTTACTGTAAGATACTAACTGCTTCTTGTTGTCTTTACTGTAAGATACTAACTGCTTCTTGTTGTCTTTACTGTAAGATACTAACTGCTTCTTGTTGTCTTTACTGTAAGATACTAACTGCTTCTTGTTGTCTTTACTGTAAGATACTAACTGCTTCTTGTTGTCTTTACTGTAAGATACTAATGCTTCTTGTTGTCTTTACTGTAAGATACTAACTGCTTCTTGTTGTCTTTACTGTAAGATACTAACTGCTTCTTGTTGTCTTTACTGTAAGATACTAACTGCTTCTTGTTGTCTTTACTGTAAGATACGTAACTGCTTCTTGTTGTCTTTACTGTAAGATACTAACTGCTTCTTGTTGTCTTTACTGTAAGATACTAACTGCTTCTTGTTTTCTTTACTGTAAGATAGTAACTGCTTCTTGTTGTCTTTACTGTATGATACTAACTGCTTCTTGTTGTCTTTACTGTAAGATACTAACTGCTTCTTGTTGTCTTTACTGTAAGATACTAACTGCTTCTTGTTGTCTTTACTGTAAGATACTAACTGCTTCTTGTTGTCTTTACTGTAAGATAGTAACTGCTTCTTGTTGTCTTTACTGTATGATACTAACTGCTTATTGTTGTCTTTACTGTAAGATACTAACTGCTTCTTGTTGTCTTTACTGTAAGATACTAACTGCTTCTTGTTGTCTTTACTGTAAGATACTAACTGCTTCTTGTTGTCTTTACTGTAAGATACTAACTGCTTCTTGTTGTCTTTACTGTAAGATACTAACTGCTTCTTGTTGTCTTTACTGTAAGATACTAACTGCTTCTTGTTGTCTTTACTGTAAGATACTAACTGCTTCTTGTTGTCTTTACTGTAAGATACTAACTGCTTCTTGTTGTCTTTACTGTAAGATACTAACTGCTTCTTGTTGTCTTTACTGTAAGATACTAACTGCTTCTTGTTGTCTTTACTGTAAGATACTAACTGCTTCTTGTTGTCTTTACTGTAAGATACTAACTGCTTCTTGTTGTCTTTACTGTAAGATACTAACTGCTTCTTGTTGTCTTTACTGTAAGATACTAACTGCTTCTTGTTGTCTTTACTGTAAGATACTAACTGCTTCTTGTTGTCTTTACTGTAAGACACTAAATTGCTTCTTGAGTGTCTCTTACTGTAAGATACTAACTGCTTCTTGTTGTCTTAACTGTAAGATACTAACTGCTTCTTGTTGTCTTTACTGTAAGATACTAACTGCTTCTTGTTGTCTTTACTGTAAGATACTAACTGCTTCTTGTTGTCTTTACTGTAAGATACTAACTGCTTCTTGTTGTCTTTACTGTAAGATACTAACTGCTTCTTGTTGTCTTTACTGTAAGATACTAACTGCTTCTTGTTGTCTTTACTGTAAGATACTAACTGCTTCTTGTTGTCTTTACTGTAAGATACTAACTGCTTCTTGTTGTCTTTACTGTAAGATACTAACTGCTTCTTGTTGTCTTTACTGTAAGATACTAACTGCTTCTTGTTGTCTTTACTGTAAGATACTAACTGCTTCTTGTTGTCTTTACTGTAAGATACTAACTGCTTCTTGTTGTCTTTACTGTAAGATACTAACTGCTTCTTGTTGTCTTTACTGTAAGATACTAACTGCTTCTTGTTGTCTTTACTGTAAGATACTAACTGCTTCTTGTTGTCTTTACTGTAAGATACTAACTGCTTCTTGTTGTCTTTACTGTAAGATACTAACTGCTTCTTGTTGTCTTTACTGTAAGATACTAACTGCTTCTTGTTGTCTTTACTGTAAGATACTAACTGCTTCTTGTTGTCTTTACTGTAAGATACTAACTGCTTCTTGTTGTCTTTACTGTAAGATACTAACTGCTTCTTGTTGTCTTTACTGTAAGATACTAACTGCTTCTTGTTGTCTTTACTGTAAGATACTAACTGCTTCTTGTTGTCTTTACTGTAAGATACTAACTGCTTCTTGTTGTCTTTACTGTAAGATACTAACTGCTTCTTGTTGTCTTTACTGTAAGATACTAACTGCTTCTTGTTGTCTTTACTGTAAGATACTAACTGCTTCTTGTTGTCTTTACTGTAAGATACTAACTGCTTCTTGTTGTCTTTACTGTAAGATACTAACTGCTTCTTGTTGTCTTTACTGTAAGATACTAACTGCTTCTTGTTGTCTTTACTGTAAGATACTAACTGCTTCTTGTTGTCTTTACTGTAAGATACTAACTGCTTCTTGTTGTCTTTACTGTAAGATACTAACTGCTTCTTGTTGTCTTTACTGTAAGATACTAACTGCTTCTTGTTGTCTTTACTGTAAGATACTAACTGCTTCTTGTTGTCTTTACTGTAAGATACTAACTGCTTCTTGTTGTCTTTACTGTAAGATACTAACTGCTTCTTGTTGTCTTTACTGTAAGATACTAACTGCTTCTTGTTGTCTTTACTGTAAGATACTAACTGCTTCTTGTTGTCTTTACTGTAAGATACTAACTGCTTCTTGTTGTCTTTACTGTAAGATACTAACTGCTTCTTGTTGTCTTTACTGTAAGATACTAACTGCTTCTTGTTGTCTTTACTGTAAGATACTAACTGCTTCTTGTTGTCTTTACTGTAAGATACTAACTGCTTCTTGTTGTCTTTACTGTAAGATACTAACTGCTTCTTGTTGTCTTTACTGTAAGATACTAACTGCTTCTTGTTGTCTTTACTGTAAGATACTAACTGCTTCTTGTTGTCTTTACTGTAAGATACTAACTGCTTCTTGTTGTCTTTACTGTAAGATACTAACTGCTTCTTGATGTCTCTACTGTAAGATACTAACTGCTTCTTGTTGTCTTTACTGTAAGATACTAACTGCTTCTTGTTGTTTTTACTGTAAGATACTAACTGCTTCTTGTTGTCTTTACTGTAAGATACTAACTGCTTCTTGTTGTCTTTACTGTAAGATACTAACTGCTTCTTGTTGTCTTTACTGTAAGATACTAACTGCTTCTTGTTGTCTTTACTGTAAGATACTAACTGCTTCTTGTTGTCTTTACTGTAAGATACTAACTGCTTCTTGTTGTCTTTACTGTAAGATACTAACTGCTTCTTGTTGTCTTTACTGTAAGATACTAACTGCTTCTTGTTGTCTTTACTGTAAGATACTAACTGCTTCTTGTTGTCTTTACTGTAAGATACTAACTGCTTCTTGTTGTCTTTTACTGTAAGATACTAACTGCTTCTTGTTGTCTTTACTGTAAGATACTAACTGCTTCTTGTTGTCTTTACTGTAAGACTACTAACTGCTTCTTGTTGTCTTTACTGTAAGATACTAACTGCTTCTTGTTGTCTTTACTGTAAGATACTAACTGCTTCTTGTTGTCTTTACTGTAAGATACTAACTGCTTCTTGTTGTCTTTACTGTAAGATACTAACTGCTTCTTGTTGTCTTTACTGTAAGATACTAACTGCTTCTTGTTGTCTTTACTGTAAGATACTAACTGCTTCTTGTTGTCTTTACTGTAAGATACTAACTGCTTCTTGTTGTCTTTACTGTAAGATACTAACTTGCTTCTTGTTGTCTTTACTGTAAGATACTAACTGCTTCTTGTTGTCTTTACTGTAAGATACTAACTGCTTCTTGTTGTCTTTACTGTAAGATACTAACTGCTTTCTTGTTGTCTTTACTGTAAGATACGAAACTCTGCTTCTTGTTGTCTTTACTGTAGATTACTAACTGCTTCTTGTTGTCTTTACTGTAAGATACTTAAATGCTTCTTGTATGTTTTCCTCTACTGTAAGATACTAACTGCTTCTTGTTGTCTTTACTGTAAGATACTAACTGCTTCTTGTTGTTTTTACTGTTTATGCGTCAGATACTAACTGCGCTTTTGTTGTCTTTACTGTAAGATACTAAACTGCTTCTTGTTGTCTATACTGTAAGATACTAACTGCTTCTTGTTGTTTTACTGTAAGAACAATACTAACTGCTTCTTGACACTAACTGCTTCTTCTTTACTGTAAGATATAAACTGCTTCTTGTTGTCTTTCTTTACTGTAGTTACTAATGCTTCTTGTGTCTTTACTGTAAGGATACTAAACTGCTTCTTGTTGTCTTCTTTACTGTAAGATACTAACTGCTTCTTGTGCTGTTTTTTACTGTAAGATACTAACTGCTTCTTGTTGTCTTTACTGTAAGATACTAACTATGCTTCTTGTTGTCTTTAACTTTGTAAGATACTAACTGGCTTCTTGTTGTCTTTACTGTAAGATACTAACTGCTTCTTCTAATGTCTTTACTGTTAAGACACTAACTGCTTCTTGTTTTTTGTCTTTACTGTAAGATACCTACTGCTTCTTGTTGTCTTCTTTACTGTAAGATTACTAACTGCTTCTTGTTGTCTTTACTGTAAGACACTAACTGCTTCTTGTTGTCTTTACTGTATGATACTAACTGCTGTTGTTGTCTTTACTGTAAGATACTAACTGCTTCTTGTTTTCTTTACTGTAAAGATACTAACTGCTTCTTGTTGTCTCCTTTACTGTAAGATATAACTGCTTCTTGTTGTTTTACTGTATTAGATACTAACTGCCCTTCTTGTTGTCTTTACTGTAAGACACTAACTGCTTATGTTGTCTTTATGTAAGATACTAAATGCTTCTTGTTGTCTTTACTGTAAGATAAATAACTGCTTCTTGTTGTCTTTACTGTAAGATACTAACTGCTTCTTGTTGTCTTTTACTGTAAGATACTAACTGCCTTCTTGTTGTCTTTACTGTAAGACACTATACTGCTTCTTGTTGTCTTTACTGTAAGATACTAACTGCTTCTTGTTGTCTTTACTGTAAGATACTAAACTGCTTCTTGTTGTCTTTACTGTAAGATACTAACTGCTTCTTGTTGTCTTTACTGTAAGATACTAACTGCTTCTTGTTGTCTTTACTGTAAGATACTAACTGCTTCTTGTTGTCTTTACTGTAAGATACTAACGTGCTTCTTGTTGTCTTTACTGTAAGACTAAAACTGCTTCTTGTTGTCTTTACTGTAAGATACTAACTGCTTCTTGATGTCTTTACTGTAAGATACTAACTGCTTCTTCGTTGTCTTTTACTGTAAGATACTAACTGCTTCTTGTTGTCTTTACTGTAAGATACCTAACTGCTTCTTGTTGTCTTTACTGTAAGATTACTAACTGATTTTGTTGTCTTTACTGTAGATTACTAACTGCTTCTTGTTGTCTTTTACTACGGTTAGATACTAACTGCTTCTTGTTGTCTTTACTGTAAGGATTACTAAACTGCTTCTTGTTGTTTTACTGTAAGAATATTTACTAAACTGCTTCTTGTTGTCTTTACTGTAGACACTAACTGCTTCTTGTTGTCTTTTACTGTAAGATTACTAAATGCTTTTCTTGTTGTCTTTACTGTAAGATACTAACTGCTTCTTGTTGTCTTACTGTAAGATACTAACTGCTTCTTGTTGTCTTTACTGTAAGATACTAACTGCTTCTTGTTGTTTTTACTGTACGATACTAAACTGCTTTTGTTTGTCTTTACTGTTAAGATACTAACTGCTTCTTGTTGTCTTTACTTGTAAGATTACTAACTGCTTCTTGTTGTTTTCTTTATTTTTTTTTTTTTTTTTTTTTTGTAAGATACTAAATGCTTCTTGTTGTCTTTACTGTAAGATACTAACTGCTTCTTGTTGTCTTTACTGTAAGTATACTTACTGCTTCTTGTTGTCTTTACTGTAATAGATAGTAACTGCTTCTTGTTGTCTTTACTGTAAGGATACTAACTGCTTCTTGTTGTCTTTACTGTAAGATACTAACTGCTTCTTGTTGTCTTTACTGTAAGATACTAACTGCTTCTTGTTGTTTTACAGTAAGATACTAACTGCTTCTTGTTGTCTTTACTGTAAGATACTAACTGCTTCTTGTTGTCTATTACTGTAAGATACTAAATGCTTCTTGTTGTCTTTACTGTAAGATACTAACTGCTTCTTGTTGTCTTTACGTGTAAGATACTAACTGCTTCTTGTTGTCTTTTACTGTAAGACAGCAACTGCTTCTTGTTGTCTTTACTGTAAGATAAGTAAACTGCTTCTTGTTGTCGCTACTGTAAGATACTAAACTGCTTCTTGTTGTCTTTACTGTAAGATACTAACTGCTTCTTGTTGTCTTTACCGTGTACCGATACTAACTGCTTCTTGTTGTCTTTACTGTAAGACACTAACTGCTTCTTGTTGTCTTTACTGTAAGATACTAACTGCTTTCTTGTTGTTTTACTGTAAGATACTAACTGCTTCTTGTTGTCTTTACTGTAAGATACTAACTGCTTCTTGTTGTCTTTTACTGTAAGATACTAACTGCTTCTTGTTGTCTTTACTGTAAGATACTAACTGCTTCTTGTTGTCCTTTACTGTAAAGATACTAACTGCTTCTTGTTGTCTTTACTGTAAGATACTAACTGCTTCCTTGTTGTTCTTTACTGTAAGATACTAACTGCTTCTTGTTGTTTTTACTGTAAGATACTAACTGCTTCTTGTTGTCTTTACTGTAAGACACTAACTGCTTCTTGTTGTCTTTACTGTAAGATACTAACTGTTTCTTGTTGTCTTTACTGTAAGATACCTAACTGCTTCTTGTTGTCTTTACTGTAAGATACTACTGCTTCTTGTTGTCTTTACTGTAAGATACTAACTGCTTCTTGTTGTCTTTACTGTAAGACTACTAACTGCTTCTTGTTGTCTTTACTGTAAGATACTAAATGCTTCTTGTTGTCTCTTTCTGTAAGATACTAACTGCATCTTGTTGTCTATTACCTGTAAGATACTAACTGCTTCTTGTTGTCTTTACTGTAAGATACTAACTGCTTCTGTTTTCTTTACCTGTAAGATACTAACTGCTTCTTGTTGTCTTTTACTGTAAGATACTTAAATGCTTCTTGTTGTCTTTACTGTAAGATTACTAACTGCTTCTTGTTGTCTTTACTGTAAGAAACTAACTGCTTCTTGTTGTCTTTACTGTATAGATACTAACTGCTTCTTGTTGTCTTTTACTGTAAGATACTAACTGCTTCTTGTTGTCTTTCTGTAAGATTACTAACTGCTTCTGCTTGTCTTTTACTGTAAGTACATAAATGCTTACAATGTTGTCTTTACTGTAGACAATACTAATGCTTATTGATGTCCTTACTTTAATATAGCTAAATGCTTCTGTTGTCATTACTGTAAGCCTACTAACCTTCTTCTGTGTTGTCTTTTACTGTAAGATACTAACTGCCTTCTTGTTGTTTTTACTGTAAGATACTAACTGCTTCTTGTTGTCTTTACTGTAAGATACTAACTGCTTCTTGTTGTCTTTACTGTAAGATACTAACTGCTTCTTGTTGTCTTTACTGTAAGATACTAACTGCTTCTTGTTGTCTTTACTGTAAGATACTAAATGCTTCCTGTTGTCTTTACTGTAAGATACTAACTGCTTCTTGTTGTCTTTACTGTAAGATACTAACTGCTTCTTGTTTTCTTTACTGTAAGATACTAACTGCTTCTTGATGTCTCTACTGTAAGATACTAACTGCTTCTTGTTGTCTTTACTGTAAGATTCTAACTGCTTCTTGTGTTTTTTACTGTAAGATACTAACTGCTTATTGGTTGTCTTTACTGTAAGACACTAACTGCTTCTTGTTGTCTTTCACTGTAAGATACTACTGCTTACTTGTTGTTTTTACTGTAAGATACTAACTGCTTCTTGTTGTCTTTACTGTAAGAACTAACTGCTTCTTGTTGTCTTTACTGTAAAGATACTAACTGCTTCGTCTTGTCCGTTACTGTAAGATACTAACTGCTTCTTGTTGTCTTTACTGTAAGATACTAACTGCTTCCTTGTTGCTTTACTGTAGATACAAACTGCTTCTTGTTGTCTTTACTTGGTAAGATACTAACTGCTTCTTGTTGTCTTTTACTGTAGATACTAAATGCTTCTGTTGTCTTTACTGTAAGATACTAACTGCTTCGTTGTTGTCTTTACTGTAAGATACTAACTGCTTCTTGTTGTCTTTACTGTAAGATACTAACTGCTTCTTGTTGTCTTTACTGTAAGATACTAACTGCTTCTTGTTGTCTTTACTGGTAAGATACTAACTGCTTCTTGTTGTTCTTTACTGTAAGATACTAACTGCTTCTGTTGTCTTTACTGTAAGATACACTAAACTGCTTCTTGTTGTCTTTACTGTAAGATACTAACTGCTTCTTGTTGTCTCTACTGTAAAGATACTAACTGCTTCTTGTTGTCTTTACTGTTTGTAAAAAAAGACACTAACTGCTTCTTGTTGTCTTTACTGTAAGATACTAACTGCTTCTTGTTTTCTTTACTGTAAGAATACTAAATGCTTCTTGTTATCTCTACTGTAAGATACTAAACTGCTTCTATGGTTGTCTTTACTGTAAGATACTAACTGCTTCTTGTTGTTTTACTTAGATACTAAACTGCTTCTTGTTGTTCTTTACTGTAAGATACTAACATGCTTCTTGTTTGTCTTTACTGTAAGATACTAACTGCTTCTTGTTGTTACTTTACTGTAAGATAATAACTGCTTCTTGTTGTCTTTACTGTAAGACCTACTAACTGCTTCTTGTTGTCTTATACTGTAAGATACTAACTGCCTTCTTGTTGTCTTTCTACTGTAAGATACTAACTGCTTCTTGTTGTCTTTACTGTAAGAACTAACTGCTTCTTGTTGTCTTTACTGCTAAGATACTAACTGCTCTTGTTGTCATTACTGTAAAGATACTAACTCGCTTCTTGTGGTCTTTACCTGTAAGACTCTAACTGCTTCTTGTTGTCTATACTGTAAGATACTCACTGACTTCTAGTTGTCTTTACTGTAAGATACTAACAGCTTCTTGTTGTCTTTACTGTAAGATACTAACTGCTTTTGTTGTCTTTACTGTAAGATACTAACTGCTTCTTGTTGTCTTTACTGTAAGATACTAACTGCTTCTTGTTGTCTTTTACTGTAAGATACTAACTGCTTCTTGTTGTCTTTACTGTAAGATACTAACTGCTTCTTGTTGTCTTTACTGTAAGATACTAACTGCTTCTTGTTGTCTTTACTGTAAGATACTAACTGCTTCTTGTTGTCTTTACTGTAAGACTACTAACTGCTTCTTGTTGTCTTTACTGTAAGATACTAACTTGCTTCTTGTTTTCTTTACTGTAAGATACTAACTGCTTCTTGTTGTCTTTACTGTAAGATACTAACTGCTTCTTGTTGTCTTTACTGTAAGATACTAACTGCTTCTTGTTGTCTTTACTGTAAGATCACTAACTGCTTCTTGTTGTCTTTACTGTAAGATACTAACTGCTTCTTGTTGTCTTTACTGTAAGATACTAACTGCTTCTTGTTGTCTTTACTGTAAGATACTAACTGCTTCTTGTTGTCTTTACTGTAAGATACTAACTGCTTCTTTGTTGTCTCTTACTGTAAGGATACTAACTGCTTCTTGTTGTCTTTACTGTAAGATACTAACTGCTTCTTGTTGTCTTTACTGTAAGATCACTAACTGCATCTTGTTGTCTTTACTGTAAGATACTAACTGCTTACTTGTTGTCTTTACTATTAGATATAACTGCATCTTGTTGTCTTATTGCTGTAAGGTACTAAATGCTTCCTTGTTGTCTTTACTGTAAGATTCTAACTGCTTCTTGTTGTCTTTACTGGTAAGATACTAACTGCTTTCATGTTTGTCTTTACTGTAACGACTACTAACTCATCTTGTTGTCTATTACTGTAAGATACTAATGCCTTCCTTGTTGTCATTAACTGTAAGATACTAACTGCTTCTTGTTTTCTTTACTGTAAGATACTAACTGCTTCTTGTTGTCTTTACTGTATGATACTAACTGCTTTTGGTTGTCTTTACTGTAAGATACTAACTGCTACTTGTTGTCTTTACTTATTAGATACTAACTGCTTCTTGTTGTCTTTACTGTAAGATACTAACTGCTTCTTGTTGTCTTTACTAGGTAGATACTAACTGCTTCGTGTTGTTCTTTACTGTAAGATACTAAACTGCTTCTTGTTTCTTTACTTGTAAGATACTAACTGCTTCTTGTTGTCTTTACTGTAAGATACTAACTGCTTCTTGTTGATTTCTTTACTGTAAGATTCTAACTGCTTCTTGTTGTCTTCTACTGTAAGATACTAACTGCTTCTTGTTGTCTTTACTGTACGATACTAACTGCTTCTTGTTGTCTTTATATGTAAGATACTAACTGCTTATTGTTGTCTTTTACTGTAAGATACTAACTGCTTCTTGTTGCTTTACTGTAAGATACTAACTGCTTCTTGTTGTCCTTTACTGTAAGATACTAACTGTTTCTGTTTCTTGTTGATACTAAATTCTTATGTCTCTACTGTAAGATACTAACTGCTTCTTGTTGTCTTTACTGTAAGATACTAACTGCTTCCTTGTTGTTTCTTTACTGTAAGATACTAACTGCTTCTTGTTGTCTTTACTGTAAGGATACTAATGCTTCTTGTTGTCTTTACTGTAAGATACTAACTGCTTCTTGTTGTCTTTACTGTATGATACTAACTGCTTATGGTTGTCTTTACTGTAAGATACTAACTGCTACTTGTTGTCTTTATTATTAGATACTAACTGCTTCTTGTTGTCTTTTACTGTAAGACCACTAACTGCATCTTGTTGTCTTTACTGTAAGATACTAAACTGCTTCTTGATGTCTCTACTGTAAGATACTATACTGCTTCCCTTTTTGGTCTTTAACTGTAAGATACTAACTGCTTCTTGTTGTCTTTACTGTAAGATACTAACTGCTTCTTGTTGTCTTTACTGTAAGATACTAACTGCTTCTTGTTGTCTTTACTGTAAGATACTAACTGCTTCTTGTTGTCTTTACTGTAAGATACTAACTGCTTCTTGTTGTCTTTACTGTAAGAAACTAACTGCTTCTTGTTGTCTTTACTGTAAGATACTAACTGCTTCTTGTTGTCTTTACTGTAGATACTAACTGCATCTTGTTGTCTTTACTGTATGATACTAACCTGCTTCTTGTTGTCTTTACTGTAAGATCACTAATGCTTCTGTTGCTCTTTACTGTAAGTACTAACTGCTTCCTTGTTGTCTTTACTGTAAGATACTACTGCTTCTTGTTGTCTTTAGTGTAAGATACTAACTGCTTCCTTGTTGTCTTTACTGTAGATACTAACTGCTTCTTGTTGTCCTTCTACTGTAGAGATACTAACTGCTTCTTGTTGTCTTTACTGTAAGATACTAACTGCTTCTTGTTGTCTTTACTGTAAGATACTAACTGCTTCTTGTTGTCTTTACTGTAGAGATAGTAAATGCTTCTTGTTGTCTTTACTGTAAGATACTAACTGCTTCTTGTTGTCTTTACTGTAAGATACTAACTGCTTCTTGTTGTCTTTACTGTAAGATAGCTAACTGCTTCTCTGTTGTCTTTACTGTAAGATACTAACTGCTTCTTGTTGTCTTTAACTGTAAGATACTAACTGCAACTTCTTGTTGTCTTTACTGTAAGATATTAACTGTCTTCTTGTTGTCTTTACTGTAAGATACTAACTGCTTCTTGTTGTCTTTACTGTAAGATACTAAACTGCTATCTTGTTGTCTTTACTGTTAAGATTACTAACTGCTTCTTGTTGCTTTACTGTAAGATACTAACTGCTTATTGTTGTCTTTACTGTAAGATACTAACTGCTTCTTGTTGTCTTTACTGTGAAAGATACTAACTGCTTCTTGTTGTCTTTACTGTAAGATACTTAACTGCATTCTTGTTGTCTTTACTGTAAGATACTAACTGCTTCTTGTTTGTCTTTACTGTAAGATACTAATGCTTCCTTGTTTGTCTTTACTGTATAAGATACTAACTGCTTATTGTTTGTCTTTACTGTAAGCTACTAACTGCTTCTTGTTGTCTTTACTGTAAGATACTAACTGCTCTTCTTCTTGTTGTCTTTACTGTAAGATACTAAATCTGCTTCTTGTTGTTCTTTACTGTACGATTCTAAAATGCTTCATGTTGTCTTTCACTGTAAGATACTAACTGCTTCTTGTTGTCTTTACTGTAAGATACTAAACTGCTTCTTGTTGTCTTTACTGTAAGATACTAACTGCTTCCTTGTTGTCTTTACCTGTAAGATACTAACTGCTTCTTGTTGTCTTTACTGTAAGATACTAACTGCTTCTTGTTGTCTTTACTGTAAGAAACTAACTGCTTCTTGTTGTCTTTACTGTAAGATACTAACTGCCTACTTGTTGTCTTTACTGTAAGATAGTAACTGCTTCTTGTTGTCTTTACTGTAAGATACTAACTGCTTCCTTGTTGTCTTTACTGTAAGATACTAACTGCTTCTGTTGTCTTTACTGTAAGATAGTAACTGACTTCTTGTTGTCTTTACTGTAAGATAGCTAACTGCTTCTTGTTGTCTTTACTGTAATGATACTAACTGCTTCTTGTTGTCTTTACTGTAAGATAGTAACTGCTTCTTGTTGTCTTTACTGTAAGACACTAACTGCTTCTTGTTGTCTTTACTGTAAGATAGCTAACTGCTTCTTGTTGTCTTTTACTGTAAGATACTAACTGCTTCTTGTTGTCTTTACTGTAAGATACTAACTGCTTCTTGTTGTCTTTACTGTAGATACTAACTGCCTTCTTGTTGTCTTTACTGTAAGATACGAAACTGCTTCTTGTTGTCTTTACTGTAGATACTAAACTGCTTTCTTGTTGTCTTTTACTGTAAGATAGTAAACTGCTTCTTGTTGTCTTTACTGTAAGATACTAACTGCTTCCTTGTTGTCTTTACTGTAAGATACTAACTGCTTCTTGTTGTCTTTACTGTAAGATACTAAATGCTTCTTGTTGTCTTTACTGTAAGATACTAACTGCTTCTTGTTGTCTTTACTGTAAGATACTAACTGCTTCTTGTTGTCTTTACTGTAAGATAGTAACTGCTTCTTGTTGTCTTTACTGTACTATTGTAAATGCTTCTTGTTGTCTTTACTGTAAGATACGTAATACCTGCTTCTTGTTGTCTCTTACTGTAAAGATAACTAACTTCTTCTTTGTTCTTTACTGTAAGATAGTAACTGCTTCTTGTTGTCTTTACTGTAAGATAGTAACTGCTTCTTGTTGTCTTTACTGTAGATAGTAACTGCTTCTTGTTGTCTTTACTGTAAAATACTAACTGCTTCTTGTTGTCTTTACTGTAAGATACTAACTCGCTTCTTGTTGTCTTTACTTGTAAGATATTAACTGCTTCTTGTTGTCTTTACTGTAAGACTAGTCACTGCTTCTTGTTGTCTTTACTGTAAGATAGTAACTGCTTCTTGTTGTTCTTTACTGTAAGATATAACTGCTTCTTGTTGTCTTTACTGTAAGATAGTAACTGCTTCTTGTTGTCTTTACTGTAAGATAGTAACTGCTTCTTGTTGTCTTTACTGTAAGATAGCTAACTGCTTCTTGTTGTCTTTACTGTAAGATTAGTAACTGCTTCTTGTTGTCTTTACTGTAAGATAGCTAACTGCTTCTTGTTGTCTTTACTGTACTATTACTAAATGCTTCCTTGTTGTCTTTACTGTAAGATAGTAACTGCTTCTTGTTGTCTTTACTGTAAGATAGCTAACTGCTTCTTGTTGTCTTTACTGTAAGATACTAACTGCTTCTTGTTGTCTCTACTGTAAGATACTAACTGCTTCTTGTTGTCTTTACTGTAAGATAGCTAACTGCTTCTTGTTGTCTTTACTGTAAGATACGTAACTGCTTCTTGTTGTCTTTACTGTAAGACTAGTAACTGCTTCTTGTTGTCTTTACTGTAAGATAGTAACTGCTTCTTGTTGTCTTTACTGTAAGATACTAACTGCTTCTTGTTGTCTTTACTGTAAGATACTAACTGCTTCTTGTTGTCTTTACTGTAAGATAGCTAACTGCTTCTTGTTGTCTTTACTGTAAGATAGCTAACTGCTTCTTGTTGTCTTTACTGTAAGTAATAGTAACTGCTTCTTGTTGTCTTTACTGTAAGATAGCTAACTGCTTCTTGTTGTCTTTACTGTAAGATAGTAACTGCTTCTTGTTGTCTTTACTGTAAGATAGTAACTGCTTCTTGTTGTCTTTACTGTAGATAGTAACTGCTTCTTGCTTGTCTTTACTGTAAGATAGCTAACTGCTTCTTGTTGTCTTTACTGTAAGATACTAACTGCTTCTTGTTGTCTTTACTGTAAGATAGCTAACTGCTTCCTTGTTGTCTTTACTGTAAGATACGTAACTGCTTCTTGTTGTCTTTACTGTAAGATACTAACTGCTTCTTGTTGTCTTTACTGTAAGATACTAACTGCTTCTTGTTGTCTTTACTGTAAGATACTAACTGCTTCTTGTTGTCTTTACTGTAAGATACGTAACTGCTTCTTGTTGTCTTTACTGTAAGATACGTAACTGCTTCTTGTTGTCTTTACTGTAAGATACTAACTGCTTCTTGTTGTCTTTACTGTAAGATACTAACTGCTTCTTGTTGTCTTTACTGTAAGATACTAACTGCTTCTTGTTGTCTTTTACTGTAAGATACTAACTGCTTCTTGTTGTCTTTACTGTAAGATACTAACTGCTTCTTGTTGTCTTTACTGTAAGATACTAACTGCTTCTTGTTGTCTTTACTGTAAGATACTAACTGCTTCTTGTTGTCTTTACTGTAAGATACTAACTGCTTCTTGTTGTCTTTACTGTAAGATACTAACTGCTTCTTGTTGTCTTTACTGTAAGATACTAACTGCTTCTTGTTGTCTTTACTGTAAGATACTAACTGCTTCTTGTTGTCTTTACTGTAAGATACTAACTGCTTCTTGTTGTCTTTACTGTAAGATACTAACTGCTTCTTGTTTTCTTTACTGTAAGATACTAACTGCTTCTTGTTGTCTTTACTGTATGATACTAACTGCTTCTTGTTGTCTTTACTGTAAGATACTAACTGCTTCTTGTTGTCTTTACTATTAGATACTAACTGCTTCTTGATTTGTTTTTACTGTAAGATACTAACTGCTTCTTGTTGTCTTTACTGTAAGATACTACCTGCTTCTTGTTGTCTTTACTGTAAGATTACTAACTGCTTCTTGTTGTCTTTACTGTAAGATACTAACCTGCTTCTTGTTGTCTTTACTGTAAGATACTAACTGCTTCTTGTTGTCTTTACTGTAAATGCGGATACTAACTGCTTCTTGTTGTCTTTACTGTAAGATACTAACTGCTCTTGTTGTCTTTACTGTTAGATAGTAACTGCTTCTTGTTGTCTTTACTGTAATGATACTAACCTGCTTACTTGTTGTCTTTACTGTAAGATACTAACTGCTTCTTGTTGTCTTTTTACTTAGATACTAACTGCTTCTTGTTGTCTTTACTGTAAGATACTAACTGCTTCTTGTTGTCTTTACTTGTAGATACTAACTGCTTCTTGGTTGTCTTTACTGTAAGATACTAACTGCTTCTTGTCTGTCTTTACTGTAAGATACAAACTGCTTCTGTTGTCTTTACTGTAAGATACTTAACTGTTCTTGTTGTCTTTACTGTAAGATACTAAACTGCTTCTTGTTGTCTTCTACTGTAAGATACTAACTGCTTCTTGTTGTTCTTTACTGTAAAGATACAACTGCTTCTTGTTGTTCTTTACGGTAAGATACTAAACTGCTTCTGTATTGTCTTTACTGTAAGATACTAACTGCTTCTTGTTGTTCTTTACTGTAAGATACTAACTGCTTCTTGTTGTCTTTACTGTAAGATACTAACTGCTTCTTGTTGTCCTTACTGTAAGATACTAACTGCATCTTGTTTGTCTTTTATCTGTAAGCCACTAACTAGCTTCTTGTTGTCTTTACTGTAAGATACCAACTGCTTCCTTTCTTGTTGTCTTTTACTGTAAGAAACTAACTGCTTCTTGTTGTCTTTTACTGTAAGATCTAACTGCTTCTTGTTGTCTATACTGTAAGATACTAACTGCTTCTTGTTGTCTCTTACTGTAAGATACTAACTGCTTCTTGTTGTCTTTACTGTAAGATACTAACTTGCTTCTTGTTGTCTTTACTGTAAGCTACTAACTGCTTCTTGTTGTCTTTATACTGTATAGATACTAACTGCTTCTTGTTGTCTTTACTGTAAGATACTAACTGCTTCTTGTTGTCCTTTACTGTAAGACACTAACTGCTTCTTGTTGTCTTTACAGTAAGATACTAACTGCTTCTTGTTGTCTTACTGTAAGATATCTAACTGCTTCTTGTTGTCTGTTACTGTAAGACACTAACTGCTTCTTGTTGTCTTTACTGTAAGATACTAACTGCTTCTTGTTTTCTTTTACTGTAAGATACTAACTGCTTCTTGTTGTCTTTACTGTATGATACTAACTGCTTCATGGTTGTCTTTACTGTAAGACACTAAACTTCTCACTTGTTGTCTTTACTGTAAGATACTAACTGCTTCTTGTTGTCTTTACTGTAAGATACTAACTGCTTCTTGTTGTCTTTACTGTAAGATACTAACTGCTTCTTGTTGTCTTTACTGTAAAGATACTAACTGCTTCTTGTTGTCTTTTACTGTAAGATACTAACTGCTTCTTGTTTGTCTATACTGTAAGATACTAACTGCTTCTTGTTGTCTTTACTGTAAGATACTAACTGCTTCTTGTTGTCTTTATGTATTAGATACTAACTTTCTTGTTGTCTTTACTGTAAGATACTAACTGCTTCTTGTTGTCTTTACTGTAAGATACTAAACTGCTTCTTGTTGTCTTTACTGTAAGTTACTAACTGCTTCTTGTTGTCTTTACTGTAAGATACTAACTGCTTCTTGTTGTCTTTACTGTAAGATACTAACTGCTATCTTGTTGTCTTTACTGTAAGATACTAACTGCTTCTTGTTGTCTTTACTGTAAGATACTAACTGCTTCTTGTTGTCTTTACTGTAAGATACTAAACTGCTTCTTGTTGTCTTTACTGTAAGATACTAACTGCTTCTTGTTGTCTTTTACTGTAAGATACTAACTGCTTCTTGTTGTCTTTACTGTAAGATACTAACTGCTTCTTGTTGTCTTTACTGTAAGACACTAACTGCTTCTTGTTGTCTTTACTGTAAGATACTAACTGCTTCTTGTTTGTCTTTACTGTAAGATACTAACTGCTTCTTGTTGTCTTTACTGTAAGATACTAACTGCTTTCTTGTTGTTCTTTACTGTAAGATACTAACTGCTTCTTGTTGTCTTTACTTATAGATACTAACTGCTTCTTGTTGTCTTTACTGTAAGATACTAACTGCTTCTTGTTGTCTTTACTGTAAGATAACTAACTGCTTCTTGTTGTCTTTACTGTAAGATACTAACTGCTTCTTGTTGTCTTTACTGTATAAAAGATACTAACTGCTTCTTGTTGTCTTTACTGTAAGATACTAACTGCTTCTTGTTGTCTTTTACTGTAAGATACTAACTGCTGTCTTGTTGTCTTTTACTGTAAGAAACTAAATGCTTCTTGTTGTCTTTACTGTAAGATACTAACTGGCTTCTTGTTGTCTTACTGAAAGAGACTAAATTGCTTCTTGTTGTCTTTACTGTAAGATACTAACTGCTTCTTGTTGTTTTACTGTAAGATACTAACTGCTTCTTGTTGTCTTTACTGTAAGATACTAATCTGCTTCTTGTTGTCTTTACTGTAAGATACTAACTGCTTCCTTGTTGTCTTTTACTGTAAGATACTAACTGCTTCTTGTTGTCTTTACTGTAAGATACTAACTGCTTCTTGTTGTCTTTACTGTAAGATACTAACTGCATTCTTGTTGTCTTTTCTGTAAGATACTAACTGCTTCGTGTTGTCTTCTACTGTAAGATACTAAACTGCTTCTTGTTGTCTTTACTGTAAGATACTAACTGCTTCTTGTTGTCTTTACTGTAAGGATACTAACTGCTTCTTGTTTGTCTTTACTTGTAAGATTACTAACTGCTTCTTGTTTGTCTTTACTGTATGATACTAACTGCTTATTGTTGTCTTTACTGTAAGATACTAACTGCTACTTGTTGTCTTTATTATTAGATACTAACTGCTTCTTGTTGTCTTTACTGTAAGATACTAACTGCTTCTTGTTGTCTTTACTGTAAGATACTAACTACTTATTGTTGTCTTTACTGTAAGATACTAACTGCTTCTTGTTCTGTCTTTACTGTATAAGATACTAACTGCTTCTTGTTGTCTTTACTGTAAGATACTAACTGCTTCTTGTTGTCTTTACTGTAAGATACTAACTGCTTCTTGTTGTCTTTACTTATGTAGATACTAACTGCTTCTTGTTGTCTTTACTGTAAGATACTAACTGCTTCTTGTTTGTCTTTACTGTAAGATACTAACTACTTTTGTTGTCTTTACTGTAAGATACTAACTGCTTCTTGTTTGTCTTTACTGTAAGATACTAACTGCTTCTTGTTGTCTTTATGTAAGATACTAACTGCTTCTTGTTGTCTTTACTGTAAGATACTAACTGCTTCTTGTTGTCTTTTACTGTAAGATACTAACTGCTTCTTGTTGTCTTTACTGTAAGATACTAACTGCTTCTTGTTGTCTTTACTGTAAGATACTAACTGCTTCTTGTTGTCTTTACTGTAAGATACTAACTGCTTCTTGTTGTCTTTACTGTAAGGATACTAAACTGCTTCTTGTTGTCTTTACTGTAAGATACTAACTGCTTCTTGTTGTCTTTACTGTAAGATACTAACTGCTTCTTGTTGTCTTTACTGTAAGATACTAACTGCTTCTTGTTGTCTTTACTGTAAGATACTAACTGCTTCTTGTTGTTTTTACTGTAAGATACTAACTGCTTCTTGTTGTCTTTACTGTAAGATTACTAAACTGCTTCTTGTTGTCTTTACTGTAAGATACTAACTGCTTCTTGTTGTTTCTTTACTGTAAGACACTAACTGCTTCTTGTTGTCTTTACTGTATGATACTAACTGCTTATGGTTGTCTTTACTGTAAGATACTAACTGCTACTTGTTGTCTTTATTATTAGATACTAACTGCTTCTTGTTGTCTTTACTGTAAGATACTAAATGCTTCCTGTTGTCTTTACTGTAAGATACTAACTGCTTCTTGTTGTCTTTACTGTAAGATACTAAACTGCTTCTTGTTTTGTCTTTACTGATTCTTAAGATACTAACTGCTTCTTGTTGTCTTTACTGTTAAGATACTAACTGCTTCTTGTTGTCTTTACTGTAAGATACTAACTGCTTCTTGTTGTCTTTAGGGTACTGTAAGATACTAACTGCTTCTTGTTGTCTTTACTGTAAGATACTAACTGCTTCTTGTTGTCTTTACTGTAAGATACTAAACTGCTTCTTGTTTGTCTTTACTGTAAGATACTAATGCTTCTTCTTGTCTTTACTGTAAGATACTAACTGCTTCTTGTTGTCTTTACTGTAAGATACTAACTGCTTCTTGTTGTCTTTACTGTAAGATACTAACTGCTTCTTGTTGTCTTTACTGTAAGATACTAACTGCTTCTTGTTGTCTTTACTGTAAGATACTAACTGCTTCTTGTTGTTTTTACTGTAAATACTAACTGCTTCTTGTCTTTACTGTAAGATACTAACTGCTTCTTGTTGTCTTTACTGTAAGATACTAACTGCTTCTTGTTGTCTCTTTACTGTAAGATACTAACTGCTTCTTGTTGTTCTTTATTGTAAGATACTAACTGCTTCTTGTTGTCTTTACTGTAAGATACTAACTGCTTCTTGTTGTCTTTACTGTAAGATACTAACTGCTTCTTGTTGTCTTTACTGTAAGATACTAAACTGCTTCTTGTTGTCTTTACTGTAAGATACTAACTGCTTCTTGTTGTCTTTACTGTAAGACACTAACTGCTTCTTGTTGTCTTTACTGTAAGATACTAACTGCTTCTTGTTGTTTCTTTACTGTAAGATACTAACTGCTTCTTGTTGTCTTTACTGTAAGATACTAACTGCTTCTTGTTGTCTTTACTTACTGTAAGATACTAACTGCTTCTTGTTGTCTTTACTGTAAGATACTAAACTGCTTCTTGTTGTCTTTACTATTGGTAAGATACTAAACTGCTTATTGTTGTCTTTACTGTAAGATACTAATGCTTCTTGTTGTCTTTACTGTAAGGGTAAAGATACTAACTGCTTCTTGTTGTCTTTACTGTAAGATACTAACTGCTTCTTGTTGTCTTTACTGTAAGATACTAACTGCTTCTTGTTGTCTTCTACTGTAAGATACTAAACTGCTTCTTGTTGTCTTTACTGTAGATACTAACTGCTTCTTGTTGTCTTTACTGTAAGATACTAAACTGCTTCTTGTTGTCTTTTACTGTAAGATACTAACTTGCTTCTTGTTTGTCTTTACTGTAAGATACTAACTGCTTCTTGTTGTCTTTACTGTAAGATACTAACTGCTTCTTGTTGTCTTTTACTGTAAGATACTAACTGCTTCTTGTTGTCTTTACTGTAAGACACTAACTGCTTCTTGTTGTCTTTACTGTAAGATACTAACTGCTTCTTGTTGTCTTTACTGTAAGATACTAAACTGCTTCTTTTTGTCTTTTACTGTAAGATACTAACTGCTTCTTGTTGTCTTTACTGTAAGATTACTAACTGCTTTCTCTGTTGTGTCTTTACTGTAAGATACTAACTGCTTCTTGTTTGTCTTTACTGTAAGATACTAACTTGCTTCTTGTTTGTCTTTACTGTAAGATACTAACTGCTTCTTGTTGTTCTTTACTGTAAGATACTAACTGCTTCTTTGTCTTTACTGTAAGATACTAACTGCTTCTTGTTGTCTTTACTGTAAGATACTAAACTGCTTCTTGTTGTCTTTACTGTAAGATACTAACTGCTTCTTGTTGTTTTTACTGTAAGATACTAACTGCTTCTTGTTGTCTTTACTGTAAGATACTAACTGCTTCTTGTTGTCTTTACTGTAAGATACTAACTGCTTCTTGTTGTCTTTACTGTAAGATACTAACTGCTTCTTGTTGTCTTTACTGTAAGATACTAACTGCTTATGTTTGTCTTTACTGTAAGATACTAACTGCTACTTGTTGTCTTTTACTGTAAGATACTAACTGCTTCTTGTTGTCTTTACTGTAAGATTACTAACTGCTTCTTGTTTGTCTTTTACTGTAAGATACTAACTGCTTCTTGTTGTCTTTACTGTAAGATACTAACTGCTTCTTGTTGTCTTTACTGTAAGATACTAACTGCTCTTCTTGTTGTCTTTACTGTATGTAGATACTAACTGCTTCTTGTTGTCTTTACTGTAAGATACTAACTGCTTCTTGTTGTCTTTACTACTGTAAGATACTAACTGCTGCTCTTGTTGTCTTTACTGTAAGATACTAACTGCTTCTTGTTGTCTTTACTGTAAGATACTAACTGCTTCTTGTTGTCTTTACTGTAAGATACTAACTGCTTCTTGTTGTCTTTACTGTAAGATACTAACTGCTTCTTGATGTCTCTACTGTAAGATACTAACTGCTTCTTGTTGTCTTTACTGTAAGATACTAACTGCTTCTTGTTTTCTTTACTGTAAGATACTAACTGCTTCTTGGTTGTCTTTACTGTAAGATACTAACTGCTTCTTGTTGTCTTTACTGTAAGATACTAACTGCTTCTTGTTGTCTTTACTGTAAGATACTAACTGCTTCTTGTTGTCTTTACTGTAAGATACTAACTGCTTCTTGTTGTCTTTACTGTAAGATACTAACTGCTTCTTGTTGTCTTTACTGTAAGATACTAACTGCTTCTTGTTGTCTTTACTGTAAGATACTAAACTGCTTCTTGTTGTTTTTTACTGTAAGATACTAACTGCTTCTTGTTGTCTTTACTGTAAGATACTAACTGCTTCTTGTTGTCTTTACTGTAGATACTAACTGCTTCTTGTTTCTTTACTGTAAGACACTAACTATGCTTCTTGTTGTCTTTACTGTAAGATACTAACTGCTTCTTGTTGTCTTTACTGTAAGATACTAACTGCTTCTGTTGTTCTTTACTGTAAGATTACTAACTGCTTCTTGTTGTCTTTACTGTAAGATACTAACTGCTTCTTGTTGTCTTTACTGTAAGTTACTAACTGCTTCTTGTTGTTTTTTACTGTAAGATACTAACTGCTTCTTGTTGTTCTTTACTGTAAGATACTAACTGCTTCTTTGTTGTCTTTACTGTAAGATACTAACTGCTTCTTGTTGTCTTTACTGTAAGGTTACTAACTGCTTCTTGTTGGTCTTACGTAAGATACTTAACTGCTTCTTGTTGTCTTTACTGTAAGATAGTAACTGCTTCTTGTTGTCTTTACTGTAAGATACTAACTGCTTCTTGTTGTCTTTACTGTACTATTGTAAATGCTTCTTGTTGTCTTTACTGTAAGATAGTAACTGCTTCTTGTTGTCTTTACTGTAAGATACTAACTGCTTCTTGTTGTCTTTACTGTAAGATACTAACTGCTTCTCGATGTCTTTACTGTAAGATAGTAACTACTTCTTGTTGTCTTTACTGTAAGATACTAACTGCTTCCTGTTGTCTTTACTGTAAGATAGTAACTGCTTCTTGTTGTCTTTACTGTAAGATAGTAACTGCTTCTTGTTGTCTTTACTGTAAGATAGTAACTGCTTCTTGTTGTCTTTACTGTAAGATAGTAACTGCTTATTGTTGTCTTTACTGTAAGATAGTAACTGCTTCTTGTTATCTTTACTGTAAGATAGTAACTGCTTATTTTTGTCTTTACTGTAAGATAGTAACTGCTTCTTGTTATCTTTACTGTAAGATAGTAAATGCCTCTTGTTGTCTTTACTGTACTATTGTAAATTCTTCTTGTTGTCTTTACTGTAAGATACTAACTGCTTCTTCTTATTGTTGTCTTTACTGTAAGATAGTAACTCTTTCTTGTTGTCTTTACTGTAAGATAGTAACTGCCTCTTGTTGTCTTTACTGTAAGATCTAAATGCTTCTTGTTGTCTTTACTGTAAGACAAGTAACTTGCTTCTTGTTGGCTTTACTAGTAAGATACTAAATGCTGTCTGGTAGTCTGTACTGTAAGATTCTAACTGCTTCTTGTTGTCTTTACTGTAAGATACTAACTGCTTCTTGTTGTCTTTACTGTAAGATACTAAATGCGCGTCTTGAGTTGTCTTTTCTGTAAGATACTAACTGGCTTCTTGTTGTCTCTTTACTGTAAGATACTAGACTGGCTTTCTTGTTGTCATTTACGTGGTAAGATAGTAACTGCTTCTTGTTGTCTTTACTGTACTATGTACTATGCTGCTTCTGGTTGTCTTGTACTGTACGTGGGGGGGAGGTAATTGTACTGCTTCTTGTTGTCTTTCTGTATAGATACTAACTGATTCTTGTTGTCTTACTTGTAAGATTCTAAATGCGTTCTTGTTGGTCTTTACTGTAAGATACTACACTGCTTCTTGTTGTCCTTTACTGTAAGAGTACTAACTGAATTATTGTTTGTCTTTACTGTAAGATACTAACTGCTTCTTGTTGTCTTTACTGTATGATACTAACTGCTTATTGTTGTCTTTACTGTAAGATACTAACTGCTACTTGTTGTCTTTATTATTAGATACTAACTGCTTCTTGTTGTCTTTACTGTACGATACTAACTGCTTCTTGTTGTCTTTTACTAGTAGATACTAAATACTTATTGTTGTCTTTACTGTAAGATACTAACTGCTTCTTGTTGTCTTTACTGTAAGATACTAACTGCTTCTTGTTGTCTTTACTGTAAGATACTAAACTGCTTCTTGTTGTCTTTACTGTAAGATACACTAACTGCTTCTTGTTGTCTTTACTGTAAGATACTAACTGCTTCTTGTTGTCTTTACTGTAAGATACTAACTGCTTCTTGTTGTCTTTACTGTAAGATACTAACTGCTTCTTGTTGTCTTTACTGTAAGATACTAACTGCTTCTTGTTGTCTTTACTGTAAGATACTAACTGCTTCTTGTTGTCTTTACTGTAAGATACTAACTGCTTCTTGTTTTCTTTACTGTAAGATACTAACTGCTTCTTGTTGTCTTTACTGTATGATACTAAACTGCTTCTTGTTGTCTTTACTGTAAGATACTAACTGCTTCTTGTTGTTTTTACTGTAGATACTAACTGCTTCT
This sequence comes from Coregonus ussuriensis, assembly GCA_031479575.1. NCBI lineage: Eukaryota > Metazoa > Chordata > Actinopteri > Salmoniformes > Salmonidae > Coregonus > Coregonus ussuriensis. The sequence continues at coordinate 83,089,000 of CM062500.1, forward strand.
TGTTGTCTTTACTGTAAGATACTAACTGCTTCTTGTTGTCTTTACTGTAAGATACTAACTGCTTCTTGTTGTCTTTACTGTAAGAATACTAACTGCTTCTTGTTGTCTTTTACTGTAAGATACTAACTGCTTCTTGGTTGTCTTTACTGTAAGATACTAACTGCTTCTTGTTGTCTTTACTTACTGTAAGATACTAACTGCTTCTTGTTGTCTTTACTGTAAGATACTAACTGCTTCTTGTTGTCTTTACTGTAAGATACTAACTGCTTCTTGTTGTCTTTACTGTAAGATACTAACTGCTTCTTGTTGTCTTTTACTGTAAGATACTACATGCTTCTTGTTGTCTTTACTTGTAAGATACTAACTGATTCTTGTGTCTTTACTGTAAGATACTAACTGCTTCTTGTTGTCTTTACTGTAAGATACTAACTGCTTCATTGTTGTCATTACTGTAAGATACGTAACTGCTTTCTTGTTGTCTTTACTGTTAGATTCTAACTGCTTCTTGTTGTCTTTACTGGTAAGATACTAACTGCTTCTTGTTGTCTTTAGCTGTTGATACTTAACTGCTTCTTGTTGTCTTTACTGTAAGATACTAACTGCTTCTTGTTGTCTTTACTGTGAAGATACTTAACTGCTTCTTGTTGTGTCTTTACTGTAAGATACTAAATGCTTCCTTGTTGTCTTTACTGTAAGATACTAACTGCTTCTTGTTTGTATTTACTGTAAGATACTATTAAATGCTTCTGTTTTCTTTACTGTAAGATAGTAACTGCTTCTTGTTGTCTTTACTGTAAGATTCTAACTGCTTCTTGTTGTTTTTACTGTAAGATACTAACTGCTTCTTAATGTCTTTACTGTAAGATACTAACTGCTTCTTGTTGTCTTTACTGTAAGATACTAACTGCTTCTTGTTGTCTTTACTGTAAGATACTAACTGCTTCTTGTTGTCTTTACTGTAAGATACTAACTGCTTCTTGTTGTCTTTACTGTAAGATACTAACTGCTTCTTGTTGTCTTTACTGTAAGATACTAACTGCTTCTTGTTGTCTTTACTGTAAGATACTAACTGCTTCTTGTTGTCTTTACTGTAAGATACTAACTGCTTCTTGTTGTCTTTACTGTAAGATACTAACTGCTTCTTGTTGTCTTTTTACTGTAAAGATACTAACTGCTTCTTGTTGTCTTTACTGTGTAAGATAGTAAATGCTTCTTGTTGTCTTTACTTGTAAGATACTAACTGCTTCTTTGTTGGTCTTTACTGTAAGATTGTAAATGCTTCTTGTTGTCTTTACTGTACTATAGTAACTGCTTCTTGTTGTCTTTACTGTAAGATACTAACTGCTTCTTGTTGTCTTTACTGTAAGATACTAACTGCTTCTTGTTGTCTTTACTGTAAGATAGTAACTTCTTCTTGTTGTCTTTTACTGTAAGATACTAACTGCTTTCTGTTGTCTTTACTGTAAGATAGTAACTGCTTCTTGTTGTCTTACTGGAAAGATACTAACTGCTTCTTGTTGTCTTTACTGTAATATAGTAACTGCTTCTGTTGTCTTTACTGTAAGATAGTAACTGCTTCTTGTTGTCTTTACTGTAAGATAGTAACTGCTTCTTGTTGTCTTTACTGTAAGATAGATAACTGCTTCTTTGTTGTCTTTACTGTAAGAACGTAACTGCTTCTTGTTGTCTTTACTGTAAGATAGTAACTGCTCTTGTTGTCTTTACTGTAAGATAGTAACTGCTTCTTGTTTGTCTTTACTGTAAGATACTAACTGCTTCTTGTTGTCTTTTACTGTAAGATACTAACTGCTTCTTGTTGTCTTTACTGTAAGATAGTAACTGCTTCTTGTTGTCTTTACTGTAAGATACTAACTGCTTCTTGTTGTTTTACTGTAAGACAGCAAATGGCTTCTTGTGTATTTACTGTAAGACTTGAACATGCTTCTTGTTGGTCTTTACTGTAAGACACTACTGCTTCTTGTGTCTTACTGTAAGATGTAACTAATCTTCTTGTTGTCCTTTTACTGTAAGATTCTAATTTGCTTCTTGTTTGTCTTACTGTAAGATACTAACTTGCTTCTTGTTGTCTTTACTGTAAGATACTAACTGCTTCTTGTTGTCTTTTCTGTAAGACACTAACTGCTTCTTGTTGTCTTTACTGTAAGATACTAACTGCTTCTTGTTGTCTTTACTGTAAGATACTAACTGCTTCTTGTTGTCTTTACTGTAAGACACTAACTGCTTCTTGTTGTCTTTACTGTAAGATACTAACTGCTTCTTGTTTTCTTTACTGTAAGATACTAACTGCTTCTTGTTGTCTTTACTGTATGATACTAACTGCTTATTGTTGTCTTTACTGTAAGATACTAACTGCTACTTGTTGTCTTTTATTATTAGATACTAACTGCTTCTTGTTGTCTTTACTGTATGATACTAACTGCTTCTTGTTGTCTTTACTGTAAAGATACTAATGCTTACTTGTTGTCTTTACTGTAAGATACTAACTGCTTCTTGTTGTCTTACTGTAAGATACTAACTGCTTCTTGTTGTCTTTACTGTAAGATACTAACTGCTTCTTGTTGTCTTTACTGTAAGATACTAACTGCTTCTTGATGTCTCTACTGTAAGATACTAACTGCTTCTTGTTGTCTTTACTGTAAGATACTAACTGCTTCTTGTTGTTTTTACTGTAAGATACTAACTGCTTCTGTAATGTCTTTACTGTAAGATACTAACTGCTTCTTGTTGTCTTTACTGTAAGATACTAACTGCTTCTTGTTGTCTTTACTGTAAGATACTAACTGCTTCTTGTTGTCTTTACTGTAAGATACTAACTGCTTCTTGTTGTCTTTACTGTAAGACACTAACTGCTTCTTGTTGTCTTTACTGTAAGATACTAACTGCTTCTTGTTGTCTTTACTGTAAGATACTAAAACCTGCTTCTTGTTGTCTTTACTGTAAGATACTAACTGCTTCTTGTTGTCTTTACTGTAAGATACTAACTGCTTCTTGTTGTCTTTACTGTTAAGATACTAAACTGCTTCTTGTTTGTCTTTACTGTAAGATACTAACGCTTCTTGTTGTCTTTTACTGTAAGATACTAACTGCTTCTTGTTGTCTTTACTGTAAGATACTAACTGCTTTCTTTGTCTTTTACTGTAAGATACTAACTGCTTCTTGTTGTCTTTACTGTACAGATACTAACTGCTTCTTGTTGTCTTTACTGTAAGATACTAACTGCTTCTTGTTGTCTTTACTGTAAGATACTAACTGCTTCTTGTTGTTTCTTTACTGTAAGATACTAACTGCTTCTTGTTGTCTTTACTGTAAGATACTAACTGCTTCTTGTTGTCTTTACTGTAAGATACTAACTGCTTCTTGTTGTCTTTACTGTAAGATACTAAACTGCTTCTTGTTGTTTTCTTTACTGTAAGATACTAACTGCTTCTTGTTGTCTTTTACTGTAAGGACACTAACTGCTTCTTGTTGTCTTTACTGTAAGATACTAACTGTTTTCTTGTTTGTCTTTACTGTAAGATACTAACTGCTTCTTGTTGTCTTTACTGTAAGATACTAACTGCTTTGTTGTCTTTACTGTAAGATACTAACTGCTACTTGTTGTCTTTATTATTAGATACTAACTGCTTCTTGTTGTCTTTACTGTAAGATACTAACTGCTTCTTGTTGTCTTTACTGTAAGATACTAACTGCTTCTTGTTGTCTTTACTGTAAGATACTAACTGCTTCTTGTTGTCTTTACTGTTAGATACTAACTGCTTCTTGTTGTCTTTACTGTAAGATACTAACTGCTTCTTGTTGTCTTTACTATTAGATACTAACTACTTATTGTTGTCTTTACTGTAAGATACTAACTGCTTCTTCTTGCCTTTACGGTAAGATACTAACTGCTTCTTGTTGTCTTTACTGTAAGATACTAACTGCTTCTTGTTTTGTTTACTGTAAGATACTAACTGCTTCTTGTTGTTTCTTTACTGTAAGATACTAACTGCTTCTTGGTTGTCTTTACTGTAAGATACTAACTGCTTCTTGTTGTTCTTTACTGTATTAGATACTAACTGCTTCTTGTTGTCTTTACTGTAAGATACTAAACTGCTTCTTGTTGTCTTTACTGTAAGATACTAAACTGCTTCTTGTTGTCTTTACTGTAGATACTAACTGCTTCTTGTTGTCTTTACTGTAAGATACATAACTGCTTCTTGTTGTTCTTTTACTGTAAGATACTAACTGCTTCTTGTTGTCTTTACTGTAAGATACTAACTGCTTACTTGTTGTCTTTACTGTAAGATACTAACTGCTTCTTGTTGTTGTCTTTACTGTAAGATACTAACTGCTTCTTGTTGTCTTTACTGTAAGATACTAACTGCTTCTTGTTGTCTTTACTGTAAGAACTACTAACTGCTTCTTGTTGTCTTTACTGTAAGATACTAAACTGCTTCTTGTTGTCTTTACTGTAAGATACTAACTGCTTCTTGTTGTCTTTACTGTAAGATACTAACTGCTTCTTGTTGTCTTTACTGTAAGATACTAACTGCTTCTTGTTTTCTTTACTGTAAGACATACTAACTGCTTCTTGTTGTCTTTACTGTAAGATACTAACTGCTTCTTGTTGTTTTACTGTAAGATACTAACTGCTCTTGTTGTCTTTACTGTATTAGATACTAACTGCTTCTTGTTGTCTTTACTGTAAGATACTAACTGCTTCTTGTTGTCTTTTACTGTAAGATACCTACTAACTGCTTCTTGTTTGTCTTTACTGTAAGATTACTAACTGCTTCTTGTTGTCTTTACTGTAAGATACTAACTGCTTCTTGTTGTCTTTACTGTAAGATACTAACTGCTTCTTGTTGTCTTTACTGTTAAGATACTAACTGCTTCTTGTTGTCTTTACTGTAAGATACTAACTGCTTCTTTGTTGTCTTTACTGTAAGATACTAAACTGCTTCTTGTTGTTCTTTACTGTAAGAATACTAACTGCTTCTTGATGTCTTTACTGTAAGATACTAACTGCTTCTTGTTGTCTTTTACTGTAAGATACTAACTGCTTCTTGTTGTCTTTACTGTAAGATACTAACTGCTTCTTGTTGTCTTTACTGTAAGATATAACTGCTTCTTGTTGTCTTTTACTGTAAAGATACTAACTGCTTCTTGTTGTCTTTACTGTAAGATACTAAACTGCTTCTTGTTGTTTTTACTGTAAGATACTAACTGCTTCTTGTTTGTCTTTACTGTAAGATACTAACTGCTTCTTGTTGTCTTTACTGTAAGATACTAAACTGCTTCTTGTTGTTTTTACTGTAAGATACTAACTGCTTCTTGTTGTCTTTACTGTATGATACTAACTGCTTATTGTTGTCTTTACTGTAAGATACTTACTGCTACTTGTTGTCTTTATTATTAGATACTAACTGCTTCTTGTTGTCTTTACTGTAAGATACTAAATGCTTCCTGTTGTCTTTACTGTAAGATACTAACTGCTTCTTGTTGTCTTTTACTGTAAGATAGCTAACTGCTTCTTGTTGTCTTTACTGTAAGATACTAACTGCTTCTTGTTGTCTTTACTGTATGATACTAACTGCTTATTGTTGTCTTTACTGTAAGATACTAACTGCTACTTGTTGTCTTTATTATTAGATACTAACTGCTTCTTGTTGTCTTTACTGTAAGATACTAACTGCTTCTTGTTGTCTTTACTGTAAGATACTAACTGCTTCTTGTTGTCTTTACTGTAAGATACTAACTGCTTCTTGTTGTCTTTACTGTAAGATACTAACTGCTTCTTGTTGTCTTTACTGTAAGATACTAACTGCTTCTTGTTGTCTTTACTGTAAGATACTAACTGCTTCTTGTTGTCTTTACTGTAAGATACTAACTGCTTCTTGTTGTCTTTACTGTAAGATACTAACTGCTTCTTGTTGTCTTTACTGTAAGATACTAACTGCTTCTTGTTGTCTTTACTGTAAGATACTAACTGCTTCTTGTTGTCTTTACTGTAAGATACTAACTGCTTCTTGTTGTCTTTACTGTAAGATACTAACTGCTTCTTGTTGTCTTTACTGTAAGATACTAACTGCTTCTTGTTGTCTTTACTGTAAGATACTAACTGCTTCTTGTTGTCTTTACTGTAAGACACTAACTGCTTCTTGTTGTCTTTACTGTAAGATACTAACTGCTTCTTGTTGTCTTTACTGTAAGATACTAACTGCTTCTTGTTGTCTTTACTGTAAGATACTAACTGCTTCTTGATGTCTTTACTGTAAGATACTAACTGCTTCTTGTTGTCTTCTACTGTAAGATACTAACTGCTTCTTGTTGTCTTTACTGTAAGATACTAACTGCTTCTTGTTGTCTTTACTGTAAGATACTAACTGCTTCTTGTTGTCTTTACTGTAAGATACTAACTGCTTCTTGTTTTCTTTACTGTAAGATACTAACTGCTTCTTGTTGTCTTTACTGTAAGATACTAACTGCTTCTTGTTGTCTTTACTGTAAGATACTAACTGCTTCTTGTTGTCTTTACTGTAAGATACTAACTGCTTCTTGTTGTCTTTACTGTAAGATACTAACTGCTTCTTGTTGTCTTTACTGTAAGACTACTAACTGCTTCTTGTTGTCTTTACTGTAAGATACTAACTGCTTCTTGATGTCTTTACTGTAAGATACTAACTGCTTCTTGTTGTCTTTACTGTAAGATACTAACTGCTTCTTGTTGTCTTTACTGTAAGATACTAACTGCTTCTTGTTGTCTTTACTGTAAGATACTAACTGCTTCTTGTTGTCTTTACTGTAAGATACTAACTGCTTCTTGTTGTCTTTACTGTAAGATACTAACTGCTTCTTGTTGTCTTTACTGTAAGATACTAACTGCTTCTTGTTGTCTTTACTGTAAGATACTAACTGCTTCTTGTTGTCTTTACTGTAAGATACTAACTGCTTCTTGTTGTCTTTACTGTAAGATACTAACTGCTTCTTGTTGTCTTTACTGTAAGATACTAACTGCTTCTTGTTGTCTTTACTGTAAGATACTAACTGCTTCTTGTTGTCTTTACTGTAAGATACTAACTGCTTCTTGTTGTCTTTACTGTAAGATACTAACTGCTTCTTGTTGTCTTTACTGTAAGATACTAACTGCTTCTTGTTGTCTTTACTGTAAGATACTAACTGCTTCTTGTTGTCTTTACTGTAAGATACTAACTGCTTCTTGTTGTCTTTACTGTAAGGTACTAACTGCTTCTTGTTGTCTTTACTGTAAGATACTAACTGCTTCTTGTTGTCTTTACTGTAAGATACTAACTGCTTCTTGTTGTCTTTACTGTAAGATACTAACTGCTTCTTGTTGTCTTTACTGTAAGATACTAACTGCTTCTTGATGTCTCTACTGTAAGATACTAACTGCTTCTTGTTGTCTTTACTGTAAGATACTAACTGCTTCTTGTTGTCTTTACTGTAAGATACTAACTGCTTCTTGTTTTCTTTACTGTAAGACACTAACTGCTTCTTGTTGTCTTTACTGTAAGATACTAACTGCTTCTTGTTGTTTTTACTGTAAGATACTAACTGCTTCTGTTGTCTTTACTGTAAGACACTAACTGCTTCTTGTTGTCTTTACTGTAAGATACTAACTGCTTCTTGTTGTCTTTACTGTAAGATACTAACTGCTTCTTGTTGTCTTTACTGTAAGATACTAACTGCTTCTTGTTGTCTTTACTGTAAGATACTAACTGCTTCTTGTTGTCTTTACTGTAAGATACTAACTGCTTCTTGTTGTCTTTACTGTAAGATACTAACTGCTTCTTGTTGTCTTTACTGTAAGATACTAACTGCTTCTTGTTGTCTTTACTGTAAGACACTAACTGCTTCTTGTTGTCTTTACTGTAAGATACTAACTGCTTCTTGTTTTCTTTACTGTAAGATAGTAACTGCTTCTTGTTTTCTTTACTGTATGATACTAACTGCTTATGGTTGTCTTTACTGTAAGATACTAACTGCTACTTGTTGTCTTTATTATTAGATACTAACTGCTTCTTGTTGTCTTTACTGTAAGATACTAAATGCTTCCTGTTGTCTTTACTGTAAGATACTAACTGCTTCTTGTTGTCTTTACTGTAAGATACTAACTGCTTCTTGTTGTCTTTACTGTAAGATACTAAACTGCTTCTTGTTGTCTTTACTGTAAGATACTAACTGCTTCTTGTTGTCTTTACTGTAAGTACTAACTGCTTCTTGTTGTCTTTACTGTAGATACTAACTGCTTCTTGTTGTTTTAGTGTAAGATACTAATATGCTTCTTGTTGTCTTTACTGTAAGATACTAACTGCTTCTTGTTGTCTTTACTGTAAGATACTAACTGCTTCTTGTTGTCTTTACTTTATGATACTAACTGCTTTTGTTGTCTTTACTGTAAGATACTAACTGCTTCTTGTTGTCCTTTACTGTAAGATACTAACTGCTTCTTGTTGTCTTTACTGGAAGATACTAACTGCTTCCTTGTTGTCTTTACTGTAAGATTACTAACTGCTTCTTGTTGTCTTTACTGTATGATACTAACTGCTTCTTGTTTGTCTTTACTGTAAGATACTAACTGCTTACTTGTTGTCTTTACTTAAGATACTAACTGCTTCCTTGTTGTCTTTACTGTAAGATACTAACTGCTTCTTGTTTGTCTTTACTGTAAGATACTAACTGCTTCTTGTTGTCTTTACTGTAAGATACTAACTGCTTCTTGTTGTCTTTACTGTAAGATACTAACTGCTTCTTGTTGTTTTTACTGTAAGATAACTAACTGCTTCTTGTTGTCTTTACTGTAAGATACTAACTGCTTCTTGTTGTCTTTACTGTAACGATACTAACTGCTTCTTGTTGTATCTTACTGTAAGATACTAACTGCTTCTTGTTGTCTTTACTGTAAGATACTAACTGCTTCTTGTTGTCTTTACTGTAAGATACTAAACTGCTTCTTGTTGTCTTTACTGTAAGATACTAACTGCTTCTTGTTGTCTTTACTGTAAGATACTAACTGCTTCTTGTTGTCTTTACTGTAAGATACTAACTGCTTCTTGTTGTCTTTACTGTAAGATACTAACTGCTTCTTGTTGTCTTTACTGTAAGATACTAACTGCTTCTTTTGTTGTTCTTTACTGTAAGATACTAACTGCTTCTTGTTGTCTTTACTGTAAGATACTAACTGCTTCTTGTTGTCTTTACTGTAAGATACTAACTGCTTCTTGTTGTCTTTTACTGTAGATACTAACTGCTTCTTGTTGTCTTTACTGTAAGATACTAACTGCTTCTTGTTTGTCTTTACTGTAAGATACTAACTGCTTCTTGTTGTCTTTACTGTAGATACTAACTGCTTCTTGTTGTCTTTACTGTAAGATACTAACTGCTTACTTGTTGTCTTTACTGTAAGATACTAACTGCTTCTTGTTGTCTTTACTGTAAGATACTAAACTGCTTTGTTGTCTTTACTGTAAGATACTAACTGCTTCTTGTTGTCTTTACTGTAAGATACTAACTGCTTCTTGTTGTCTTTACTGTAAGATACTAACTGCTTCTTGTTGTCTTTACTGTAAGATACTAACTGCTTCTTGTTGTCTTTACTGTAAGATACTAAAACTGCTCTTGTTGTCTTTACTTACTGTAGATACTAACTGCTTCTTGTTGTCTTTACTGTAGATACTAACTGCTTCTTGTTGTCTTTACTGTAAGATACTAACTGCTTCTTGTTGTCTTTACTGTAAGATACTAACTGCTTCTTGTTGTCTTTACTGTAAGATACTAACTGCTTCTTGTTGTCTTTACTGTAAGATACTAACTGCTTCTTGTTGTCTTTACTGTAAGATACTAACTGCTTCTTGATGTCTCTACTGTAAGATACTAACTGCTTCTTGTTGTCTTTACTGTAAGATACTAACTGCTTCTTGTTGTTTTTACTGTAAGATACTAACTGCTTCTTGTTGTCTTTACTGTAAGATACTACCACTGCTTCTTGTTGTCTTTACTGTAAGATACTAACTGCTTCTTGTTGTCTTTACTGTAAGATACTAACTGCTTCTTGTTGTCTTTACTGTAAGATACTAACTGCTTCTTGTTGTCTTTACTGTAAGACACTAACTGCTTCTTGTTGTCTTTACTGTAAGATACTAACTGCTTCTTGTTGTTTTTACTGTAAGATACTAACTGCTTCTTGTTGTCTTTACTGTAAGATACTAACTGCTTCTTGTTGTCTTTACTGTAAGATACTAACTGCTTCTTGTTGTTTTTACTGTAAGACACTAACTGCTTCTTGTTGTCTTTACTGTAAGACACTAACTGCTTCTTGTTGTCTTTACTGTAAGACACTAACTGCTTCTTGTTGTCTTTACTGTAAGATACTAAATGCTTCTTGATATCTCTACTGTAAGATACTAACTGCTTCTTGTTGTCTTTACTGTAAGACACTAACTATGCTTCTTGTTGTCTTTACTGTAAGATACTAACTGCTTCTTGTTGTTTTTACTGTAAGATACTAACTGCTTCTTAATGTCTTTACTGTAAGATACTAACTGCTTCTTGTTGTCTTTACTGTAAGATACTAACTGCTTCTTGTTGTCTTTACTGTAAGATACTAAACTGCTTCTTGTTGTCTTTACTGTAAGATACTAACTGCTTCTTGTTGTCTTTACTGTAAGATACTAACTGCTTCTTGTTGTCTTTACTGTAAGATACTAAACTGCTTCTTGTTGTCTTTACTGTAAGATACTAACTGCTTCTTGTTGTCTTTTACTGTAAGACACTAACTGCTTCTTGTTGTCTTTACTGTAAGATACTAACTGCTTCTTGTTGTCTTTACTGTAAGATACTAACTGCTTCTTGTTGTTTTTACTGTAAGACACTAACTGCTTCTTGTTGTCTTTACTGTAAGACACTAACTGCTTCTTGTTGTCTTTACTGTAAGACACTAACTGCTTCTTGTTGTCTTTACTGTAAGATACTAAATGCTTCTTGATATCTCTACTGTAAGATACTAACTGCTTCTTGTTGTCTTTACTGTAAGATACTAACTATGCTTCTTGTTGTCTTTACTGTAAGATACTAACTGCTTCTTGTTGTTTTACTGTAAGATACTAACTGCTTCTTTGTTGTCTTTACTGTAAGATACTAACTGCTTCTTGTTGTCTTTACTGTAAGATACTAACTGCTTCTTGTTGTCTTTACTGTAAGATACTAACTGCTTCTTGTTGTCTTTACTGTAAGATACTAACTGCTTCTTGTTGTCTTTACTGTAAGATACTAACTGCTTCTTGTTGTCTTTACTGTAAGATACTAACTGCTTCTTGTTGTCTTTACTGTAAGATACTAACTGCTTCTTGTTGTCTTTTCTGTAAGACACTAACTGCTTCTTGTTGTCTTTACTGTAAGATACTAACTGCTTCTTGTTTTCTTTACTGTAAGATACTAACTGCTTCTTGTTGTCTTTACTGTATGATACTAACTGCTTATGGTTGTCTTTACTGTAAGATACTAACTGCTACTTGTTGTCTTTATTATTAGATACTAACTGCTTCTTGTTGTCTTTACTGTAAGACACTAACTGCTTCTTGTTGTCTTTACTGTAAGATACTAACTGCTTCTTGATGTCTTTACTGTAAGATACTAACTGCTTCTTGTTGTCTTTTACTGTAAGGATACTAACTGCTTCTTGTTGTCTTTACTGTAAGATACTAACTGCTTCTTGTTTGTCTTTACTGTAAGATACTAACTGCTTCTTGTTGTCTTTACTGTAAGATACTAATGCTTTGTTGTCTTTACTGTAAGATACTAACTGCTTCTTGTTGTCTTTATGTATGTAGATACTAACTGCTTCTTGTTGTCTTTACTGTAAGATACTAACTGCTTCTGTTTGTCTTTACTGTAAGATACTAACTGCTTCTTGTTGTCTTTACTGTAAGATACTAACTGCTTCTTGTTGTCTTTACTGTAAGATACTAACTGCTTCTTGTTTGTCTTTACTGTAAGATACTAATGCTTGTTGTCTTTATTAAGATACTAACTGCTTCTTGTTGTCTTTACTGTAAGATACTAACTGCTTCTTGTTGTCTTTACTGTAAGATACTAACTGCTTCTTGTTGTCTTTACTGTAAGATACTAACTGCTTCTTGTTGTCTTTACTGTAGATACTAACTGCTTCTTGTTGTCTTTACTGTAAGATACTAACTGCTTCTTGTTGTCTTTACTGTAAGATACTAAACTGCTTTTGTTGTCTTTACTGTAAGATACTAACTGCTTCTTGTTGTCTTTACTGTAAGATACTAACTGCTTCTTGTTGTCTTTACTGTAAGATAGTAAATGCTTCTTGTTGTCTTTACTGTAAGATAGTAACTGCTTCTTGTTGTCTTTACTGTAAGATAGCTAACTGCTTCTTGTTGTCTTTACTGTAAGATAGTAACTGCTTCTTGTTGTCTTTACTGTAAGATAGTAACTGCTTCTTGTTGTCTTTACTGTAAGATAGTAACTGCTTCTTGTTGTCTTTACTGTAAGATAGTAACTGCTTCTTGTTGTCTTTACTGTAAGATAGCTAACTGCTTCTTGTTGTCTTTACTGTAAGATACTAACTGCTTCTTGTTGTCTTTACTGTAAGATACTAACTGCTTCTTGTTGTCTTTACTGTAAGATAGTAACTGCTTCTTGTTGTCTTTACTGTAAGATACTAACTGCTTCTTGTTGTCTTTACTGTAAGATAGTAACTGCTTCTTGTTGTCTTTACTGTAAGATAGTAACTGCTTCCTGTTGTCTTTACTGTAAGATACTAACTGCTTCTTGTTGTCTTTACTGTAAGATACTAAATGCTTCTTGTTGTCTTTACTGTAAGATAGTAACTGCTTCTTGTTGTCTTTACTGTAAGATAGTAACTGCTTCTTGTTGTCTTTACTGTAAGATACTAACTGCTTCTTGTTGTCTTTACTGTAAGATACGTAACTGCTTCTTGTTGTCTTTACTGTAAGATAGTAACTGCTTCTTGTTGTCTTTACTGTAAGATAGTAACTGCTTCTTGTTGTCTTTACTGTAAGATAGTAACTGCTTCTTGTTGTCTTTACTGTAAGATAGTAACTGCTTCTTGTTGTCTTTACTGTAAGATAGTAACTGCTTCTTGTTGTCTTTACTGTAAGATAGTAACTGCTTCTTGTTGTCTTTACTGTAAGATAGTAACTGCTTCTTGTTGTCTTTACTGTAAGATACTAACTGCTTCTTGTTGTCTTTACTGTAAGATAGTAACTGCTTCTTGTTGTCTTTACTGTAAGATAGTAACTGCTTCTTGTTGTCTTTACTGTAAGATACTAACTGCTTCTTGTTGTCTTTACTGTAAGATAGTAACTGCTTCTTGTTGTCTTTACTGTAAGATAGCTAACTGCTTCTTGTTGTCTTTACTGTAAGATAGCTAACTGCTTCTTGTTGTCTTTACTGTAAGATAGTAACTGCTTCTTGTTGTCTTTACTGTAAGATAGTAACTGCTTCTTGTTGTCTTTACTGTAAGATAGTAACTGCTTCTTGTTGTCTTTACTGTAAGATAGTAACTGCTTCTTGTTGTCTTTACTGTAAGATAGTAACTGCTTCTTGTTGTCTTTACTGTAAGATAGTAACTGCTTCTTGTTGTCTTTACTGTAAGATAGCTAACTGCTTCTTGTTGTCTTTACTGTAAGATAGTAACTGCTTCTTGTTGTCTTTACTGTAAGATAGTAACTGCTTCTTGTTGTCTTTACTGTAAGATACTAACTGCTTCTTGTTGTCTTTACTGTAAGATACTAACTGCTTCTTGTTTTCTTTACTGTAAGATAGTAACTGCTTCTTGTTGTCTTTACTGTATGATACTAACTGCTTATTGTTGTCTTTACTGTAAGATACTAACTGCTACTTGTTGTCTTTATTATTAGATACTAACTGCTTCTTGTTGTCTTTACTGTAAGATACTAACTGCTTCTTGTTGTCTTTACTGTAAGATACTAACTGCTTCTTGTTGTCTTTACTGTAAGATACTAACTGCTTCTTGTTGTCTTTACTGTAAGATACTAACTGCTTCTTGTTGTCTTTACTGTAAGATACTAAATGCTTCCTGTTGTCTTTACTGTAAGATACTAACTGCTTCTTGTTGTCTTTACTGTAAGATACTAACTGCTTCTTGTTTTCTTTACTGTAAGATAGTAACTGCTTCTTGTTGTCTTTACTGTATGATACTAACTGCTTATTGTTGTCTTTACTGTAAGATACTAACTGCTACTTGTTGTCTTTATTATTAGATACTAACTGCTTCTTGTTGTCTTTACTGTACTATTGTAAATGCTTCTTGTTGTCTTTACTGTAAGATAGTAACTGCTTCTTGTTGTCTTTACTGTAAGATAGTAACTGCTTCTTGTTGTCTTTACTGTAAGATAGTAACTGCTTCTTGTTGTCTTTACTGTAAGATAGTAACTGCTTCTTGTTGTCTTTACTGTAAGATAGCTAACTGCTTCTTGTTGTCTTTACTGTAAGATAGCTAACTGCTTCTTGTTGTCTTTACTGTAAGATACTAACTGCTTCTTGTTGTCTTTACTGTAAGATACTAAATGCTTCTTGTTGTCTTTACTGTAAGATAGTAACTGCTTCTTGTTGTCTTTACTGTAAGATAGTAACTGCTTCTTGTTGTCTTTACTGTAAGATAGTAACTGCTTCTTGTTGTCTTTACTGTAAGATAGTAACTGCTTCTTGTTGTCTTTACTGTAAGATAGTAACTGCTTCTTGTTGTCTTTACTGTAAGATACTAACTGCTTCTTGTTGTCTTTACTGTAAGATACGTAACTGCTTCTTGTTGTCTTTACTGTAAGATAGTAACTGCTTCTTGTTGTCTTTACTGTAAGATACTAACTGCTTCTTGTTGTCTTTACTGTAAGATACTAACTGCTTCTTGTTGTCTTTACTGTAAGATAGTAACTGCTTCTTGTTGTCTTTACTGTATGATACTAACTGCTTCTTGTTGTCTTTACTGTAAGATACTAACTGCTTCTTGTTGTCTTTACTGTAAGATAGTAACTGCTTCTTGTTGTCTTTACTGTATGATACTAACTGCTTCTTGTTGTCTTTACTGTAAGATACTAACTGCTTCTTGTTGTCTTTACTGTAAGATACTAACTGCTTCTTGTTGTCTTTACTGTAAGATACTAACTGCTTCTTGTTGTCTTTACTGTAAGATACTAACTGCTTCTTGTTGTCTTTACTGTAAGATACTAACTGCTTCTTGTTGTCTTTACTGTAAGATAGCTAACTGCTTCTTGTTGTCTTTACTGTAAGATACTAACTGCTTCTTGTTGTCTTTACTGTAAGATACTAACTGCTTCTTGTTGTCTTTACTGTAAGATACTAACTGCTTCTTGTTGTCTTTACTGTAAGATACTAACTGCTTCTTGTTGTCTTTACTGTAAGATAGTAACTGCTTCTTGTTGTCTTTACTGTAAGATAGTAACTGCTTCTTGTTGTCTTTACTGTAAGATACTAACTGCTTCTTGTTGTCTTTACTGTAAGATAGTAACTGCTTCTTGTTGTCTTTACTGTAAGATAGTAACTGCTTCTTGTTGTCTTTACTGTATGATACTAACTGCTTATTGTTGTCTTTACTGTAAGATACTAACTGCTTCTTGTTGTCTTTACTGTTAGATACTAACTGCTTCTTGTTGTCTTTACTGTAAGATACTAACTGCTTCTTGTTGTCTTTACTGTAAGATACTAACTGCTTCTTGTTGTCTTTACTGTAAGATACTAACTGCTTCTTGTTGTCTTTACTGTAAGATACTAACTGCTTCTTGTTGTCTTTACTGTAAGATACTAACTGCTTCTTGTTGTCTTTACTGTAAGATACTAACTGCTTCTTGTTGTCTTTACTGTAAGATACTAACTGCTTCTTGTTGTCTTTACTGTAAGATACTAACTGCTTCTTGTTGTCTTTACTGTAAGATACTAACTGCTTCTTGTTGTCTTTACTGTAAGATACTAACTGCTTCTTGTTGTCTTTACTGTAAGATACTAACTGCTTCTTGTTGTCTTTACTGTAAGATACTAACTGCTTCTTGTTGTCTTTACTGTAAGATACTAACTGCTTCTTGTTGTCTTTACTGTAAGATACTAACTGCTTCTTGTTGTCTTTACTGTAAGATACTAACTGCTTCTTGTTGTCTTTACTGTAAGATACTAACTGCTTCTTGTTGTCTTTACTGTAAGATACTAACTGCTTCTTGTTGTCTTTACTGTAAGATACTAACTGCTTCTTGTTGTCTTTACTGTAAGATACTAACTGCTTCTTGTTGTCTTTACTGTAAGATACTAACTGCTTCTTGTTGTCTTTACTGTAAGATACTAACTGCTTCTTGTTGTCTTTACTGTAAGATACTAACTGCTTCTTGTTGTCTTTACTGTAAGATACTAACTGCTTCTTGTTGTCTTTACTGTAAGATACTAACTGCTTCTTGTTGTCTTTACTGTAAGATACTAACTGCTTCTTGTTGTCTTTACTGTAAGATACTAACTGCTTCTTGTTGTCTTTACTGTAAGATACTAACTGCTTCTTGTTGTCTTTACTGTAAGATACTAACTGCTTCTTGTTGTCTTTACTGTAAGATACTAACTGCTTCTTGTTGTCTTTACTGTAAGATACTAACTGCTTCTTGTTGTCTTTACTGTAAGATACTAACTGCTTCTTGTTGTCTTTACTGTAAGATACTAACTGCTTCTTGTTGTCTTTACTGTAAGATACTAACTGCTTCTTGTTGTCTTTACTGTAAGATACTAACTGCTTCTTGTTGTCTTTACTGTAAGATACTAACTGCTTCTTGTTGTCTTTACTGTAAGATACTAACTGCTTCTTGTTGTCTTTACTGTAAGATACTAACTGCTTCTTGTTGTCTTTACTGTAAGATACTAACTGCTTCTTGTTGTCTTTACTGTAAGATACTAACTGCTTCTTGTTGTCTTTACTGTAAGATACTAACTGCTTCTTGTTGTCTTTACTGTAAGATACTAACTGCTTCTTGTTGTCTTTACTGTAAGATACTAACTGCTTCTTGTTGTCTTTACTGTAAGATACTAACTGCTTCTTGTTGTCTTTACTGTAAGATACTAACTGCTTCTTGTTGTCTTTACTGTAAGATACTAACTGCTTCTTGTTGTCTTTACTGTAAGATACTAACTGCTTCTTGTTGTCTTTACTGTAAGATACTAACTGCTTCTTGTTGTCTTTACTGTAAGATACTAACTGCTTCTTGTTGTCTTTACTGTAAGATACTAACTGCTTCTTGTTGTCTTTACTGTAAGATACTAACTGCTTCTTGTTGTCTTTACTGTAAGATACTAACTGCTTCTTGTTGTCTTTACTGTAAGATACTAACTGCTTCTTGTTGTCTTTACTGTAAGATACTAACTGCTTCTTGTTGTCTTTACTGTAAGATACTAACTGCTTCTTGTTGTCTTTACTGTAAGATACTAACTGCTTCTTGTTGTCTTTACTGTAAGATACTAACTGCTTCTTGTTGTCTTTACTGTAAGATACTAACTGCTTCTTGTTGTCTTTACTGTAAGATACTAACTGCTTCTTGTTGTCTTTACTGTAAGATACTAACTGCTTCTTGTTGTCTTTTACTGTAAGATACTAACTGCTTCTTGTTGTCTTTACTGTAAGATACTAACTGCTTCTTGTTGTCTTTACTGTAAGATACTAACTGCTTCTTGTTGTCTTTACTGTAAGATACTAACTGCTTCTTGTTGTCTTTACTGTAAGATACTAACTGCTTCTTGTTGTCTTTACTGTAAGATACTAACTGCTTCTTGTTGTCTTTACTGTAAGATACTAACTGCTTCTTGTTGTCTTTACTGTAAGATACTAACTGCTACTTGTTGTCTTTACTTATAAGATACTAACTGCTTCTTGTTGTCTTTACTGTAAGATACTAACTGCTTCTTGTTGTCTTTACTGTAAGATACTAACTGCTTCTTGTTGTCTTTACTGTAAGATACTAACTGCTTCTTGTTGTCTTTACTGTAGATACTAACTGCTTCTTGTTGTCTTTACTGTACGATACTAACTGCTTCTTGTTGTCTTTACTATTAGATACTAAATACTTATTGTTGTCTTTACTGTAAGATACTAACTGCTTCTTGTTGTCTTTACTGTAAGATACTAACTGCTTCTTGTTGTCTTTACTGTAAGATACTAACTGCTTCTTGTTGTCTTTACTGTAAGATACTAACTGCTTCTTGTTGTCTTTACTGTAAGATACTAACTGCTTCTTGTTGTCTTTACTGTAAGATACTAACTGCTTCTTGTTGTCTTTACTGTAAGATACTAACTGCTTCTTGTTGTCTTTACTGTAAGATACTAACTGCTTCTTGTTGTCTTTACTGTAAGATACTAACTGCTTCTTGTTGTCTTTACTGTAAGATACTAACTGCTTCTTGTTGTCTTTACTGTAAGATACTAACTGCTTCTTGTTGTCTTTACTGTAAGATACTAACTGCTTCTTGTTGTCTTTACTGTAAGATACTAACTGCTTCTTGTTGTCTTTACTGTAAGATACTAACTGCTTCTTGTTGTCTTTACTGTAAGATACTAACTGCTTCTTGTTGTCTTTACTGTAAGATACTAACTGCTTCTTGTTGTCTTTACTGTAAGATACTAACTGCTTCTTGTTGTCTTTACTGTAAGATACTAACTGCTTCTTGTTGTCTTTACTGTAAGATACTAACTGCTTCTTGTTGTCTTTACTGTAAGATACTAACTGCTTCTTGTTGTCTTTACTGTAAGATACTAACTGCTTCTTGTTGTCTTTACTGTAAGATACTAACTGCTTCTTGTTGTCTTTACTGTAAGATACTAACTGCTTCTTGTTGTCTTTACTGTAAGATACTAACTGCTTCTTGTTGTCTTTACTGTAAGATACTAACTGCTTCTTGTTGTCTTTACTGTAAGATACTAACTGCTTCTTGTTGTCTTTACTGTAAGATACTAACTGCTTCTTGTTGTCTTTACTGTAAGATACTAACTGCTTCTTGTTGTCTTTACTGTAAGATACTAACTGCTTCTTGTTGTCTTTACTGTAAGATACTAACTGCTTCTTGTTGTCTTTACTGTAAGATACTAACTGCTTCTTGTTGTCTTTACTGTAAGATACTAACTGCTTCTTGTTGTCTTTACTGTAAGATACTAACTGCTTCTTGTTGTCTTTACTGTAAGATACTAACTGCTTCTTGTTGTCTTTACTGTAAGATACTAACTGCTTCTTGTTGTCTTTACTGTAAGATACTAACTGCTTCTTGTTGTCTTTACTGTAAGATACTAACTGCTTCTTGTTGTCTTTACTGTAAGATACTAACTGCTTCTTGTTGTCTTTACTGTAAGATACTAACTGCTTCTTGTTGTCTTTACTGTAAGATACTAACTGCTTCTTGTTGTCTTTACTGTAAGATACTAACTGCTTCTTGTTGTCTTTACTGTAAGATACTAACTGCTTCTTGTTGTCTTTACTGTAAGATACTAACTGCTTCTTGTTGTCTTTACTGTAAGATACTAACTGCTTCTTGTTGTCTTTACTGTAAGATACTAACTGCTTCTTGTTGTCTTTACTGTAAGATACTAACTGCTTCTTGTTGTCTTTACTGTAAGATACTAACTGCTTCTTGTTGTCTTTACTGTAAGATACTAACTGCTTCTTGTTGTCTTTACTGTAAGATACTAACTGCTTCTTGTTGTCTTTACTGTAAGACACTAACTGCTTCTTGTTGTCTTTACTGTAAGATACTAAATGCTTCTTGATGTCTCTACTGTAAGATACTAACTGCTTCTTGTTGTCTTTACTGTAAGATACTAACTGCTTCTTGTTGTTTTTACTGTAAGATACTAACTGCTTCTTGTTGTCTTTACTGTAAGACACTAACTGCTTCTTGTTGTCTTTACTGTAAGATACTAACTGCTTCTTGTTGTTTTTACTGTAAGATACTAACTGCTTCTTGTTGTCTTTACTGTAAGACACTAACTGCTTCTTGTTGTCTTTACTGTAAGATACTAACTGCTTCTTGTTGTCTTTACTGTAAGATACTAACTGCTTCTTGTTGTCTTTACTGTAAGATACTAACTGCTTCTTGTTGTCTTTACTGTAAGATACTAACTGCTTCTTGATGTCTCTACTGTAAGATACTAACTGCTTCTTGTTGTCTTTACTGTAAGATACTAACTGCTTCTTGTTGTTTTTACTGTAAGATACTAACTGCTTCTTGTTGTCTTTACTGTAAGACACTAACTGCTTCTTGTTTGTCTCTTACTGTAAGTACTAAATACTACTGCTCTTGATGTCTTTACTGTAAGATACTAACTGCTTCTGTTGTCTTTACTGTAAGATACCTAACTGCCTTCTCCTGTTGTCTTTTACTGTCAAGATACTAACTGCTTCATGTTTTCTATACTGTAAGACACTAACTGCTTCTTGTTGTCTTTACTGTAAGATACTACTGCTTCTTGTTGTCCTTTACTGTAAGATACTAACTTCTTCTTAATGTCTTTACTGTAAGATACTAACTGCTTACTTGTTGTCTTTACTGTAAGATACTAAGTGCTTCTTGTTGTCTTTACTGTAAGATACTACTACTGCTTCTTGTTTGTCTTACTGTAAGATACTAACTGCTTCTTGTTGTCTTTACTGTAAGATACTAACTGCTTCTTGTTGTCTTTATTATTAGATACTAACTGCTTCTTCTTGTCTTTATTATTAGATACTAAATACTTATTGTTGTCTTTACTATTATATACTAAATACTAATTGTTGTCTTTACTATTAAATACTAAATTCTTATTGTTGGCTTTACTATTAGAAACAAAATACTTATTGTTGTGTTACTATTAGATACTAACTGCTTCTTGTAGTCTTTACTATTAGATACTAACTGCTTCTTGTTGTCTTTACTATTAGATACTAACTGCTTCTTGTTGTCTTTACTATTAGATAGTAACTGCTTCTTGTTGTCTTTACTATTAGATGGTAACTGCTTATTGTTGTCTTTACTATTAGATACTAACTGCTTCTTGTAGTCTTTACTATTAGATGGTAACTGCTTCTTGTTGTCTTTACTATTAGATACTAAATACTTCTTGTTGTCTTTACTATTAGATACTAAATACTTCTTGTTGTCTTTACTGTAAGATACTAACTGCTTCTTGTTGTCTTTAGTGTAAGATACTAACTGCTTCTTGTAGTCTTTACTGTAAGATACTAACTATTTCTTGTTGTCTTTACTATTAGATACTACCTGCTTCTTGTTGTCTTTACTATTAGATACTAAATACTTATTGTTGTCTTTACTATTAGATACTAACTGCTTCTTGTAGTCTTTACTATTATATGGTAACTGCTTCTTGTTGTCTTTACTATTAGATACTAACTGCTTCTTGTTGTCTTTACTTTAAGACACTAACTGCTTCTTGTTGTCTTTACTATTAGATACTAAATACTTCTTGTTGTCTTTACTGTAAGATACTAACTACTTCTTGTTGTCTTTACTATTAGATACTAACTGCTTCTTGTTGTCTTTACTATTAGATACTAAATACTTCTTGTTGTCTTTACTGTAAGATACTAACTGCTTCTTGTTGTCTTTACTATTAGATACTAACTGCTTCTTGTAGTCTTTACTATTAGATACTAACTGCTTCTTGTTGTCTTTACTATAAGATACTAAATACTTCTTGTTGTCTTTACTGTAAGATACTAACTACTTCTTGTTGTCTTTACTATTAGATACTAACTGCTTATTGTTGTCTTTACTATTAGATACTAAATACTTATTGTTGTCTTTACTATTAGATACTAACTGCTTCTTGTTGTCTTTACTATTAGATACTAAATACTTATTGTTGTCTTTACTATTAGATACTAACTGCTTCTTGTTGTCTTTACTATTAGATGGTAACTGCTTCTTGTTGTCTTTACTATTAGATACTAAATACTTCTTGTTGTCTTTACTATTAGATGGTAACTGCTTCTTGTTGTCTTTACTATTAGATACTAACTGCTTCTTGTTGTCTTTAGTGTAAGATACTAACTGCTTCTTGTTGTCTTTACTGTAAGATACTAACTGCTTCTTGTTGTCTTTACTGTAAGATACTAACTGCTTCTTGTTGTCTTTACTATGAGATACTAACTACTTATTGTTGTCTTTACTATTAGATACTAAATACTTCTTGTTGTCTTTACTGTAAGATACTAACTGCTTCTTGTTGTCTTTACTATTAGATACTAACTGCTTCTTGTTGTCTTTACTATTAGATACTAACTGCTTCTTGTTGTCTTTACTATTAGATACTAACTGCTTCTTGTTGTCTTTACTGTAAGATACTAACTGCTTCTTGTTGTCTTTACTATTAGATACTAACTGCTTCTTGTTGTCTTTACTATTAGGTACTAACTGCTTCTTGTTGTCTTTACTATTAGATGGTAACTGCTTCTTGTTGTCTTTACTATTTAATACTACCTACTTCTTGTTGTCTTTACTGTACGATACTAAGTACTTCTTGTTGTCTTTACTGTAAGATACTAAATGCTTCTTCTTGTCTTTACTCTAAGATACTAAATGCTTCTTCTTGTCTTATGGTCCTCTGTAGCTCAGCTGGTAGAGCACGGCGCTTGTAACGCCATTGTAGTGGGTTCAATCCCCGGGACCACCCATACACAATGACTGTAAGTCGCTTTGGATAAAAGTGTCTCCTAATTGGCATATTATTATTTACTGTAAGATACTAACTGCTTCCTGTTGTCCTTACGGTAGAATACTAACTGTTCATTGTTGTTGTTACTGTAAGATACTAACTGTTTATTGCTAAGTTCCTACACTGTTCCTTCATTGTGCATCTTAACAGGCATCACTTCTCTATTCAGGACGACAAGGCTGTTTTACCCAGATTATGTAGCGTCTTTGATTACTTGGTGACCGTGTGAGAAAGAGATCATGGGTGTCCAGTTTGCATGCCTGCCAGACTGCTCCTCTCCTCCACTCTCCTGGACAGTGTGGCCAGACTGCTCCTCTCCTCCACTCTCCTGGACAGTATGGCCAGACTGCTCCTCTCCTCCACTCTCCTGGACAGTGTGGCCAGACTGCTCCTCTCCTCCACTCTCCTGGACAGTGTGGCCAGACTGCTCCTCTCCTCCACTCTCCTGGACAGTGTGGCCAGACTGCTCCTCTCCTCCACTCTCTTGGACAGTGTGGCCAGACTGCTCCTCTCCTCCACTCTCCTGGACAGTGTGGCCAGACTGCTCCTCTCCTCCACTCTCCTGGACAGTGTGGCCAGACTGCTCCTCTCCTCCACTCTCTTGGACAGTGTGGCCAGACTGCTCCTCTCCTCCACTCTCCTGGACAGTGTGGCCATACATGCTCCTACAGGCTAGGTTAGGCAACAGCCACAACAACAAGGCTCCTTTTCTTTCCCCTTCTTAATAATCCAGAGCAGAGTGTCGGACAAAGCTTCCCTGGAGACTATAACCTGTAACACAACCACCCTTTAACACAACCAGCCTGTAACACAACCACCCTTTAACACAACCAGCTTTTAACACAACCACCCTTTAACACAACCAGCCTTTAACAGAACCAGCCTTTAACACAACCAGCCGTTAACACAACCAGCCTTTAACACAACCAGCCGTTAACACAACCAGCCTTTAACACAACCAGCCTTTAACACAATCAACCTTCCTGTTCATAGTGAACTAACACCAGTACAGCTGGCCCTGAAGGTTGTTCCTGTTCATAGTGAACTAACACCAGTACAGCTGGCCCTGAAGGCTGTTCCTGTTCATAGTGAACTAACACCAGTACAGCTGGCCCTGAAGGCTGTTCCTTTTCATAGTGAACTAACACCAGTACAGCTGGCCCTGAAGGCTGTTCCTGTTCATAGTGAACTAACACCAGTACAGCTGGCCCTGAAGGCTGTTCCTGTTCATAGTGAACTAACACCAGTACAGCTGGCCCTGAAGGCTGTTCCTGTTCATAGTGAACTAACACCAGTACAGCTGGCCCTGAAGGCTGTTCCTGTTCATAGTGAACTAACACCAGTACAGCTGGCCCTGAAGGCTGTTCCTGTTCATAGTGAACTAACACCAGTACAGCTGGCCCTGAAGGCTGTTCCTGTTCATAGTGAACTAACACCAGTACAGCTGGCCCTGAAGGCTGTTCCTGTTCATAGTGAACTAACACCAGTACAGCTGGCCCTGAAGGCTGTTCCTGTTCATAGTGAACTAACACCAGTACAGCTGGCCCTGAAGGCTGTTCCTGTTCATAGTGAACTAACACCAGTACAGCTGGCCCTGAAGGCTGTTCCTGTTCATAGTGAACTAACACCAGTACAGCTGGCCCTGAAGGCTGTTCCTGTTCATAGTGAACTAACACCAGTTCAGCTGGCCCTGAAGGCTGTTCCTGTTCATAGTGAACTAACACCAGTACAGCTGGCCCTGAAGGCTGTTCCTGTTCATAGTGAACTAACACCAGTACAGCTGGCCCTGAAGGCTGTTCCTGTTCATAGTGAACTAACACCAGTTCAGCTGGCCCTGAAGGCTGTTCCTGTTCATAGTGAACTAACACCAGTACAGCTGGCCCTGAAGGCTGTTCCTGTTCATAGTGAACTAACACCAGTACAGCTGGCCCTGCAGGCTGTTCCTGTTCATAGTGAACTAACACCAGTACAGCTGGCCCTGAAGGGTGTTCCTGTTCAAAGCAGTAATACCCAGAGTACTATCAAATACCCAGAGTACTACTTGGTTCTCTTCAGACACCCTCACAACCAGATAATGAGATCATCCCATAACGGGCCACCTCTGTAATCAAATCTGTCATTAACTATTAACTGGATCAAAAGTTCAGCGGACATTGTTGCTGCGTCAAGAGGAGAGTTAGAGACGACTGGCCTGGTGAAAACAGATTAGACTGAGGGGGGGGTGCTTATTAATAATTTCTGGTGTTGCTCTGCTTACAGAAGCCATCTGGCAGGAGGTCACACACACAGCTTAACTCATGACCAGTGAGACCCAATCATGTCACAGCCTTGACCGCAGGCCTGACCAATGTTCCCTCAAGTTTTTTGGGGCACTGAGCAAATTTTAGGAAACTTGAACGTTCTGAGAAACTTCCAGTGCGCGTTTACAGTTGTAGACCGTAGCCAGTAGGCTATTGTGGCTATCTGAGCATAATGTAGGCCTACAAAGCCAATGGAGCAAATCCCATAACATTTTCACATGGAAATCGTTTTGATATCTGTAATATAGCCTACTGTGGCCTATATGTGGTGGTCAATGAAGGCTTACATTGCATGAGACTTTTAAATACGTTATGAAGGGCTTGACACTAATTCATGATTTATTTATTTTTTGGTCTGTAACACCAGGGGCCAAATAGCTGACTGTAAATTGTATTGTATTGTGTTGTATGATGCAAGAAACCACTTTGCAAAATAAAATGTATTATTATCATACAGAGAATTAGAGAATGTCGGCGACCCCTCTGCCTATTGGCTTATTAGCATATTCAAACCTGTCTCAAAATACAACACTGCCCCTTTATTTAAGACATGTGCTTTTTACCTGACTGGCTTTCCAAAGACAGCTTGACAACCCTAACCCAACCCTAACCCTAACCCTAACCCTAACCCTAACCCTAACCCTAACCCTAACCCCAACCCTTCACGTTCTGTGCTCTTGTAGGAAACAGTAACTCCCCATCGCTGACCTATACTGATCTATAACTGGGCTAATAACTCACTAACTAGCAAAGAATATCAAAAAATGTGTACTGATCTGAAAAGCGCATGATTGAAAGACTGCTCGTGGGCTACCCTGCCAATATTTACATTTTAGTCATTTAGCAGACGCTCTTATCCCCGCCAATATTTACATTTTAGTCATTTAGCAGACGCTCTTATCCCCGCCAATAGAATTCTACTTCGTTGAATTCTTGCTCTGCATACATCAAAATCAGACTCAATCTTGCAAAGTTAGATTTGTTTTTGGGTTGTTGCATTGAAAAGGGTCTGATATAATGTTGATTCGATCACAGAAAAATGTTTCTATATAGTGCAAACTAATGGGGCGAACTCAGTGAAGTTCACTCTCTTGCGTCTCTGGCATTTATTTTGCGCATGCGCCAGTTCAGAGGGAACATTAGGGCCTGACGCCTGCGTGAGTTAAGACAATGGAATGAACCGTGTTATGGTTACAATACAATGCAACTGTATTGTCCATGTTCAGCTAACAATGAAAATGTTTCTTCTGCTCCATTCTCAACCCCCCACACAGCACACATATAGTTAAGATGAGCACAGTGCAGCGCCCCTGGATGGAGATCATGTTGTGGGGTTAAGGGCTGAACTGAACCCAGCAGCCCTCCAGTTATCAGATCAATTTACCCAGCCTGGGATTCAAACAGGTGACCTTTCGGCTAGATGTCCAAGTCCTTAGCTGCTGGGCTACCTGCCTCTGGTTACCACTGTATAACTTCATAACATGACTCGCTAACACTATGATGATGTTACACCACTGACTCAATATGTGTCATCCTCATCAACTGACTCAATAGGAGTCATCCTCATCAACTGACTCAATAGGAGTCATCCTCATCAACTGACTCAATAGGAGTCATCCTCATCCTCATCCTCATGTAGTCTCTATGTCCTGTTGGGATGTAGTGTGACTATGACAGGAAACACAGTGTAGTCTCTATGTCCAGTTCGGATTTAGAGTGACTATGACAAGAAACACAGTGTAGTCTCTATGTCGTGTTGGGATGTAGTGTAGGTAATTATTGTAGGTAAGTATTGTATTCGGCTGAGCCCGGTGAAGCACGAGGCTAGCTAACCCACTACCTGGTAACTATTAGCAACTGTGGATAGTTGTTTCACGCTTGAGAGTACCTGTGATTACGCCAGCTAGCTCACCTACAATAATTACAATCAATAATGCCTACCATTCAGCTGTTTTTTCTAACCTCATTGTCTGAAGCGTTAACGTTAGGTAGTAAGTAGCTACTGTGCTCGAAATGTTGCTAGCTTGTTGCTACCTGGATGGCTACTAAACAATAGCTGGAACGAACTAGCGAACAGACGCGAACTGGCTGAGTCAATTCAGTGGCTAGCTTTGCACTTGGCTAGCTAACAGTAGCTGCTAGGGGTAAGTTATAACCTACATTTGTGTTTTGTTTTTACATACTGGTAGACAGAGTCGTTCAAGGGAATTCGGGACATGGGTGACTAGTTAACGTTAGCTTGGCTCTCTCTGTGTGTTCGTGCCGTGGGAGGAGGGGTTTCTTCTTTGTCTGAAAGCAATGGCTAGCTAGTATGCTAACTATTCTAGCTAACTAAGTGGCTGAATAAGTTGACGACGGACTCGCTCAAGCTGTTGGGACTAACCCATAGCGTTAGACACGGACACAAATGATCTGCTTGGCGTGTTGACACACTGGTGGTTTGTTGTGGCCGAGTATTGGTGCTAAACCGTGTTGTTGGAGTCCGGCATGCTAGTTGGCTGTGGCGTCATAGGATTCGGTTCCCTGGACGGTTTTCACGGAAGAATACTGTACCAAGTTAGCTAGCTGAATAAACTAAGTTAATCTATTCCTAGAAAACATTGAACCGCTGTAGTTTACAACAATTATAGTTTCTGAGGTGGAAGTTGGGAGAGTTATATTTGGGTATTTCAATGAAACGTAAGTGAGGGAGGCCTCGCTCTCTCGCTTTCCCAGATGTTTAGTTCATTTCTTTCTGATCTCCTTTGCATTATTGTAGCCTTTTTCTGTAGCCTGTCAACTATGCGTCTGTCTATCCCTGTTCTCTCCTCTACGCACAGGCTATACAAACGCCTCACACCGCGTGGCTGCTGCCACTCTAACCTGGTGGTCCCTGCACGCACGACCCACGTGGAGTTCCAGGTCTCCGGCAGCCTCTGGAACTGCCGTTCTGCGGCCAACAAGGCAGAGTTCATCTCAGCCTATGCTACCCTCCAGTCCCTCGACTTCTTGGCGCTGACAGAAACATGGATTACCACTGAAAACACTGCTACTCCTACTGCTCTCTACTCTTCTGACCATGTGTTCTCGCATAACCCGAGAGCATCTGGTCAGCGGGGTGGTGGCACAGGAATCTGCATCTCTCCCAAGTGGACATTCTCTCTTTCTCCCCTGACCCATCTGTCTATCTCCTCATTTGAATTCCATGCTGTCACAGTCACTAGCCCATTCAAGCTTAACATCCTTATCATTTATCGCCCTCCAGGTTCCCTTGGAGAGTTCATCAATGAGCTTGACGCCTTGATAAGTTCCTTTCCTGAGGATGGCTCACCCCTCACAGTTCTGGGTGACTTTAACCTCCCTACGTCTGCCTTTGACTCATTTCTCTCTGCCTCCTTCTTTCCACTCCTCTCCTCTTTTGACCTCACCCTCTCACCGTCCCCCCCTGCTCACAAGGCAGGCAATACGCTTGACCTCATCTTTACTAGATGCTGTTCTTCTACTAATCTCACTGCAACTCCCGTCCATGTCTCCAACCACTACTTTGTATCCTTTTCTCTCTCGCTCTCCTCCAACACTACTCACTCTGCCCCTACTCAGATGGTAATGCGCCGTCACAACCTTCGCTCTCTCTCTCCCGCTACTCTCTCCTCTTCCATCCTATCATCTCTTCCCTCTGCTCAATCCTTCTCCCTCCAATCTCCTGATTCTGCCTCCTCAACCCTCCTCTCCTCCCTTTCTGCATCCTTTGACTCTCTATGTCCCCTATCCTCCCGGCCGACTCGGTCCTCCCCCCCTGCTCCGTGGCTTGACGACTCATTGCGAGCTCACAGAACAGGGCTCCGGGCAGCCGAGCAGAAATGTAGAAAAACTAGACTCCCTGTGGACCTGGCATCTTTTCACTCCCTCCTCTCTACATTTCTTCATCTGTTTCTGCTGCTAAAGCCACTTTCTACCACTCTAAATTCCAAGGAAGCTCTTTGCCACCTTATCCTCCCTGCTGAATCCGACTCGCCCCCCCCCTCTCTGTGGATGACTTCGTCAACCATTTTGAAAAGAAGGTTGACGACATCCGATCCTCGTTTGTTATGGCAAATGACACTGCTGGTCCTGCTCACACTGCCCTACCCTATGCTTTGACTTCTTTCTCCCCTCTCTCTCCAGATGAAATCTTGCGACTTGTAATGGCCAGCCACCCAACAACCTGCCCGATTGACCCTATCACCTCCTCTCTTCTCCAGACCATTTCCGGAGACCTTCTCCCTTACCTCACCTCGCTCATCAACTCATCCTTGACCACTGGCTCAAAAAACCTACACTCGATCCCTCCGATGTCAACAACTACTGACCAGTATCCCTTCTTTCTTTTCTCTCCAAAACTCTTGAGCGTGCCGTCTTTAGCCAACTCTCTTGCTATCTCTCTCAGAATTACCTTCTTGATCCAAACCAGTCAGGTTTCAAGACTGGTCATTCAATTGAGACTGCTCTTCTCTGTGTCATGGAGGCTCTCCACACTGCTAAAGCTAACTCTCTCTACTCTGCTTTTATCCTTCTAGACCTATCTGCTGCCTTTGATACTGTGAACCATCAGATCCTCCTCTCCAACCTCTCCGAGTTGGGCATCTCCGGCGCGGCTCACTCTTGGATTGCGTCCTACCTGACAGGTCGCTCCTACCAAGTGGCGTGGCGAGAATCTGTCTCCGCACCACGTGCTCTCACCACTGGTGTCCCCCAGGGCTCAGTTCTAGGCCCTCTCCTATTCTCGCTATACACCAAGTCACTTGGCTCTGTCACATCCTCACATGGTCTCTCCTATCATTGCTACGCAGACGACACACAACTAATCTTCTCCTTTCCCCCTTCTGATAACCAGGTGGCGAATCGCATCTCTGCATATCTGGCAGACATATCAGTGTGGACAACGGATCACCACCTCAAGCTGAACCTCAGGAAGATGGAGCTGCTCTTCCTCCCGGGGAAGGACTGCCCGTTCCATGATCTCGCCATCACGGTTGACACCTCCGTTGTGTCCTCCTCCCAGAGTGCAAAGAGCCTGGGCGTGACCCTGGACAACACCCTGTCGTTCTCCGCTTACATCAAGGCGGTGACCCGATCCTGTAGGTTCATGCTCTACAACATTCGGAGAATATGACCCTGCCTTACACAGGAAGCGGCACAGGTCCTAATCCAGGCACTTGTCATCTCCCGTCTGGATTACTGCAACTCGCTGTTGGCTGGGCTCCCTGCCTGTGCCATTAAACCCCTACAACTCATCCAGAATGCCGCAGCCCGTCTGGTGTTCAACCTTCCCAAGTTCTCTCACGTCACCCCGCTCCTCCGCACACTCCACTGGCTTCCAGTTGAAGCTCGCATCTGTTACAAGACCATGGTGCTTGCCTACGGAGCTGTGAGGGGAACGGCACCTCCGTACCTTCAGGCTCTGATCAGTCCCTACACCCTACCGAGGGCATTGCGTTCATCCACCTCTGGCCTGCTGGCCCCCCTAACTCTGCGGAAGCACAGTTCCCGCTCAGCCCAGTCAAAACTGTTCGCTGCTCTGGCACACCAATGGTGGAACAAGCTCCCTCACGACGCCAGGAAAGCGGAGTCACTCACCACCTTCCGGAGACACTTGAAACCCCACCTCTTTAAGGAATACCTGGGATAGGATAAAATAATCCTTCTACCCCCCCTTACCCCACCCAACATTTTTTTTAAAAATACATATTGTTAGGTGGTTATCCCACTGGCTATAAGGTGAATGCACCAATTTGTAAGTCGCTCTGGATAAGAGCGTCTGCCAAATGACGTAAATGTAATGTAAATGTAGTGTGACTATGACAGGAAACAAAGCTAGTATTTTATGAGAGACCCTGAAGTCCTGTTCATCCTTGTTCATACCTATCCTTACCTGTCCTTGCCTGTCCATACCTGTCCTTACCTGTTTTTACCTGTTCTTACCTGTCCTTACCTGTCCTTACCTGTCCATACCTGTCCTTACCTGTCCTTACCTGTTCTTACCTGTTCTTACCTATCCTTATCTGTACTTGCCTGTCTATACCTGTCCTTACCTGTCCTTGCCTGTTTTTACCTGTTCTTACCTGTCCTTACCTGTCCTTACCTGTCATTACCTGTTCTTACCTGTCCTTACCCGTCCTTGCCGGTTCTTGCCTGTCCTTACCTGTCCTTACCTGTCCTTGCCCATCGTTACCTGTCACTGCCTGTCCTTACCTGTTCTTACCTGTCCTTACATGTCCTTACCCGTTCTTACCTGTCCTTACCCGTCCTTACCTGTTGTTGCCGTGGACCATGGTGCTTGCCTACGGAGCTGTGAGGGGAACGGCACCTCCGTACCTTCAGGCTCTGATCAGTCCCTACACCCAAAGGAGGGCACTGCGTTCATCCACCTCTGGCCTGCTGGCTCCCCAACCTCTGCGGAAGCATAGTTCCCGCTCAGCCCAGTCAAAACTGTTCGCTGCTCTGGCACCCCAATGGTGGAAAAAGCTCCCTCACGACGCCAGGACAGCGGAGTCACTCACCACCTTCCGGAGACATTTGAAACCCCATCTCTTTAAGGAATACCTGGGATAGGATAAAGTAATCCTTCTACCCCCCCCAAAACATTGTAAAGTGGTTATCCCACTGGCTATAAGGTGAATGCACCTATTTGTAAGTCGCTCTGGATAAGAGCGTCTGCTAAATGACGTAAATGTAAATGTAAATGTTGCCCGTCGTTACCTGTCACTACCTGTCCTTACCTGTCCTTACCTGTCATTACCTGTCCTTACCCTTCTTACCTGTTCTTACCTGTCCTTACCTGTCCTTACCTATTCTTACATGTTCTTCCCTGTTCTTACCTGTCGTTACCTGTCGCTTCCTGTTCTTACTTGTTCTTACCTGAGTCTAGTTTCTCTGTGGCATGTGGTATGTCCACCTGACTGCTGTGTTTGTATAGAACACAGGAAGTTAAACAGACAACACCACTCATCTTGTCTGCTTCAGCCTTGACATCCTGAGAGTCTGATGGACCTCCGCTCCATCTGAATATGTTCTACTGACGTCCTCAGAGATGTGCTGTACAGGTACCTGACAATATACAGTATAGCCTGAAGGCAGCTAGACAGACAGACACTCAGACAGACACTCAGACAGACACTCAGACAGACACTCAGACAGACACTCAGACAGACACTCAGACAGACACTCAGACAGACACTAAGAAAGACACTCAGACAGACTCAGACAGACACTAAGACAGACACTCAGACAGACACTCAGACAGACACTCAGACAGACACTCAGAAAGACACTCAGACAGACACTCAGACAGACACTCAAAGACACTCAGACAGACACAGACAGACACTCAGACAGACACTCAGACAGACACTCAGACAGACACTCAGACAGACACTCAGAAAGACACTCAGACAGACACTCAGACAGACACTCAGACAGACACTCAGACAGACTCAGACAGACACTCAGACAGACACTCAGACACTCAGACAGACACTCAGACATACTCAGACAGACACTCAGACAGACACTCAGACACTCAGACAGACACTCAGACAGACTCAGACAGACACTCAGACAGACACTAAGACAGACACTCAGACAGACTCAGACAGACACTAAGACAGACACTCAGACAGACACTCAGACAGACACTCAGACAGACACTCAGACAGACACTCAGACAGACACTCAGACAGACACTCAGAAAGACACTCAGACAGACACTCAGACAGACACTCAAAGACACTCAGACAGACACAGACAGACACTCAGACAGACACTCAGACAGACACTCAGACAGACACTCAGACAGACACTCAGAAAGACACTCAGACAGACACTCAGACAGACACTCAGACAGACACTCAGACAGACTCAGACAGACACTCAGACAGACACTCAGACACTCAGACAGACACTCAGACATACTCAGACAGACACTCAGACAGACACTCAGACACTCAGACAGACACTCAGACAGACTCAGACAGACACTCAGACAGACACTAAGACAGACACTCAGACAGACTCAGACAGACACTAAGACAGACACTCAGACAGACACTCAGACAGACACTCAGACAGACACTCAGACAGACACTCAGACAGACACTCAGACAGACACTCAAAGACACTCAGACAGACACTCAGACAGACACTCAGACAGACACTCAGACAGACACTCAGACAGACACTCAGACACACTCAGACAGACACTCAGACAGACACTCAGACAGACACTCAGACAGACACTCAGACAGACACTCAGACAGACTCAGACAGACACTCAGACAGACACTCAGACAGACACTCAGACAGACTCAGACAGACACTCAGACAGACACTCAGACAGACACTCAGACAGACACTCAGACAGACACTCAGACAGACACTCAGACAGACACACCACAGGTCCTTTGATGTGGAACCCTATTCCCTACAAAATGGAACCCTATTCCCTACATAGTGCACCATTTTTGACCTGGACGCTGGTTAATGTAATGCGCTATGTAGGGAATAGGGTGCATTTTGGATGCATCCCTAGTACCTCTGTGTTCCTCCATCCACCAGGGCTGTCTGTTCCTCCATCCACCAGGGCTGTCTGTTCCTCCATCCACCAGGGCTGTCTGTTCCTCCATCCACCAGGGCTGTCTGTTCCTCAATCCACCAGGGCTGTCTGTTCCTCCATCCACCAGGGCTGTCTGTTCCTCCATCCACCAGGGCTGTCTGTTCCTCAATCCACCAGGGCTGTCTGTTCCTCCATCCACCAGGGCTGTCTGTTCCTCCATCCACCAGGGCTGTCTGTTCCTCCATCCACCAGGGCTGTCTGTTCCTCCATCCACCAGGGCTGTCTGTAATTGAACAGAATCACACCTGCAGGAGAAAAAAGCAACTGTGAACCAACATGTGAGAAAGGTAGAGACACGCAGAAACACTTGTCAACAAACAGAACACAATGTCATGTCAATGTCATGTCAATGTCATGTCAATGTCATGTCAATGTCATGTCAATGTCATGTCAATGTCATGTCAATGTCATGTCAATGTCATGTCAATGTCATGTCTCGTGTGCTTTGTTTAATCATCACTTATTTAGTGCTGTTTACTGAAGGGCCTGGTCCCAGAATGATTGAATCTAGGCCTTATTTAGTGCTGTTTACTGAAGGGCCTGGTCCCAGAATGATTGAATCTAGGCCTTATTTAGTGCTGTTTACTGAAGGGCCTGGTCCCAGAATGATTGAATCTAGGCCTTATTTAGTGCTGTTTACTGACGGGCCTGGTCCCAGAACGATTGAGGTATCACCCGCACCACTCAATCCATCACCGTTAAGTACTGGTGGCCCACCTTGGCGCAGGACGTCGCCCGTTACGTCAACTCCTGCTCTGTATGTGCCCAAACTAAGGCTCCCTGGAAGACTCCAGCAGGGAAACTCCTTCCTCTCCCCATGCCTCAGTGGCCTTGGTCCCATCCGTCGATATATCTTATCACTGATCTTCCCCTGTCTGATGGTTTCAGCAGGTCTTCTAGCATCAATGGCCTTCCGGAGGACATCGTCTCCGACCGTGGTCCCCAATTCACGCTGCGTGTATAGAGAGCCTTCATGGAGAAGCTGGGAGTCACGGTCAGCCTCACAGGTACCGGCCTCAGTCCAACGGGCATGTGGAGAGGACCAACCAGGAGCTGGGGAGGTTCCTGAGGAGTCACTGTCAGGATCGGCAGAGGTAGTGGGCCCGGTTCCTTCCCTGGGCAGAGTACGCCCAGAACTCACTTCATCACTTCTCCACCGGGTTGTCTCACCTCCAGTGCGTCCTGGGGTACCAGCTGGCTCCATGGAGCCCGAGCCAGACCGAAGCCCCTGCTGTGGATGAGTGGTTCAGGAGCGCAGGGGAAGTTTGGGACGCTGCCCATGTGAGGCTCCAATGCGCCGTCTGGTGCCAGAAGGAGCAGGCGGACCGCCACCACAGAGGCACCCATTTTCCATCCTGGTGATCCCATCTGGTTCTCCACCAGGAACCTCCCGCTCCTTCTGCCCTGCCGGAAGCTGAGCCCCCGGTTTGTGGGGCCATACAAATTCCTCCGGAGGGTCAATGAGAACTTACCGATTACAGCTTCCCAATAACTACCGGATCTCACCCACTTTTCATGTTCCCCTCCTCAGGCCGCTGGTTCCTGGTCCCCTGGCTGATGCCGTCCCCCACGACACCCCTCCGCCTCCCCTGGACATCGAGGGCCTATACCGTCAGGTCCCTGGTGGGGGTCGGCTCCAGTACCTGGTGTACTGGGAGGGGTACGGTCCAGAGGAGCGGTGTTGGGTTCCAGTGGACAACATTCTAGATCCCAACATCATCCAAGATTTTCACCTTCACCGTGCAGACCGGCCCGCTCTTCGTCCTTGGGGCCGTCGTCCTGGCCGGCGTCAGGGGTGGAGGGGTACTGTCACGTCTACTCCCACTCCCCCTCTCTGGTGCTCAACATTAACAGACTACTAACCACCGGTCCTGGCAACCATCTTTACGCACACCTGGCAACCTTCATTACGCACACCTGCACCTCATCATGAGGCACACCTGGACTTCATCACCTCCCTGATGACTTGCCCTTTATCTAGCACTCCGTTGTTATCACCCACCAGGCAATATTGTTTATGTTTCCATGTTTAGATGCTTCTCTTGTTTTGTATCGTTCAATGTTCTTCGTCATTAAACTCACTAACTGCACTTGCTTCCTGTCTCCCTGCGTCTACGTTTCAGTCTAGCGTAGAGAAAGGTCTAGTAGTTTCCTCTTTATCAAAACAGTCTAAAGATGATGATGATGATGATGATGATGATGATGTTGCCCCTAATCCAGCAGATAGGTTTTGAGTTATTCCACCTTAATGCTCCCCCTCCCCCTGTGCTACAGTAGGTACGGCCTGCTACAGAGCTCAGGGTGCATCCCAAATGGCACCCTATTCTCAATATAGAGCACTAGGGCCCAGGGCAAAATTAGTGAACTATATAGGGAATATGGTACTTGGGCTCAGTTTGTTGTTCCTCTGTGTGTAGCCCCGAGGACAAGGCAGGACAGTGAGAGCAACACTGCTCAGCATGTTTGCTGGGAATCCAATTATTCATCTGATGATTTGAATTCAAAAGTGGATTCAAAGTCCTAAAGCAATTACAGCCCTCTAAAAACCACGGAGAGGCAGGAAGAGAACGTAGGGCCGGCGGCGAAACCTATATTGTTTTTCTTCTTTATGAGCACCTCAGCGTTGCCCTCCACCCCTTTATCATTGTGAACTAAAGCACTTAGACTGAGACTGTTCACATTCTGTCAATCAGCTGTTTTAGAAGACATAAAGACTCTGGATCATAGGTTAGTAATATCTATATGTTTGGATATAATTTTGTCCTATATTATACAGCCTTTACCAACACCCTATCAGAGAGCTGAACAGACACATAGTTTCCTGTAATATCATGGCATAGTTATTGTACAAACTTATACAGAGAGTAAGGTAATGACGAACCATATTTGAAAACTCTCTCCACCTCCTATACGTGATCACACTAAGATCAGAAATCTTGATCTGCTTTTTGGCAGTAGCACCAAAGTCCAAGATTGAAAGAAATCTTCACAGTGAAGTTTAGACAATGTAACGTCAGGTAGAGTACATTCCCCCTAGCTCTGTTCTGTCCCCCTGAAGACAGGTACTGTTACTCTGGATCTCACCTGACGTCTCCTGAAGACAGGTACTGTTACTCTGGATCTCACCTGACGTCTCCTGAAGACAGGTACTGTTACTCTGGATCTCACCTGACGTCTCCTGAAGACAGGTACTGTTACTCTGGATCTCACCTGATGTCTCCTAAAGACAGGTACTGTTACTCTGGATCTCACCTGACGTCTCCTGAAGACAGGTACTGTTACTCTGGATCTCACCTGACGTCTCCTGAAGACAGGTACTGTTACTCTGGATCTCACCTGACGTCTCCTGAAGACAGGTACTGTTACTCTGGATCTCACCTGATGTCTCCTGAAGACAGGTACTGTTACTCTGGATCTCACCTGACGTCTCCTGAAGACAGGTACTGTTACTCTGGATCTCACCTGACGTCTCCTGAAGACAGGTACTGTTACTCTGGATCTCACCTGACGCCTCCTGAAGACAGGTACTGTTAACTGGATCTCACCTGACGTCTCCTGAAGCAAGGTACTGTTACTCTGGATCTCATCTGACATCTCTGAAAACAGGTACTGTTACTCTGGATATCACCTGACGTCTCTGAAAACAGGTACTGTTACTCTGGATCTCACCTGATGTCTCCTGAAGACAGGTACTGTTAACTGGATCTCACCTGACGTCTCCTGAAGACAGGTACTGTTACTCTGGATCTCACCTGACGTCTCCTGAAGACAGGTACTGTTAACTGGATCTCACCTGATGTCTCCTGAAGACAGGTACTGTTAACTGGATCTCACCTGACGTCTCCTGAAGACAGGTACTGTTACTCTGGATCTCACCTGACGTCTCCTGAAGACAGGTACTGTTAACTGGATCTCACCTGACGTCTCCTGAAGCAAGGTACTGTTACTCTGGATCTCACCTGACGTCTCTGAAAACAGGTACTGTTACTCTGGATCTCACCTGACGTCTCTGAAAACAGGTACAGTTACTCTGGATCTCACCTGACGTCTCCTGAAGACAGGTACTGTTACTCTGGCTCTCACCTGACGTCTCCCGAAGACAGGTACTGTTACTCTGGATCTCACCTGACGTCTCTGAAAACAGGTACAGTTACTCTGGATCTCACCTGACGTCTCCTGAAGACAGGTACTGTTACTCTGGCTCTCACCTGACGTCTCCCGAAGACAGGTACTGTTACTCTGGATCTCACCTGACGTCTCCTGAAGACAGGTACTGTTACTCTGGATCGCACCTGACATCTCCGGGAGGAAAATCAACAGTCAGTTGCCCCTGAGAACAGGAGCTTGCTATTTGCTGGTGTGTAGATGGAGAGTTTCAAATTATAATGTGTTTGTTTAGAGGGATCTCCAGGTACCTGCTGTAGCCTGAAGCCCTGTCGTCTCACATCCTGCAGAATACTCCCTCCCCTCACTAACTCTCTCTATCTCTGAAAAGCCTCTCCTAGCTCTGACGGCAGCCTGAAATAATAGACGGAGCTGAAGAATTGAATCCAAGGTAGATGTTGTGTTGCCTGTATTCCTTCTTCAGTTGAGAACACAATAGCGATATAGAGAAGTCTTATAACACAGAGCAACTTCAATAATGTGGGGGTGGAATGGATTGATGTTAACTAACAACATTACAATGGCAATGTTGCTTTATTGGTAAGCAAATTTACAAAACCTGAATTATAAGACGCTAACGTACATTGATCCAATTCAATGTGTAATTGTAAAGGGCATACATTACAGTAAACATAAGACACGTGATCAAAGCTGAGGAAACGCATTGTGCAGTATACACAATGATATGTATGGTAGGTCATCCTGATGCCAAGCCTTTGATGTGAATGAAGAGATCAATGTTACCATAAATGCGCTCATAACGACGGCACTTACAATATATGGCTTGGCTGTTCTGTTCTCAATGCTGTTTGTATCTGTGAGGTGAGGACAGGGAGAAAGGGATTTATTCTGCAGATTGCTGCAGGTACATCAGCCAATTAATCAACATGACAGACTAGAAACTAACTGGAAGGAATGAAGACAGCCTGTTTCAGACCAGGCATCTCAATCAGGATGCTGTTTTCTGAGCCTGTTTCAGACCAGGCATCTCAATCAGGATGCTGTTTTCTGAGCCTGTTTCAGACCAGGCATCTCAATCAGGATGCTGTTTTCTGAGCCTGTTTCAGACCAGGCATCTCAATCAGGATGCTGTTTTCTGAGCCTGTTTCAGACTAGGCATCTCAATCAGGATGCTGTTTTCTGAGCCTGTTTCAGACCAGGCATCTCAATCAGGATGCTGTTTTCTGAGCCTGTTTCAGACCAGGCATCTCAATCAGGATGCTGTTTTCTGAGCCTGTTTCAGACCAGGCATCTCAATCAGGATGCTGTTTTCTGAGCCTGTTTCAGACCAGGCATCTCAATCAGGGAGCTGTTTTCTGAGCCTGTTTCAGACCAGGCATCTCAATCAGGATGCTGTTTTCTGAGCCTGTTTCAGACCAGGCATCTCAATCAGGATGCTGTTTTCTGAAGAATTGAATGTATCATATTGTAGTAACTACATTAAAGATGTCACCTGAGTGGTTTGGACCTGGCATCAAATCCTTGTTTGTCGTTTCCTTGTTTCCTTGTTGTGTAACACAGAGGCAAGGCTATTTCACAGCAAACAGAAGAAACCTATGTCTTTAGTGGTGTCTATAGTAATAGTACTCTGATCCACACTGTAGACTCTGCTTACTGGCCCAGACTAAAAGAAACAGAGCAGGCAGACTGATAGAGGGACAGAGCAGCC
Organism: Coregonus ussuriensis; assembly: GCA_031479575.1. NCBI lineage: Eukaryota > Metazoa > Chordata > Actinopteri > Salmoniformes > Salmonidae > Coregonus > Coregonus ussuriensis. The sequence continues at coordinate 83,128,530 of CM062500.1, forward strand.
AGACTGATAGAGGAACAGAGCAGGCAGACTGATAGAGGGACAGACCAGGCAGACTGATAGAGGAACAGAGCAGGCAGACTGATAGAGGGACAGAGCAGGCAGACTGATAGAGGGACAGAGCAGGCAGACTGATAGAGGGACAGAGCAGGCAGACTGATAGAGGAGCAGAGCAGCCAGACTGATAGAGGGACAGAGCAGGCAGACTGATAGAGGGACAGAGCAGGCAGACTGATATAGGGACAGAGCAGGCAGACTGATAGAGGGACAGAGCAGGCAGACTGATAGAGGGACAGAGCAGGCAGACTGATAGAGGGACAGAGCAGGCAGACTGATAGAGGGACAGAGCAGGCAGACTGATAGAGGAGCAGAGCAGCCAGACTGATAGAGGGACAGAGCAGGCAGACTGATAGAGGGACAGAGCAGGCAGACTGATAGAGGGACAGAGCAGGCAGACTGATAGAGGGACAGAGCAGGCAGACTGATAGAGGAGCAGAGCAGGCAGACTGATATAGGGACAGAGCAGGCAGACTGATAGAGGGACAGAGCAGGCAGACTGATAGAGGGACATAGCAGGCAGACTGATAGAGGGACAGAGCAGGCAGACTGATAGAGCAACAGAGCAGGCAGACTGATAGAGGAACAGAGCAGGCAGACTGATAGAGGGACAGAGCAGGCAGACTGATATAGGGACAGAGCAGGCAGACTGATAGAGGGACAGAGCAGGCAGACTGATAGAGGGACAGAGCAGGCAGACTGATATAGGGACAGAGCAGGCAGACTGATATAGGGACAGAGCAGGCAGACTGATAGAGGGACAGAGCAGGCAGACTGATAGAGGGACAGAGCAGGCAGACTGATATAGGGACCGAGCAGGCAGGACTGATAGAGGAACATAGCAGGCAGACTGATAGAGGGGACAGAGCAGGCAGACTGATATAGGGACAGAGCAGGCAGACTGATAGAGGAGCAGAGCAGCCAGACTGATAGAGGGACAGAGCAGCCAGGACTGATAGAGGGACCAGAGCAGGCAGACTGATATAGGGACAGAGCAGGCAGACTGATATAGGGACAAGCAGCACTGAGCAGCCAGACTGATATAGGGACAGAGCAGGCAGACTGATATAGGGACAGAGCAGGCAGACTGATAGAGGGACAGAGCAGGCAGACTGATAGAGGGACAGAGCAGGCAGACTGATAGAGGGACAGAGCAGGCAGACTGATATAGGGACAGAGCAGGCAGACTGATAGAGGACAGAGCAGGCAGACTGATAGAGGAACAGAGCAGGCAGACTGATAGAGGGACAGAGCAGGCAGACTGATAGAGGGACAGAGCAGGCAGACTGATAGAGGGACAGAGCAGGCAGACTGATAGAGGGACAGAGCAGGCAGACTGATAGAGGGACAGAGCAGGCAGACTGATAGAGGGAACAGAGCAGGCAGACTGATAGAGGGACAGAGCAGGCAGACTGATATAGGGACAGAGCAGGCAGACTGATAGAGGACAGAGCAGCAGACTGATAGAGGGACAGAGCAGGCAGACTGATAGAGGGACAGAGCAGGCAGACTGATAGAGGGACAGAGCAGGCAGACTGATAGAGGGACAGAGCAGGCAGACTGATAGAGGGACAGAGCAGGCAGACTGATAGAGGGACAGAGCAGGCAGACTGATAGAGGAACAGAGCAGCCAGACTGATAGAGGAACAGAGCTGCCAGACTGATAGAGGGACAGAGCAGGCAGACTGATAGAGGGACAGAGCAGGCAGACTGATAGAGGGACAGAGCAGGCAGACTGATAGAGGGACAGAGCAGGCAGACTGATAGAGGAACAGAGCAGGCAGACTGATAGAGGGACAGAGCAGGCAGACTGATATAGGGACAGAGCAGGCAGACTGATATAGGAACAGAGCAGCCAGACTGATAGAGGAACAGAGCTGCCAGACTGATAGAGGAACAGAGCAGGCAGACTGATAGAGGGACAGACCAGGCAGACTGATAGAGGAACAGAGCAGCCAGACTGATAGAGGGACAGAGCAGGCAGAGTGATAGAGGGACAGAGCAGGCAGACTGATAGAGGGACAGAGCAGGCAGACTGATATAGGGACAGAGCAGGCAGACTGATAGAGGAACAGAGCAGGCAGACTGATAGAGGGACAGAGCAGGCAGACTGATATAGGGACAGAGCAGGCAGACTGATAGAGGGACAGAGCAGGCAGACTGATAGAGGGACAGACCAGGCAGACTGATAGAGGGACAGAGCAGCCAGACTGATAGAGGGACAGAGCAGGCAGACTGATAGAGGGACAGAGCAGGCAGACTGATAGAGGGACAGAGCAGGCAGACTGATATAGGGACAGAGCAGGCAGACTGATAGAGGAACAGAGCAGGCAGACTGATAGAGGGACAGAGCAGGCAGACTGATATAGGGACAGAGCAGGCAGACTGATAGAGGAGCAGAGCAGCCAGACTGATAGAGGGACAGAGCAGCCAGACTGATAGAGGGACAGAGCAGGCAGACTGATATAGGGACAGAGCAGGCAGACTGATATAGGGACAGAGCAGGCAGACTGATATAGGGACAGAGCAGGCAGACTGATAGAGGGACAGAGCAGGCAGACTGATAGAGGGACAGAGCAGGCAGACTGATAGAGGGACAGAGCAGGCAGACTGATAGAGGGACAGAGCAGGCAGACTGATAGAGGACAGAGCAGGCAGACTGATAGAGGGACAGAGCAGGCAGACTGATAGAGGGACAGAGCAGGCAGACTGATAGAGGGACAGAGCAGGCAGACTGATAGAGGGACAGAGCAGGCCAGACTGATAGAGGGACAGAGCAGGCAGACTGATAGAGGGACAGAGCAGGCAGACTGATATAGGGACAGAGCAGGCAGACTGATAGAGGAACAGAGCAGGCAGACTGATAGAGGGACAGAGCAGGCAGACTGATATAGGGACAGAGCAGGCAGACTGATAGAGGAGCAGAGCAGGCCAGACTGATAGAGGGACAGAGCAGGCAGACTGATAGAGGGACAGAGCAGGCAGACTGATATAGGGACAGAGCAGGCAGACTGATATAGGGACAGAGCAGGCAGACTGATATAGGGACAGAGCAGGCAGACTGATAGAGGGACAGAGCAGGCAGACTGATAGAGGGACAGAGCAGGCAGACTGATAGAGGGACAGAGCAGGCAGACTGATATAGGGACAGAGCAGGCAGACTGATAGAGGAACATAGCAGGCAGACTGATAGAGGGACAGAGCAGGCAGACTGATATAGGGACAGAGCAGGCAGACTGATAGAGGAGCAGAGCAGCCAGACTGATAGAGGGACAGAGCAGCCAGACTGATAGAGGGACAGAGCAGGCAGACTGATATAGGGACAGAGCAGGCAGACTGATATAGGGACAGAGCAGGCAGACTGATATAGGGACAGAGCAGGCAGACTGATATAGGGACAGAGCAGGCAGACTGATAGAGGGACAGAGCAGGCAGACTGATAGAGGGACAGAGCAGGCAGACTGATAGAGGGACAGAGCAGGCAGAATGATAAAGGAACAGAGCAGCCAGACTGATAGAGGAACAGAGCTGCCAGACTGATAGAGGAACAGAGCAGGCAGACTGATAGAGGGACAGACCAGGCAGACTGATAGAGGGACAGAGCAGGCAGACTGATAGAGGGACAGAGCAGGCAGACTGATAGAGGAACAGAGCAGGCAGACTGATAGAGGGACAGAGCAGGCAGACTGATATAGGGACAGAGCAGGCAGACTGATATAGGAACAGAGCAGCCAGACTGATAGAGGAACAGAGCTGCCAGACTGATAGAGGAACAGAGCAGGCAGACTGATAGAGGGACAGACCAGGCAGACTGATAGAGGAACAGAGCAGCCAGACTGATAGAGGGACAGAGCAGGCAGAGTGATAGAGGGACAGAGCAGGCAGACTGATATAGGGACAGAGCAGGCAGACTGATAGAGGAACAGAGCAGGCAGACTGATAGAGGGACAGAGCAGGCAGACTGATATAGGGACAGAGCAGGCAGACTGATAGAGGAGCAGAGCAGCCAGACTGATAGAGGGACAGAGCAGCCAGACTGATAGAGGGACAGAGCAGGCAGACTGATATAGGGACAGAGCAGGCAGACTGATAGAGGGACAGAGCAGGCAGACTGATATAGGGACAGAGCAGGCAGACTGATATAGGGACAGAGCAGGCAGACTGATAGAGGGACAGAGCAGGCAGACTGATAGAGGGACAGAGCAGGCAGACTGATAGAGGGACAGAGCAGGCAGACTGATAGAGGAACAGAGCAGCCAGACTGATAGAGGAACAGAGCTGCCAGACTGATAGAGGGACAGAGCAGGCAGACTGATAGAGGGACAGAGCAGGCAGACTGATAGAGGGACAGAGCAGGCAGACTGATAGAGGGACAGAGCAGGCAGACTGATAGAGGAACAGAGCAGCCAGACTGATAGAGGGACAGAGCAGGCAGACTGATATAGGGACAGAGCAGGCAGACTGATATAGGAACAGAGCAGCCAGACTGATAGAGGAACAGAGCTGCCAGACTGATAGAGGAACAGAGCAGGCAGACTGATAGAGGGACAGACCAGGCAGACTGATAGAGGAACAGAGCAGCCAGACTGATAGAGGGACAGAGCAGGCAGAGTGATAGAGGGACAGAGCAGGCAGACTGATAGAGGGACAGAGCAGGCAGACTGATATAGGGACAGAGCAGGCAGACTGATAGAGGAACAGAGCAGGCAGACTGATAGAGGGACAGAGCAGGCAGACTGATATAGGGACAGAGCAGGCAGACTGATAGAGGAGCAGAGCAGCCAGACTGATAGAGGGACAGAGCAGCCAGACTGATAGAGGGACAGAGCAGGCAGACTGATATAGGGACAGAGCAGGCAGACTGATATAGGGACAGAGCAGGCAGACTGATATAGGGACAGAGCAGGCAGACTGATAGAGGGACAGAGCAGGCAGACTGATAGAGGGACAGAGCAGGCAGACTGATAGAGGAACAGAGCAGCCAGACTGATAGAGGAACAGAGCTGCCAGACTGATAGAGGAACAGAGCAGGCAGACTGATAGAGGGACAGACCAGGCAGACTGATAGAGGGACAGAGCAGGCAGACTGATAGAGGGACAGAGCAGGCAGACTGATAGAGGACAGAGCAGGCAGACTGATAGAGGGACAGAGCAGGCAGACTGATATAGGGACAGAGCAGGCAGACTGATAGAGGACAGAGCAGGCAGACTGATAGAGGGACAGAGCAGGCAGACTGATATAGGGACAGAGCAGGCAGACTGATAGAGGAACAGAGCAGGCAGACTGATAGAGGAACAGAGCAGGCAGACTGATAGAGGGACAGTGCAAGCAGACAGATAGAGGGACAGAGCAGGCAGACTGATAGAGGGACAGAGCAGCCAGACTGATAGAGGGACAGAGCAGGCAGACTGATAGAGGAACAGAGCAGCCAGACTGATAGGGATCAGAGCAGGCAGACTGATAGAGGGACATAGCATTTTCCTATATGTCTGCCTGCAGTATTCCTGCTGCTGCTCATTGAATAGTGTTGGGCTGTAACATACTCTGCTATATGTTGTTGGACAGTCTGGCTCTGCCTGCAGTATTCCTGCTGCTGCTCATTGAATAGTGTTGGGCTGTAACATACTCTGCTATATGTTGTTGGACAGTCTGGCTCTGCCTGCAGTATTCCTGCTGCTGCTCATTGAGCGGAAAGCGCTGACCGCTGTGAGCTCCAGAAACCTCTCAGTTTGATGATCAACAGAGCAGTAAATTAATTAATCATCATTTTATACCTAATCAAGCACTTTGCTGTGCCGCGTTAGAGGAGCCGGCCCAATTAACCAATGGGAGAGACAATTGTTTTGTTTAGCTGGGTGACCCGGCGCTAACAGGAGAAGATCTGACAAGCTGATATATATATATATATATATATATATATATATATATATATATATATATATATATATATATATATATATATATATATATATCATCTTTCTGAGTTAGTTGTTTGAATGTGGTGGGGAACAGGCTGGAACTATATCTGTGAGTGGTGGGGAACAGGCTGGAACTATATCTGTGAGGGATGGGGAACAGGCTGGAGCTATATCTGTGAGGGATGGGGAACAGGCTGGATATTTTCTGTGAGTGGTGGGGAACAGGCTGGAGCTATATCTGTGAGTGGTGGGGAACAGGCTTGAGCTATATCTGTGAGTGATGGGGAACAGGCTGGATATTTTCTGTGAGTGGTGGGGAACAGGCTGGAACTATATTTGTGAGTGATGGGGAACAGTCTGGAACTATATCTGTGAGTGTTGGGGAACAGGCTTAAATATGCTGGCACTATCTACAGTTGAAGTTGGAAGTTTACATACACTTAGGTTGGAGTCATTAAAACTCATTTTTCAACCACTCCACAAATTTCTTGTTAACAAGCTATAGTTTTGGCATGACACATGTATTTTTTCCAACAATTGTTTACAGACAGATAATTTCACTTTTTTAATAAATAAATAAATAAAAATAATTATTATTATTTCACTTATAATTCACTGTATCACAATTCCAGTGGGTCAGAAGTTTACATACACTAAGTTGACTGTGCCTTTAAACAGCTCGGGAAAATCCAGAAAATGATGTCATGGCTTTAGAAGCTTCTGATAGGCTAATTGACATAATTTGAGTCAATTGGTGGTGTGCCTGTGGATGTATTTCAAGGCCTACCTTAAAACTCAGTGCCTCTTTGCTTGACATCATGGGAAAATCAAAATAAATCAGCCAAGACCTCAGAAAAACAAATTGTAGACCTCCACAAGTCTGGTTAATCCTTGGGAGCAATTTCCAAACGCCTGAAGGTACCACGTTCATCTGTACAAACAATAGTATGCAAGTATAAATACCATGGGACCATGCAGCCGTCATACCGCTCAGGAAGGAGACGCATTCTGTCTCTTAGAGATTAACGTACTTTGGTGTGAAAAGTGCAAATCAATCCCAGAACAACAGCAAAGGACCTTGTGAAGATGCTGGAGGAAACAGGTACAAAAGTATCTATATCCACAGTAAAACGAGTCCTATATCAACATAACTTGAAAGGCCGCTCAGCAAGGAAGAAGCCACTGCTCCAAAACCACCATAAAAAAGCCAGACTACGGTTTGCAACTGCACATGGGGACAAAGATCGTACATTTTGGAGAAATGTCCTCTGGTCTGATGAAACAAAAATAGAACTGTTTGGCCATAATGACCATAGTTATGTTTGGAGAAAAAAGGGGAACGATTGCAAGCCGAAGAACACCATCACAACCGTGAAGCACGGGGGTGGCAGCATCATGCTGTGGGGGTGCTTTGCTGCAGGAGACACTGGTACACTTCACAAAATAGATGGCATCATGAGGAAGGAAAATTATGTGGATATATTGAAGCAACATCTCAAGACATCAGTCAGGAAGTTAAAGCTTGATCGCAAATGGGACTTCCAAATGGACAATGGCACCAAGCAAACTTCCAAAGTTGTGGAAAAATGGCTTAAGGACAACAAAGTCAAGGTATTGGAGTGGCCATCACAAAGCCCTGACCTCAATCCTATAGAAAATGTGTGGGCAGTACTGAAAAAGCATTTGCGAGCAAGGAGGCCTACAAACCTGACTCAGTTACACCAGCTCTGTCAGGAGAAATGGGCCAAAATTCACCCAACTTATTGTGGGAAGCTTGTGGAAGGATACCCGAAACGTTTGACCCAAGTTAAACAATTTAAAGGCAATGCTACCAAATACTAATTGAGTGTATGTAAACTTCTGACCCACTGGGGATGTGATGAAATAAATAAAAGCTGAAATAAATCATTATCTCTACTATTATTCTGACATTTCACATTCTTAAAATAAAGTGGTGATCCTAACTGATCTAAGACAGGGAATTCTTACTAGGATTACATTTCAGGAATTGTGAAAAACTGAGTTTAAATGTATTTGGTTAAGGTGTATGTAAACTTCCGACTTCAACTGTATGTGAGTAGTTGGTAACAGCCTGAAACTATATATTTTAATGTTGGGGAACAGTGTCACGACTTCCGCCGAAGTTGGTGCCTCTCCTTGTGCGGGCGGCTATCGGCGGTCGTCGTCACCGGCTTTCTAGCTGCCACCGATCTACATTTCTGTTTTCCATTTGTTTAGTCTGTATTGTACATACCTGGTTCCCATCACGTTAATTTGTTTCCCTATTTAACCCTCTGGTTCCCTCATGGTGCTGTGCGTGATTGTTCTTTGTTTGGTGTTTATACTACTGTGAGCTGATGTATTTATCTGCGTAGAAATTAGATTTGTTGTTTTACGAGTAAAGTTCGTCTATTATTCAGTTCTGTGTCCTGCGCCTGACTTCGTCCTACCGCTGCACACTGACACCTGACAAAAAGGCTGGAACTATATCTGTGAGTGGCGGAAACATGCTGGAACTATATCTGTGAGTGATGGGGAACAGGCTGGAACTATATCTATGAGTGGTAGGGAACAGGCTGGAACTATGTCTGTGAGTGATGGGGAACAGGCTGGAACTATATCTGTGAGTGATGGGGAACAGGCTGGAACTATATCTATGAGTGGTGGGGAACAGGCTGGATCTTTTTCTGTGAGTCGTGGGAAACAGGCTGGAACTATATCTGTGAGTGATGGGGAACAGGCTGGAACTATATCTGTGAGTCGTGGGGAAAAGGTTTTAACTACAGTGGGGGAAAAAAGTATTTAGTCAGCCACCAATTGTGCAAGTTCTCCCACTTAAAAAGATGAGAGAGGCCTGTAATTTTCATCATAGGTACACGTCAACTATGACAGACAAATTGAGAAAAGAAAATCCAGAAAATCACGTTGTAGGATTTTTAATGAATTTATTTACAAATTATGGTGGAAAATAAGTATTTGGTCACCTACAAACAAGCAAGATTTCTGGCTCTCACAGACCTGTAACTTCTTCTTTAAGAGGCTCCTCTGTCCTCCACTCGTTACCTGTATTAATGGCACCTGTTTGAACTTGTTATCAGTATAAAAGACACCTGTCCACAACCTCAAACAGTCACACTCCAAACTCCACTATGGCCAAGACCAAAGAGCTGTCAAAGGACACCAGAAACAAAATTGTAGACCTGCACCAGGCTGGGAAGACTGAATCTGCAATAGGTAAGCAGCTTGGTTTGAAGAAAACAACTGTGGGAGCAATTATTAGGAAATGGAAGACATACAAGACCACTGATAATCTCCCTCGATCTGGGGCTCCACGCAAGATCTCACCCCGTGGGGTCAAAATGATCACAAGAACGGTGAGCAAAAATCCCAGAACCACACGGGGGGACCTAGTGAATGACCTGCAGAGAGCTGGGACCAAAGTAACAAAGCCTACCATCAGTAACACACTACGCCGCCAGGGACTCAAATCCTGCAGTGCTAGACGTGTCCCCCTGCTTAAGCCAGTACATGTCCAGGCCCGTCTGAAGTTTGCTAGAGTGCATCCAGAAGAGGATTGGGAGAATGTCATATGGTCAGATGAAACCAAAATATAACTTTTTGGTAAAAACTCAACTCGTCGTGTTTGGAGGACAAAGAATGCTGAGTTGCATCCAAAGAACACCATACCTACTGTGAAGCATGGGAGTGAAAACATCATACTTTGGGGCTGTTTTTCTGCAAAGGGACCAGGACGACTGATCCGTGTAAAGGAAAGAATGAATGGGGCCATGTATCGTGAGATTTTGAGTGAAAACCTCCTTCCATCAGCAAGGGCATTGAAGATGAAACGTGGCTGGGTCTTTCAGCATGACAATGATCCCAAACACACCGCCCGGGCAACGAAGGAGTGGCTTCGTAAGAAGCATTTCAAGGTCCTGGAGTCTCCAGATCTCAACCCCATAGAAAATCTTTGGAGGGAGTTGAAAGTCCGTGTTGCCCAGCGACAGCCCCAAAACATCACTGCTCTAGAGGAGATCTGCATGGAGGAATGGGCTAAAATACCAGCAACAGTGTGTGAAAACCTTGTGAAGACTTACAGAAAACGTTTGACCTGTGTCATTGCCAACAAAGGGTATATAACAAAGTATTGAGAAACTTTTGTTATTGACCAAATACTTATTTTCCACCATAATTTGCAAATAAATTCATAAAAAATCCTACAATGTGATTTTCTGGATTTTTTTTCCTCATTTTGTCTGTCATAGTTGACGTGTACCTATGATGAAAATTACAGGCCTCTCTCATCTTTTTAAGTGGGAGAACTTGCACAATTGGTGGCTGACTAAATACTTTTTTTCCCCACTGTATATTCGTGCGTGTTGGGGAACCTCAAACTGGAACTATATTTGTGAGTGATGGGGAACAGACTGGAACTATATCTGTGAGTAGTGGGGAACAGGCTGGAACTATATCTGTGAGTAGTGGGGAACAGGCTGGAACTTTATCTGTAAGTGGTGGGGAACAGGCTGGAACTATATCTGTGAGTGGTGGGGGAAATGATGGAACTATATATGTGCGTGTTGGGGAACCTCATGCTGGAATTATATCTGTGAGTGGTGGGGAAGAGGATGGAATTATATCTGTGAGTGGTGGGGAACAGGCTGGAACTATATCTGTAAGTGGTGGGGAACAGGCTGGAACTGTATCTGTGAGTGGTGGGGAACAGGCTGGAACTGTATCTGTGAGTGGTAGGGAACAGGCTGGAACTATATCTGTGAGTGGTGGGGAACAGACCGGAACTATATCTGTGAGTGGTAGGGAACAGGCTGGAACTATATCTGTGAGTGGTGGGGAACAGACTGGAACTATATCTGTGAGTGGTAGGGAACAGGCTTGAACTATATCTGTGAGTAGTGGGGAACAGACTGGAACTATATCTGTGAGTGGTAGGGAACAGGCTGGAACTATATCTGTGAGTGGTGGGGAACAGGCTGGAACTATATATGTGAGTGGTAGGGAACAGGCTGGAACTATATCTGTGAGTAGTGGGGAACAGACTGGAACTATATCTGTGAGTGGTGGAGAACAGGCTGGAACTATATCTGTGAGTGGTAGGGAACAGGCTGGAACTATATCTGTGAGTAGTGGGGAACAGACTGGAACTATATCTGTGAGTGGTGGGGAACAGATTAGAACTATATCTGTGAGTGGTGGGGAACAGGCTGGAACTATATCTGTGAGTGTTGGGGAACAGGCTGGAACTATATCTGTGAGTGGTGGGGAACAGACTAGAACTATATCTGTGAGTGGTGGGGAACAGGCTGGAACTATATCTGTGAGTGTTGGGGAACAGGCTGGAACTATATCTGTGAGTGGTGGGGAACTGGCTGGAACTATATCTGTGAGTGGTGTGGGACATGCTGGAACTATATCTGTGAGTGGTGTGGGACATGCTGGAACTTTATCTGTGAGTGGTGTGGGACATGCTGGAACTATTTAGCCCGCCCTCTGTCAACCACCGCATTCTTATTGGCAGACTAAATAGCCTTGGTTTCTCAAATGACTGCCTCGCCTGGTTCACCAACTACTTCTCAGATAGAGTTCAATGTGTCAAATCGGAGGGCCTGTTGTCTGGACCTATGGCAGTCTCTATGGGGGTGCCACAGGGTTCAATTCTTGGGCCGACTCTTTTCTCTGTGTATATCAATGACGTCGCTCTTGCTGCTGGTGACTCTCAGCTCCACCTCTACGCAGACGACACCATTTTGTATACATCTGGCCCTTCATTGGACACTGTGTTAACAAACCTCCAAGCGAGCTTCAATTCCATACAACACTCCTTCAGTAGCCTCCAACTGCTCTTAAACACTAGTAAAACTAAATGCATGCTCTTCAACCGAACGCTGCTTGCACCCGCCCACCCGACTAGAATCACTACTCTCGACGGGTCTGACCTAGAGTATGTGGACAACTACAAATATCTAGGTGTCTGGTTAGACTGTAAACTCTCCTTCCAGACTCACATTAAGAATCTCCAATCCAAAGTTAAATCTAGAATCGGTTTCCTATTTCTGCAACAAAGCCTCCTTCACTCAGACCAGGCATCTCAATCAGGATGCTGTTTTCTGAGCCTGTTTCAGACCAGGCATCTCAATCAGGATGCTGTTTTCTGAGCCTGTTTCAGACCAGGCATCTCAATCAGGGAGCTGTTTTCTGAGCCTGTTTCAGAAAAGGCATCTCAATCAGGATGCTGTTTTCTGAGCCTGTTTCAGACCAGGCATCTCAATCAGGATGCTGTTTTATGAAGAATTGAATGTATCATATTGTAGTAACTACATTAAAGATGTCACCTGAGTGGTTTGGACCTGGCATCAAATCCTTGTTTGTCGTTTCCTTGTTTCCTTGTTGTGTAACACAGAGGCAAGGCTATTTCACAGCAAACAGAAGAAACCTATGTCTTTAGTGGTGTCTATAGTAATAGTACTCTGATCCACACTGTAGACTCTGCTTACTGGCCCAGACTAAAAGAAACAGAGCAGGCAGACTGATAGAGGGACAGAGCAGCCAGACTGATAGAGGAACAGAGCAGGCAGACTGATAGAGGGACAGACCAGGCAGACTGATAGAGGGACAGAGCAGGCAGACTGATAGAGGGACAGAGCAGGCAGACTGATAGAGGGACAGAGCAGGCAGACTGATAGAGGGACAGAGCAGGCAGACTGATAGAGGAGCAGAGCAGCCAGACTGATAGAGGGACAGAGCAGGCAGACTGATAGAGGGACAGAGCAGGCAGACTGATAGAGGGACAGAGCAGGCAGACTGATAGAGGGACAGAGCAAGCAGACTGATAGAGGGACAGAGCAGGCAGACTGATATAGGGACAGATCAGGCAGACTGATAGAGGGACAGAGCAGGCAGACTGATAGAGGGACAGAGCAGGCAGACTGATAGAGGGACAGAGCAGGCAGACTGATAGAGGGACAGAGCAGGCAGACTGATAGAGGAGCAGAGCAGCCAGACTGATAGAGGGACAGAGCAGGCAGACTGATAGAGGGACAGAGCAGGCAGACTGATAGAGGGACAGAGCAGGCAGACTGATAGAGGGACAGAGCAGGCAGACTGATAGAGGAGCAGAGCAGGCAGACTGATATAGGGACAGAGCAGGCAGACTGATAGAGGGACAGAGCAGGCAGACTGATAGAGGGACATAGCAGGCAGACTGATAGAGGGACAGAGCAGGCAGACTGATAGAGCAACAGAGCAGGCAGACTGATAGAGGAACAGAGCAGGCAGACTGATAGAGGGACAGAGCAGGCAGACTGATATAGGGACAGAGCAGGCAGACTGATAGAGGGACAGAGCAGGCAGACTGATAGAGGGACAGAGCAGGCAGACTGATATAGGGACAGAGCAGGCAGACTGATAAAGGGACAGAGCAGGCAGACTGATAGAGGGACAGAGCAGGCAGACTGATAGAGGGACAGAGCAGGCAGACTGATATAGGGACAGAGCAGGCAGACTGATAGAGGAACATAGCAGGCAGACTGATAGAGGGACAGAGCAGGCAGACTGATATAGGGACAGAGCAGGCAGACTGATAGAGGAGCAGAGCAGCCAGACTGATAGAGGGACAGAGCAGCCAGACTGATAGAGGGACAGAGCAGGCAGACTGATATAGGGACAGAGCAGGCAGACTGATAGAGGGACAGAGCAGGCAGACTGATATAGGGACAGAGCAGGCAGACTGATATAGGGACAGAGCAGGCAGACTGATAGAGGGACAGAGCAGGCAGACTGATAGAGGGACAGAGCAGGCAGACTGATAGAGGGACAGAGCAGGCAGAATGATAAAGGAACAGAGCAGCCAGACTGATAGAGGAACAGAGCTGCCAGACTGATAGAGGAACAGAGCAGGCAGACTGATAGAGGGACAGAGCAGGCAGACTGATAGATGGACAGAGCAGGCAGACTGATAGAGGAACAGAGCAGGCAGACTGATAGAGGGACAGACCAGGCAGACTGATATAGGGACAGAGCAGGCAGACTGATAGAGGGACAGAGCAGGCAGACTGATATAGGGACAGAGCAGGCAGACTGATAGAGGGACAGAGCAGGCAGACTGATATAGGGACAGAGCAGGCAGACTGATAGAGGAGCAGAGCAGCCAGACTGATAGAGGGACAGAGCAGGCAGACTGATATAGGGACAGAGCAGGCAGACTGATAGAGGAGCAGAGCAGCCAGACTGATAGAGGGACAGAGCAGCCAGACTGATAGAGGGACAGAGCAGGCAGACTGATATAGGGACAGAGCAGGCAGACTGATAGAGGAACAGAGCAGGCAGACTGATAGAGGGACAGAGCAGGCAGACTGATATAGGGACAGAGCAGGCAGACTGATAGAGGAACAGAGCAGGCAGACTGATAGAGGGACAGAGCAGGCAGACTGATATAGGAACAGAGCAGCCAGACTGATAGAGGAACAGAGCTGCCAGACTGATAGAGGAACAGAGCAGGCAGACTGATAGAGGGACAGACCAGGCAGACTGATATAGGGACAGAGCAGGCAGACTGATAGAGGGACAGAGCAGGCAGACTGATATAGGGACAGAGCAGGCAGACTGATAGAGGGACAGAGCAGGCAGAGTGATAGAGGGACAGAGCAGGCAGACTGATAGAGGGACAGAGCAGGCAGACTGATATAGGGACAGAGCAGGCAGACTGATAGAGGAACAGAGCAGGCAGACTGATAGAGGGACAGATCAGGCAGACTGATAGAGGGACAGAGCAGGCAGACTGATAGAGGAGCAGAGCAGCCAGACTGATAGAGGGACAGAGCAGGCAGACTGATATAGGGACAGAGCAGGCAGACTGATAGAGGAGCAGAGCAGCCAGACTGATAGAGGGACAGAGCAGCCAGACTGATAGAGAGACAGAGCAGGCAGACTGATATAGGGACAGACCAGGCAGACTGATAGAGGAACAGAGCAGGCAGACTGATAGAGGGACAGAGCAGGCAGACTGATATAGGGACAGAGCAGGCAGACTGATAGAGGAGCAGAGCAGCCAGACTGATAGAGGGACAGAGCAGCCAGACTGATAGAGGGACAGAGCAGGCAGACTGATATAGGGACAGAGCAGGCAGACTGATAGAGGGACAGAGCAGGCAGACTGATATAGGGACAGAGCAGGCAGACTGATATAGGGACAGAGCAGGCAGACTGATAGAGGGACAGACCAGGCAGACTGATAGAGGGACAGAGCAGGCAGACTGATAGAGGGACAGAGCAGGCAGACTGATAGAGGAACAGAGCAGCCAGACTGATAGAGGAACAGAGCTGCCAGACTGATAGAGGAACAGAGCAGGCAGACTGATAGAGGGACAGACCAGGCAGACTGATAGAGGGACAGAGCAGGCAGACTGATAGAGGGACAGAGCAGGCAGACTGATAGAGGACAGAGCAGGCAGACTGATAGAGGAACAGAGCAGGCAGACTGATATAGGGACAGAGCAGGCAGACTGATAGAGGGACAGACCAGGCAGACTGATAGAGGAACAGAGCAGCCAGACTGATAGAGGGACAGAGCAGGCAGACTGATAGAGGGACAGAGCAGGCAGACTGATAGAGGGACAGAGCAGGCAGACTGATAGAGGACAGAGCAGGCAGACTGATAGAGGAACAGAGCAGCCAGACTGATAGAGATCAGAGCAGGCAGACTGATAGAGGGACAGAGCAGGAAGACTGATAGAGGAACAGAGCAGGCAGACTGATAGAGATCAGAGCAGGCAGACTGATAGAGGAACAGAGCAGGCAGACTGATAGAGGAACAGAGCAGGAAGACTGATAGAGGAACAGAGCAGGCAGACTGATAGAGGAACAGAGCAGGCAGACTGATAGAGGAACAGAGCAGGCAGACTGATAGAGGGACAGTGCAAGCAGACAGATAGAGGGACAGAGCAGGCAGACTGATAGAGGGACAGAGCAGCCAGACTGATAGAGGGACAGAGCAGGCAGACTGATAGAGGAACAGAGCAGCCAGACTGATAGGGATCAGAGCAGGCAGACTGATAGAGGGACATAGCATTTTCCTATATGTCTGCCTGCAGTATTCCTGCTGCTGCTCATTGAATAGTGTTGGGCTGTAACATACTCTGCTATATGTTGTTGGACAGTCTGGCTCTGCCTGCAGTATTCCTGCTGCTGCTCATTGAATAGTGTTGGGCTGTAACATACTCTGCTATATGTTGTTGGACAGTCTGGCTCTGCCTGCAGTATTCCTGCTGCTGCTCATTGAGCGGAAAGCGCTGACCGCTGTGAGCTCCAGAAACCTCTCAGTTTGATGATCAACAGAGCAGTAAATTAATTAATCATCATTTTATACCTAATCAAGCACTTTGCTGTGCCGCGTTAGAGGAGCCGGCCCAATTAACCAATGGGAGAGACAATTGTTTTGTTTAGCTGGGTGACCCGGCGCTAACAGGAGAAGATCTGACAAGCTGATATATATATATATATATATATATATATATATATATATATCATCTTTCTGAGTTAGTTGTTTGAATGTGGTGGGGAACAGGCTGGAACTATATATGTGAGTGATGGGGAACAGGCTGGAACTATATATGTGAGTGTTGGGGAACAGGCTGAAACCATATAAGTGATTGATGGGGAACAGGCTAGATCTATATATGTGAGTGATGGGGAACAGGCTGGAACTACATCTGTGAGGAATGGGGAACAGGCTGTAACTATATCTGTGAGGGATGGGGAACAGGCTGGAACTATATATGTGAGTGATGGGGACAGGCTGGAACTATATATGTGCGTGTTGTGGAACCTCATGCTGGAACTATATCTGTGAGTGGTGGAGAACAGGCTGGAACTATATCTGTGAGTAGTGGGGAGCAGGCTGGATCTTTTTCTGTGAGTGGTAGGGAACAGGCTGGAATTTTGAGTGGTGGGGAACAGGCTGGAATTATGTTTGTGAGTGATGGGGAACAGGCTGGAACTATATCTGTGATTAGTTGGGAACAAGCTGGAACTATATCTGTGAGTGATGGAAAACAGGCTAGAACTATATCTGTGAGTGGTGGGGAACTGGCTGGAACTATATCTGTGAGTGGTGGGGAACAGCCTGGAAATATATATGTGAATGGTGGGGAACAGGCTGGAACTATATCTGTGAGTGGTTGAAAACAGGCTGAAACTATCTCTGTGAGTGTTGGGTAACAGGCTGGAACTACATCTGTGAGTGGTGGGAACAGGCTGAAACTATATCTGTGATGGGTGGGTAACAGGCTGGAACTATGGCTATGAGTGATGGGGAACAGGCAAGTAACTATATCTGTGAGTGGCGGGGAACAGGCTGGAACTATATCTGTGAGTGTTGGGGTTACAGGCTGGAACTATATATGTGATTAGTTGGATACAGGCTGGAAATATATCTTTGATTGATAGAAAACTGTCTGGAACTATATTTGTGAGTAGTGGGGAACAGGCTGGAACTATATATGTGAGTGATGTGAATCAGGCTGGAACTTTATCTGTGAGTGTTGGGGAACAGGCTGGAACTATATCTGTGAGTGGTGGGGAACAGGCTGGAACTATATCTGTGAGTGATGGGGAACAGGCTGGAACTATATCTATGAATTGTGGGGAACAGGCTTGATCTTTTTCTGTGAGTGGTGGGGAACAACATGGAATTATATTTGTGAGTGATGGGAAACAGGCTGGAACTATATATGTGATTAGTTGGATACAGGCTGGAAATATATCTTTGATTGATAGAAAACTGTCTGGAACTATATTTGTGAGTAGTGGGGAACAGGCTGGAACTATATATGTGAGTGATGGGGAACAGGCTGGAACTATGTATGTGAGTGATGGGGAACAGGCTGGAACTATATCTGTGATTAGTTGGGAACAAGCTGGAACTATATCTGTGAGTGATGGAAAACAGGCTGGAACTATATCTGTGAGTGGTGGGGAACTGGCTGGAACTATATCTGTGAGTAGTGGGGAACAGCCTGGAAATATATATGTGAATGGTGGGGAACAGGCTGGAACTATATCTGTGAGTGGTTGAAAACAGGCTGAAACTATCTCTGTGAGTGTTGGGTAACAGGCTGGAACTACATCTGTGAGTGGTGGGAACAGGCTGAAACTATATCTGTGAGTGTCGGGGAACAGGCTGGAACTATATCTGTGAGTGTTGGGGTTACAGGCTGGAACTATATCTGTGAGTGGTGGGAACAGGCTGAAACTATCTCTGTGAGTGTCGGGGAACAGGCTGGAACTATATCTGTGAGTGGTGGGAACAGGCTGGAACTATATCTGTGAGTGGTGGGAACAGGCTGGAACTATATCTGTGAGTAGTTGGGAACAGGCTGAAACTATATCTGTGATGGGTGGGTAACAGGCTGGAACTATGGCTATGAGTGATGGGGAACAGGCAGGTAACTATATCTGTGAGTGGCGGGGAACAGGCTGGAACTATATCTGTGAGTGTTGGGGTTACAGGCTGGAACTATATATGTGATTAGTTGGATACAGGCTGGAAATATATCTTTGATTGATAGAAAACTGTCTGGAACTATATTTGTGAGTAGTGGGGAACAGGCTGGAACTATATATGTGAGTGATGTGAATCAGGCTGGAACTTTATCTGTGAGTGTTGGGGAACAGGCTGGAACTATATCTGTGAGTGGTGGGGAACAGGCTGGAACTATATCTGTGAGTGATGGGGAACAGGCTGGAACTATATCTATGAATTGTGGGGAACAGGCTTGATCTTTTTCTGTGAGTGGTGGGGAACAACATGGAATTATATTTGTGAGAAATGGGAAACAGGCTGGAACTATATCTATGAGTTGTGGGGAACAGGATGGAACTATATCTGTGAGTGGTGGGGAACAGGCTGGAACTATGTATGTGAGTGATGGGGAACAGGCTTGAATTATATCTGTGAGTGTTGGGGAACAGGCTGGAACTATATCTGTTAGTGATGGGGAACAGGCTGGAACTATATCTGTGAGTGATGGGGAACAGGCTGGAACTACATCTGTGAGTGTTGGGGAACAGGCTGGAACTATATATGTGAGTGTTGGGGAACAGGCTGGAACTATATATGTGAGTGTTGGGGAACAGGCTGGAACTATATATGTGAGTGATGGGGAACAGGCTGGAACTATATATGTGAGTGTTGGGGAACAGGCTGAAACCATATAAGTGAGTGATGGGGAACAGGCTAGAACTATATATGTGAGTGATGGGGAATAGGCTGGAAATATATCTGTGAGTGTTGGGGAACAGGCTGGAACTATATCTGTGAGTGTTGGGGAACAGGCTGGAACTATATATGTGAGTGATGGGGAACAGGCTGGAACTATATATTTGATTGATAGAAAACTGTCTGGAACTATATCTGTGAGTGTTGGGGAACAGGCTGGAGCTATATCTGTGAGTGGTAGGGAACAGGCTGGAACTATATCTGTGAGTGTCGGGGAACAGGCTGGAGATATGTATTTGAGTGATGGGGAACTGGCTGGAACTATATCTGTGAGTGATGGGGAACAGGCTGGAACTATATCTGTGAGTGATGGGGAACAGGCTGGAACTATATCTGTGAGTCATGTGGAACAGGCTGGAACTATATATGTGAGTGATGGGGAACAGGCTGGAACTATGTTTGTGAGTGATGGGGAACAGGTTGGAACTATATCTGTGATTAGTTGGGAACAAGCTGGAACTATATCTGTGAGTGATGGAAAACAGGCTGGAACTATATCTGTGAGTGGTGGGGAACTGGCTGGAACTATATCTGTGAGTGGTGGGGAACAGCCTGGAAATATATATGTGAATGGTGGGGAACAGGCTGGAACTATATCTGTGAGTGGTTGAAAACAGGCTGAAACTATCTCTGTGAGTGTTGGGTAACAGGCTGGAACTACATCTGTGAGTGGTGGGAACAGGCTGAAACTATATCTGTGATGGGTGGGTAACAGGCTGGAACTATGGCTATGAGTGATGGGGAACAGGCAAGTAACTATATCTGTGAGTGGCGGGGAACAGGCTGGAACTATATCTGTAAGTGTTGGGGTTACAGGCTGGAACTATATATGTGATTAGTTGGATACAGGCTGGAAATATATCTTTGATTGATAGAAAACTGTCTGGAACTATATTTGTGAGTAGTGGGGAACAGGCTGGAACTATATATGTGAGTGGTGGGGAACAGGCTGGAACTATATCTGTGAGTGATGGGGAACAGGCTGGAACTATATCTGTGAGTGATGGGGAACAGGCTGGAACTATATCTATGAATTGTGGGGAACAGGCTTGATCTTTTTCTGTGAGTGGTGGGGAACAACATGGAATTATATTTGTGAGTGATGGGAAACAGGCTGGAACTATATCTATGAGTTGTGGGGAACAGGATGGAACTATATCTGTGAGTGGTGGGGAACAGGCTGGAACTATGTATGTGAGTGATGGGGAACAGGCTTGAATTATATCTGTGAGTGTTGGGGAACAGACTGGAACTATATCTGTTAGTGATGGGGAACAGGCTGGAACTATATCTGTGAGTGATGGGGAACAGGCTGGAACTACATCTGTGAGTGTTGGGGAACAGGCTGGAACTATATATGTGAGTGTTGGGGAACAGGCTGGAACTATATATGTGAGTGTTGGGGAACAGGCTGGAACTATATATGTGAGTGATGGGGAACAGGCTGGAACTATATATGTGAGTGTTGGGGTCACAGGCTGAAACCATATAAGTGAGTGATGGGGAACAGGCTAGAACTATATATGTGAGTGATGGGGAATAGGCTGGAAATATATCTGTGAGTGTTGGGGAACAGGCTGGAACTATATCTGTGAGTGTTGGGGAACAGGCTGGAACTATATATGTGAGTGATGGGGAACAGGCTGGAACTATATCTTTGATTGATAGAAAACTGTCTGGAACTATATCTGTGAGTGTTGGGGAACAGGCTGGAGCTATATCTGTGAGTGGTAGGGAACAGGCTGGAACTATATCTGTGAGTGTCGGGGAACAGGCTGGAGATATGTATGTGAGTGATGGGGAACTGGCTGGAACTATATATGTGAGTGTTGGGGAACAGGCTGAAACCATATAAGTGAGTGATGGGGAACAGGCTAGAACTATATATGTGAGTGATGGGGAATAGGCTGGAAATATATCTGTGAGTGTTGGGGAACAGGCTGGAACTATATCTGTGAGTGTTGGGGAACAGGCTGGAACTATATATGTGAGTGATGGGGAACAGGCTGGAACTATATATGTGAGTGTTGGGGAACAGGCTGAAACCATATAAGTGATTGATGGGGAACAGGCTAGATCTATATATGTGAGTGATGGGGTACAGGCTGGAACTACATCTGTGAGGAATGGGGAACAGGCTGTAACTATATCTGTGAGGGATGGGGAACAGGCTGGAACTATATATGTGAGTGATGGGGACAGGCTGGAACTATATATGTGCGTGTTGTGGAACCTCATGCTGGAACTATATCTGTAAGTGGTGGAGAACAGGCTGGAACTATATCTGTGAGTAGTGGGGAGCAGGCTGGATCTTTTTCTGTGAGTGGTAAAGAACAGGCTGGAATTTTGAGTGGTGGGGAACAGGCTGGAATTATGTTTGTGAGTGATGGGGAACAGGCTGGAACTATATCTGTGATTAGTTGGGAACAAGCTGGAACTATATCTGTGAGTGATGGAAAACAGGCTGGAACTATATCTGTGAGTGGTGGGGAACTGGCTGGAACTATATCTGTGAGTGGTGGGGAACAGCCTGGAAATATATATGTGAATGGTGGGGAACAGGCTGGAACTATATCTGTGAGTGGTTGAAAACAGGCTGAAACTATCTCTGTGAGTGTTGGGTAACAGGCTCGAACTACATCTGTGAGTGGTGGGAACAGGCTGAAACTATATCTGTGAGTGTCGGGGAACAGGCTGGAACTATATCTGTGAGTGTTGGGGTTACAGGCTGGAACTATATCTGTGAGTGGTGGGAACAGGCTGAAACTATCTCTGTGAGTGTCGGGGAACAGGCTGGAACTATATCTGTGAGTGGTGGGAACAGGCTGGAACTATATCTGTGAGTGGTGGGAACAGGCTGGAACTATATCTGTGAGTAGTTGGGAACAGGCTGAAACTATATCTGTGATGGGTGGGTAACAGGCTGGAACTATGGCTATGAGTGATGGGGAACAGGCAAGTACCTATATCTGTGAGTGGCGGGGAACAGGCTGGAACTATATCTGTGAGTGCTGGGGTTACAGGCTGGAACTATATATGTGATTAGTTGGATACAGGCTGGAAATATATCTTTGATTGATAGAAAACTGTCTGGAACTATATTTGTGAGTAGTGGGGAACAGGCTGGAACTATATATGTGAGTGATGTGAATCAGGCTGGAACTTTATCTGTGAGTGTTGGGGAACAGGCTGGAACTATATCTGTGAGTGGTGGGGAACAGGCTGGAACTATATCTGTGAGTGATGGGGAACAGGCTGGAACTATATCTATGAATTGTGGGGAACAGGCTTGATCTTTTTCTGTGAGTGGTGGGGAACAACATGGAATTATATTTGTGAGTGATGGGAAACAGGCTGGAACTATATCTATGAGTTGTGGGGAACAGGATGGAACTATATCTGTGAGTGGTGGGGAACAGGCTGGAACTATGTATGTGAGTGATGGGGAACAGGCTTGAATTATATCTGTGAGTGTTGGGGAACAGGCTGGAACTATATCTGTTAGTGATGGGGAACAGGCTGGAACTATATCTGTGAGTGATGGGGAACAGGCTGGAACTACATCTGTGAGTGTTGGGGAACAGGCTGGAACTATATATGTGAGTGTTGGGGAACAGGCTGGAACTATATATGTGAGTGTTGGGGAACAGGCTGGAACTATATATGTGAGTGATGGGGAACAGGCTGGAACTATATATGTGAGTGTTGGGGAACAGGCTGAAACCATATAAGTGAGTGATGGGGAACAGGCTAGAACTATATATGTGAGTGATGGGGAATAGGCTGGAAATATATCTGTGAGTGTTGGGGAACAGGCTGGAACTATATCTGTGAGTGTTGGGGAACAGGCTGGAACTATATATGTGAGTGATGGGGAACAGGCTGGAACTATATATGTGAGTGATGGGGAACAGGCTGGAACTACATCTGTGAGGAATGGGGAACAGGCTGTAACTATATCTGTGAGGGATGGGGAACAGGCTGGAACTATATATGTGAGTGATGGGGACAGGCTGGAACTATATATGTGCGTGTTGTGGAACCTCATGCTGGAACTATATCTGTGAGTGGTGGAGAACAGGCTGGAACTATATCTGTGAGTAGTGGGGAGCAGGCTGGATCTTTTTCTGTGAGTGGTAGGGAACAGGCTGGAATTTTGAGTGGTGGGGAACAGGCTGGAATTATATCTGTGAGTGGCGGGGAACAGACTGGAACTATATCTGTGAGTGGTAGGGAACGTCATGCTGGAAGTATATCTGTGAGTGATAGAGAACAGGCTGGAATTATATCTGTGAGTGGTTGGGAACAGGCTGTAACTATATCTGTGAGTGATGGGGAACAGGCTGGAACTATATCTGTGAGTGATGGGGCACAGGCTAGAAATATATCTGTGAGTGGTGGGGAAAAGGCTGGAACTATATATGTGGGTGTTGGGGAACCTCATGCTGGAACTATATCTCTGAGTAGTGGGGAACAGCCTGGAACTTTGAGTGGTGGGTAACAGGCTGGAACTATGTATGTGAGTGGTAGGGAACAGGCTGGAACTATATCTGTGAGTGGTAGGGAACAGGCTGGAACTATATCTGTGAGTGGTAGGGAACAGGCTGGAACTATATCTGTGAGTGGTAGGGAACAGGCTGGAACTTCATCTCTGAGTTATGGGGAAAAGGCTGGAACTATATCTCTGGGGTTCAGGAGAACAGCCTCATGCCTCGCCACGTCCACAAATCATCTGCTTTTCCAGTAACATCCCCAGTGACCTCCCCCCCGGGACTAGCTGGGGCAGCTGGGTTTTAATAAGGGGGTGACTTTAGAAGAACATTTCACTTCTTACTATGCAAATGATCCAGTTAATCTCATCACACATTCAGCAAAGTGCTTCAAGCCTTCAGCCACTGCTGTGGTTAGACAGTACACACTGTAGGAAGAGCAGTGCTTTTCAATGTTATTCAATGCTATTCAATGCTATTCAAATCAAATGAAATCACATTTTATTTGTCACATGTGCCGAATACAACAGGTGTAGACCTTACAGTGAAATGTTTACTGACAAGCCCTTAACCAACAATGCAGTTCAAGAAATAGAGTTACGAAAAGATTTACTAAATAAATATAAAAATGAAATAAAACAATAAAATAACAATAACGAGGCTATATACAGGGGGTACCGGTACCGAGTTAATGTGTGGGAGTACAGGTGAGTCGAGGTAATTTGTTCATGTAGGTAGGGGTAAAGTGACTATGCATAGATAATAAACTGTGAGTAGCAGCAGTGTAAAAACAAAGGGGGGGTCAATGTAAATAGTCCGGGTGGCCAGACGTAGCTGCTCTGTCCTGCCGATGCACAGAAAACTCAGCCAGCTCTATATTATCCATGTCGTCGTTCAGCCACGACTCGGTGAAACATAATATATTACAGTTTTTAATGTCCCGTTGGTAGGAAAGTCTTAATCGTAGATCAACCATTTTATTTTCCAATGATTGCACGTTGGCCAATAGAACGGCTGGAAGTGGAGATTTAGTCCCTGGCCTATGAATTCTCAGAAGGCAGCCCGATCTCCATCCTATTTTTCTCCGTCTATTCTTCACGCAAATGACGGGGATTTGGGCCTGGTCTCGACAAAACAGTATATCCTTCGCGTCGGACTCGTTAAAGAAAAAAATCTTCATCCAGGTCGAGGTTAACTCAAAGCTATTCAATGTTATTCAATGTTTTTCAATACTATTCAATGTTATTCAATGGTATTCCATGTTATTCAATGCTAATCAATGTTATTCAAGCACCACATATTGTTGTGTATGGATGTCTTGGGGGTTTCAGGGTTGCATTTGGTTTGGTTTAGTCTTCTGTGTATTATCTGTTGAACATCCCTGCTTTATAGGATACCTCCATCTATTGGTTAGGACACAAGTCAATCACTGTGTCTATTGATTAGGACACAAGTCAATCACTGTGTCTATTGATTAGGACACAAGTCAATCACTGTGTCTATTGATTAGGACACAAGTCAATCACTATGTCTATTGGTTAGGACACAAGTCAATCACTGTGTCTATTGATTAGGACACAAGTCAATCACTGTGTCTATTGATTAGGACACAAGTCAATCACTGTGTCTATTGGTTAGGACACAAGTCAATCACTGTGTCTATTGATTAGGACACAAGTCAATTACTGTGTCTATTGATTAGGACACAAGTCAATCACTGTGTCTATTGATTAGGACACAAGTCAATCACTGTGTCTATTGATTAGGACACAAGTCAATCACTGTGTCTATTGATTAGGACACACGTCAATCACCGTGTCATTATAGTATACCTCCATCTATTGATTAGGACACAAGTCAATCACTGTGTCTATTGATTAGGACACAAGTCAATCACTGTGTCTATTGGTTAGGACACAAGTCAATCACTGTGTCTATTGATTATGACACAAGTCAATCACTGTGTCTATTGATTAGGACACAAGTCAATCACTGTGTCTATTGATTAGGACACAAGTCAATCACTGTGTCTATTGATTAGGACACAAGTCAATCACTGTGTCTATTGATTAGGACACAAGTCAATCACTGTGTCTATTGATTTGGACACAAGTCAATCACTGTGTCTATTGATTAGGACACACGTCAATCACCGTGTCATTATAGTATACCTCCATCTATTGATTATGACACAAGTCAATCACTGTGTCTATTGATTAGGACACAAGTCAATCACTGTGTCTATTGATTAGGACACAAGTCAATCACTGTGTCTATTGATTAGGACACAAGTCAATCACTGTGTCTATTGGTTAGGACACAAGTCAATCACTGTGTCTATTGATTAGGACACAAGTCAATCACTGTGTCTATTGATTAGGACACAAGTCAATCACTGTGTCTATTGATTAGGACACAAGTCAATCACTGTGTCTATTGATTAGGACACAAGTCAATCACTGTGTTTATTGATTAGGACACACGTCAATCACCGTGTCATTATAGTATACCTCCATCTATTGATTAGGACACAAGTCAATCACTGTGTCTATTGATTAGGACACAAGTCAATCACTTTGTCTATTGATAAGGACACAAGTCAATCACTGTGTCTATTGGGTTAGGACACAAGTCAATCACTGTGTCTATTGGTTAGGACACAAGTCAATCACTGTGTCTATTGATTAGGACACAAGTCTATCACTGTGTCTATTGATTAGGACACAAGTCAATCACTGTGTATTGATTAGGACACAAGTCAATCACAGTGTCTATTGGTTAGGACACAAGTCAATCACTGTGTCTATTGATTAGGACACAAGTCAATCACTGTGTATATTGATAAGGACACAAGTCAATCACTGTGTCTATTGGTTACGGCACAAGTCAATCACTGTGTCTATTGATTAGGACACAAGTCAATCACTGTGTCTATTGATAAGGATACAAGTCAATCACTGTCATTATAGTATACCTCCATCTATTGGTTAGGACACAAGTCAATCACTGTGTCTATTGATTAGGATACAAATCAATCACTGTGTCTATTGATTAGGACACAAGTCAATCACTGTGTCTATTGATTAGGACACAATTCAATCACTATGTCTTTTGGTTAGGACACAAGTCAATCACTGTGTCTATTGATTAGGATAAAAGTCAATCACTGTGTATTGATTAGGACACAAGTCAAACACTCTGTCTATTGATTAGGACAAAAGTCAATCACAGTGTCTATTGGTTAGGACAAAAGTCAATCACTGTGTCTTTATAGTATACCTCCATCTATTGATTAGGACACAAGTCAATCACTGTGTCTATTGATTAGAACACAAGTCAATCACTGTGTCTATTGATAAGGACACAAGTCAATCACTGTGTCTATTGATAAGGACACAAGTCAATCACTGTGTCTATTGGTTACGGCACAAGTCAATCACTGTGTCTATTGATTAGGACACAAGTATATCACTGTGTCTATTGATTAGGACACAAGTCAATCACTGTGTCTATAGGTTAGGACACAAGTCAATCACTATGTCTATTGGTTAGGACACAAGTCAATCACATTTTACATTACATTTACATTTTAGTCATTTAGCAGACGCTCTTATCCAGAGCGACTTACAGGAGCAATTAGGGTTAAGTGCCTTGCTCAAGGGCACATTAACGTCATTTAGCAGACGCTCTTAGCCAGAGCGACTCACAAATTGGTGCGTTCACCCTATAGCCAGTGGGATAACCACTTTACAATTTGGGGCGGGGGGGGGCGGGGGGGCGGGTTAGAAGGAATACTTTATCCTATCCCAGGTATTCCTTAAAGAGGTGGGGTTTCAAATGTCTCCGGAAGGTGGTGAGTGACTCCGCTGTCCTGGCGTCGTGAGGGAGCTTGTTCCACCATTGAGGTGCCAGAGCAGCGAACAGTTTTGACTGGGCTGAGCGGGAACTATGCTTCCGCAGAGGAAGGGGAGCCAGCAGGCCAGAGGTGGATGAACGCAATGCCCTCGTTTGGGTGTAGGGACTGATCAGAGCCTGAAGGTACAGAGGTGCCGTTCCCCTCACTGCTCCATAGGCAAGCACTATGGTCTTGTAGCGGATGCGAGCTTCAACTGGAAGCCAGTGGAGTGTGCGGAGGAGGGGGGTGACGTGAGAGAACTTGGGAAGGTTGAACACCAGACGGGCTGCGGCATTCTGGATGAGTTGTAGGGGTTTAATGGCACAGGCAGGGAGGCCAGCCAACAGCGAGTTGCAGTAGTCCAGACGGGAGATGACAAGTGCCTGGATTAGGACCTGTGCCGCTTCCTGTGTAAGGCAGGGTCGTACTCTCCGAATGTTGTAGAGCATGAACCTGCAGGAGCGGGTCACCGCCTTGATGTTGGCGGAGAACGACAGGGTGTTGTCCAGGGTCACGCCTAGGCTCTTCGCACTCTGGGAGGAGGACACAGCGGAGTTGTCAACCGTGATGGCGAGATCATGGAACGGGCAGTCCTTCCCCGGGAGGAAGAGCAGCTCCGTCTTGCCAGGGTTCAGCTTGAGGTGGTGATCCGTCATCCATACTGATATGTCTGCCAGACATGCAGAGATGCGATTCGCCACCTGGTTATCAGAAGGGGGAAAGGAGAAGATTAGTTGTGTATCGTCAGCGTAGCAATGATAGGAAAGGCCATGTGAGGATATGACAGAGCCAAGTGACTTGGTGTATAGGGAGAAAAGGAGAGGGCCTAGAACTGAGCCCTGGGGGACACCAGTGGTGAGAGCACGTGGTGCGGAGACAGCTTCTCGCCACGCCACTTGGTAGGAGCGACCGGTCAGGTAGGACGCAATCCAGGAGTGAGCCGCGCCGAAGATGCCCAGCTCGGAGAGGGTGGAGAGGAGGATCTGATGGTTCACAGTATCAAAGGCAGCAGACAGGTCTAGAAGGACAAGAGCAGAGGAGAGAGAGTTAGCTTTAGCAGTGCGGAGAGTCTCCGTGACACAGAGAAGAGCAGTCTCAGTTGAATGACCAGTCCTGAAACCTGATTGGTTTGGATCAAGAAGGTCATTCTGAGAGAGATAGCAAGAGAGTTGGCTAAAGACGGCACGCTCAATAGTTTTGGAAAGAAAAGAAAGAAGGGATACTGGTCTGTAGTTGTTGACATCAGTGGGGTCGAGTGTTGGTTTTTTGAGAAGGGGAGCAACTCTCGCTCTCTTGAAGACGGAAGGGACATGGCCAGCGGTCAAGGATGAGTTGATCAGCGAGGTGAGGTAGGGGAGAAGGTCACCGGAGATGGTCTGGAGAAGGGAGGAGGGGATGGGGTCAAGCGGGCAGGTTGTTGGGCGGCCTGCAGTCACAAGTCGCAGGATTTTATCTGGAGAGAGAGGGGAGAAAGAAGTCAAAGCATAGGGTAGGGCAGTGTGAGCAGGACCAGCAGTGTCATTAGACTTAACAAACGAGGATCGGATGTCGTCAACCTTCTTTTCAAAGTGGTTGACGAAGTCATCCACAGAGAGAGAGGAGGGGGGGGGGGGGGGGATTCAGGAGGGAGGAAAATGTGGCAAAGAGCTTCCTAGGGTTAGAGGCAGATGCTTGGAATTTAGAGTGGTAGAAGGTGGCCTTAGCAGCAGAAACAGATGAAGAAAATGTAGAGAGGAGGGAGTGAAAAGATGCCAGGTCGGCAGGGAGTTTAGTTTTCTTCCATTTCCGCTCCGCTGCCCGGAGCTCTGTTCTGTGAGCTCGCAATGAGTCATCAAGCCACGGAGCTGGAGGGGAGGACCGAGCCGGCCGGGAGGATAGGGGACACAGAGAGTCAAAGGATGCAGAAAGGGAGGAGAGGAGGGTTGAGGAGGCAGAATCAGGAGATTGGAGGGAGAAGGATTGAGCAGAGGGAAGAGATGATAGGATGGAAGAGGAGAGAGTAGTGGGAGAGAGAGAGCGAAGGTTGCGGCGGCGCATTACCATCTGTGTAGGGGCAGAGTGAGTAGTGTGGGAGGAGAGCGAGAGAGAAAAGGAAACAAAGTAGTGGTCGGAGACATGGAGGGGAGTTGCAGTGAGATTAGTAGAGGAGCAGCATCTAGTGAAGATGAGGTCAAGCGTATTGCCTGCCTTGTGAGTAGGGGGGGACGGTGAGAGGGTGAGGTCAAAAGAGGAGAGGAGTGGAAAGAAGGAGGCAGAGAGAAATGAGTCAAATGTGGACATAGGGAGGTTGAAATCCCCCAAAACTGTGAGGAGTGAGCCATCCTCAGGGAAGGAACTTATCAAGGCGTCAAGCTCATTGATGAACTCTCCAAGGGAACCTGGAGGGCGATAGATGACAAGGATATTAAGCTTAAATGGGCTAGTGACTGTGACAGCATGGAATTCAAATGAGGAGATAGACAGATGGGTTAGGGGAAAAATTGAGAATGTCCACTTGGGAGAGATGAGGATTCCTGTACCACCACCCCTCTGACCAGATGCTCTCGGGGTATGCGAGAACATATGGTCAGACAAGGAGAGAGCAGTAGGAGTAGCAGTGTTTTCAGTGGTGATCCATGTTTCCGTCAGCGCCAGGAAGTCGAGGGACTGGAGGTTGGCATAGGCTGGGATGAAGTCAGCTTTGTTGGCAGCAGAACGGCAGTTCCAGAGGCTGCCTGCGACCTGGAACTCCACGTGGGTGGTGCGTGCAGGGACCACCAGGTTAGAGAGGCAGCAGCCACGCGGTGTGGTGCGTTTGTGTAGCCTGTGCAGAGAGGAGAGAACAGGGATAGGCAGAGGCATAGTTGACAGGCTGTAGCAAATGGCTACAAAAATGCAGAGGAGATCGGAATGAAATGAGCTAAGCATCTGGGAGCGGAGAGAGCAGGGCCTCCCTCACCAAAAACTTCTACCTCAGAAACTAAAATTGTTTCACTGAACCACCCGAACAAAAACTCTCCCAACTTCCGCCTTTAGAAATCAGAATTGTTGTGAACCACAGCGGTTCAATGTTTAAAGGAATAGACTCAACCCACTTTATTCAGCTAGCCAACTATGACACCATAGCCAACTAGCAAGCTAGCATCCAATAACAATAACACACCGTTTAGCACCAACACTTGGTCACAACAAACCACCAATAGTGTGATAACACACTAAACAGATCATTCGTGTCTGTGTCAAGTTCCTTTCATGACGCAGCAATGATTAGACGTTGGCTAGCTAGGACAAGTATATTGTATTTAGCTACTACCGTACAGTTAGCTGGTCGTGTTGGGTAGCTAGCAATGGCCACTGTGTTGACTTTGTTTGAAGAACGGCTAGCTAGCTAGCTTCGTGCTACACCCGGCACACAATGGCTATTGTGTTGACTCTGACTCTGTTCGAAAAAACGGCTAGGTAGCTCGCTTCGTGCTACAGCCGCCACTGCCAAGACACAGTAACTACACACAACAACCCACGATGCCTAGCTATGACGCCGTAGCTAACTTGCAAGCTAGCATCCATTAACACACAATTTAGCATCAATACTTGGTTACAACAAACTGCCAAGAGTGTGTTAGCACACTAAACAGATAATTCAAGTCCGTGTCTAGTTCCTTTCATAACGCATAACGCAGCAAAAAATTAAACGTTGGCTAGCAGCACATTACCATTGGAACCAGCTCTCCAGCGTTGCTAATCGTTACCAGTAGCTACCCGCTAGCTAGCTAGCCTCGTGCTTCGATACTAACCTACAATTACCTACGGAAACCTACAATAACAACATTACTAACCTATAATAAATACAATACCTAACTACGGCTAACTACCTACCTACGATCTAATACATGGTTAAGCAAAAAATTAAACGTTGGCTATCACTACATTAACATTGGAACCAGCTCTCCAGCGTTGCTAATCGTTACCAGTAGCTACCCGCTAGCTAGCTAGCCTCGTGCTTCGATACTAACCTACAATTACCTACGGAAACCTACAATAACAACATTACTAACCTATAATAAATACAATACCTAACTACGGCTAACTACCTACCTACGATCTAATACATGGTTAAGCAAAAAATTAAACATTGGCTATCACTACATTAACATTGGAACCAGCTCTCCAGCGTTGCTAATCGTTACCAGTAGCTCCCCGCTAGCTAGCTAGCCTCGTGCTTCGATACTAACCTACAATTACCTACGGAAACCTACAATAACAACATTACTAACCTATAATAAATACAATACCTAACTACAGCTAACTACCTACCTACGATCTAATACATGGTTAAGCTTTACTCAACACCATATGAGAAGCTTACCTCCTGCTTACCTCCAGCTAGAGAAAAACACGACCTCTCCCGACAACCTTCACATGAACAGACAGATTTCTAGAACAGTGGTATTGGTAGATGACATCCTCATGATGTTAACACAGCAGATAATAAAACATTTTGGGGCTGAGGCCCTCGAAGCCTGTCACCTGCTAGCTGTGTACCTGGCTCTATTGATTAGGACACAAGTCAATCACTGTGTCTATTGGTTAGGACACAAGTCAATCACTGTGTCTATTGATTAGGGCACAAGTCAATCACTGTGTCTATTGATTAGGACACAAGTCAATCACTGTGTCTATTGATTAGGACACAAGTCAATCACTGTGTCTATTGATTAGGACACAAGTCAATCACTTTGTTTATTGATTAGGACACACGTCAATCACCGTGTCATTATAGTATACCTCAATCTATTGATTAGGACACAAGTCAATCACTGTGTCTATTGATTAGGACACAAGTCAATCACTGTGTCTATTGATAAGGACACAAGTCAATCACTGTGTCTATTGGTTAGGACACAAGTCAATCACTGTGTCTATTGATTAGGACACAAGTCTATCACTGTGTCTATTGATTAGGACACAAGTCTATCACTGTGTCTATTGATTAGGACACAAGTAAATCACTGTGTCTATTGATTAGGACACAAGTCAATCACTGTGTCTATTGATTAGGACACAAGTCAATCACTGTGTCTATTGATTAGGACACAAGTCAATCACTGTGTCTATTGATTAGGACACAAATCAATCACTGTGTCTATTGATTAGGACACAAGTCAATCACTGTGTCATTATAGTATACCTCCATCTATTGATTAGGACACAAGTCAATCACTGTGTATTGATTAGGACACAAGTCAATCACTGTGTATTGATTAGGACACAAGTCAATCACTGTGTCTATTGATTAGACACAAGTCAATCACTGTGTATATTGATAAGGACACAAGTCAATCACTGTGTCTATTGGTTACGGCACAAGTCAATCACTGTGTCTATTGATTAGGACACAAGTCAATCACTGTGTCTATTGATAAGGATACAAGTCAATCACAATGTCATTATAGTATACCTCCATCTATTGGTTAGGACACAAGTCAATCACTGTGTCTATTGGTTAGGACACAAGTCAATCACTGTGTCTATTGATTAGGACACAAGTGAATCACTATGTCTATTGGTTAGGACACAAGTCAATTACTGTGTATATTGATTAGGACACAAGTCAATCACTGTGTCTATTGATTAGGACACAAGTCAATCACGGTGTCTATTGATTAGGACACAAGTCAATCACTATGTCTATTGTTTAGGACACAAGTCAATCACTGTGTCTATTGATTAGGACACAAGTCAATCACTGTGTCTATTGATTAGGACACAAGTCAATCACTGTGTCTATTGATTATGACACAAGTCAATCACTGTGTCTATTGATTAGGACACAAGTCAATCACTGTGTCTATTGATTAGGAAACAAGTCAATCACCATGTCATTATAGTATACCTCCATCTATTGATTAGGACACAAGTCAATCACTGTGTCTATTGATTAGGATACAAGTCAATCACTGTGTCTATTGATTAGGACACAAGTCAATCACTGTGTCTATTGATTAGGACACAAGTCAATCACTATTTCTATTGGTTAGGACACAAGTCAATCACTGTGTCTATTGATTAGGACACAAGTCAATCACTGTGTATTGATTAGGACACAAGTCAAACACTCTGTCTATTGATTAGGACAAAAGTCAATCACAGTGTCTATTGGTTAGGACAAAAGTAAATCACTGTGTCTTTATAGTATACCTCCATCTATTGATTAGGACACAAGTCAATCACTGTGTCTATTGATTAGAACACAAGTCAATCACTGTGTCTATTGATAAGGACACAAGTCAATCACTGTGTCTATTGATAAGGACACAAGTCAATCACTGTGTCTATTAGTTACGGCACAAGTCAATCACTCTGTCTATTGATTAGGACACAAGTCAATCACTGTGTCATTATAGTATACCTCCATCTATTGATTAGGACACAAGTCAATCACTGTGTATTGATTAGGACACAAGTCAATCACTGTGTATTGATTAGGACACAAGTCAATCACTGTGTATTGATTAGGACACAAGTCAATCAGAGTGTCTATTGGTTAGGACACAAGTCAATCACTGTGTCTTTATAGTATACCTCCATCTATTGATTAGGACACAAGTCAATCACTGTGTCTATTGATTAGACACAAGTCAATCAATGAGTATATTGATAAGGACACAAGTCAATCACTGTGTCTATTGGTTACGGCACAAGTCAATCACTGTGTCTATTGATTAGGACACAAGTCAATCACTGTGTCTATTGATAAGGATACAAGTCAATCACAATGTCATTATAGTATACCTCCATCTATTGGTTAGGACACAAGTCAATCACTGTGTCTATTGGTTAGGACACAAGTCAATCACTGTGTCTATTGATTAGGACACAAGTGAATCACTATGTCTATTGGTTAGGACACAAGTCAATTACTGTGTATATTGATTAGGACACAAGTCAATCACTGTGTCTATTGATTAGGACACAAGTCAATCACGGTGTCTATTGATTAGGACACAAGTCAATCACTGTGTCTATTGATTATGACACAAGTCAATCACTGTGTCTATTGATTAGGACACAAGTCAATCACTGTGTCTATTGATTAGGAAACAAGTCAATCACCATGTCATTATAGTATACCTCCATCTATTGATTAGGACACAAGTCAATCACTGTGTCTATTGATTAGGACACAAGTCAATCACTGTGTCTATTGATTAGGACACAAGTCAATCACTGTGTCTATTGATTAGGACACAATTCAATCACTGTGCCTATTGATAAGGACACAAGTCAATCACTGTGTCTATTGGTTAGGACACAAGTCAATCACTGTTTCTATTGGTTAGGACACAAGTCAATCACTGTGTCTATTGATTAGGACACAAGTCTATCACTGTGTCTACTGATTAGGACACAAGTCAATCACTGTGTCTATAGGTTAGGACACAAGTCAATCACTGTGTCTATTTATTAGGACACAAATCAATCACTGTGTCTATTGATTAGGACATAAGTCAATCACTGTGTCATTATAGTATACCTCCATCTATTGATTAGGACACAAGTCAATCACTGTGTATTGATTAGGACACAAGTCAATCACTGTGTATTGATTAGGACACAAGTCAATCACTGTGTATTGATTAGGACACAAGTCAATCACAGTGTCTATGTCACGGTTTCGGCCGAGGCTGCTCCTCCTCCTTGCTCGGGCAGGCTTCGGCGGTCGTCGTCCCCGGAGTACTAGCTATCACCGTTTGATGTTTTCGATGTTTGTTTGGTTTTGTCTTTTGTGTACACCTGTTTCCTTTTTGGTTGATTATGTCTCCTATAAGTTTCTCGTTTTGTTAGTCATTTGTTGTGTGTTATTGTGCGCCTGTCTACTGGTGCGGCTCGTCATTTGTATTTTTGTATAATTCCGGTCGTCGCACTGTATGGTTTCGTGCGCCTTGGATTATTTGTGTTTTGCGCATTGTTGCGCATAGTCCGCCTCCTACGTTGTTGAGGCCAGAGTCTGTTTATTTTTTTTGTGTTCAGTAAAGTCGGTTGGACTTAGCTTCTGTGTCCTGCGTGTGACTCCTCCACCACATCCACATCAGCCAGTTCTGTGTAAGGGATCGGGGGTTGGCAGGGTCTAGACAGAGTCTGACACTTCCCCGATCTACAGAGAGGGGGAGTCATCAGACTCGATCTGGTTCACCTGAGTTCTGAGCACACCTGTCAGTAATTAGTGTAGGATTTAAGGTGTGCTCAGAAGCTCAGTCGGCGCGAGGTATTGTTCCATTGTGACTTGCTAACCGTTTTGTTCCGAGAGAGAGAGAGAGTTTGTTGTTTTTGATTACCCGTGTATCCGACCTGTGCCTTGTTGTTTGACTCCCCGAATTGCTTAATCCTCTGCTTGTCTACCCCAGTGATTACCGTCCTCTGATCCTGTGCCTGTGCCCTCGACTACGACTAAGCCAGCTCCATTGGTACCTCTGCCTGTCTATGCCTGGCCCGGTTTTGACCACAGCCCGCCCGACCACGATTAAGCTATTCCCTTGTCTGTACTCTAATAAAGCATCGCTATTCTGCGATTGGATCTTACCACTCTGTCCGAGTATTCATTACAGAATACCTCGCCAAAACCATGGATCCAGCGGAATTACAGAGGCGATGGGAGATACAGGAGAAACGGATGGATGATCTCCTACAGCTACTCAACGCTGGTGCGGCTGAAGGCACCACCCCGAGCACGGTCAGTCCTCGTCATGCACCTCCGATTTCTCTACCTACAAGGTACGACGGGGAACCTGGCAAATGTCAGGGGTTTCTACTCCAGACGTCCCTGTATATGTCGTATAATTGTACTATGTTTTCCGATGACCGTAGCAGGGTGGATTTCATGATTTCTCTGCTAACGGGAAGAGCACTGGATTGGGCTACTGCGCTTTGGACAGCTGAGGTCCCCGAGTTGAATGCGGAAGTTCAGTTCAAGTGACTGTTTCAAGAGGTGTTCGACCACCCAGTATCTGGGCGTAGTGTGGGAGACCAACTATGCGAACTTCAGCAGGGCCGTCGCACAGTAGCCGACTACGCTTTAGAGTTCCGTACTATAGCAGCCGGTAGCGGATGGAGCAAGACTGCTTTGCTCACAGTTTTCCGAAGAGGGCTGCGCAAAGACATACAGACTGAGTTGGCTTGTCGAGGAGATATCACTGCGCTACATGAGTTTATCAAAATAGCCATCTCTATTGATAATCTTATAGTGCAACACAAGGCATCCACAGTCCGGGAGCCCTCGATCACTGGTCCTA
Organism: Coregonus ussuriensis; assembly: GCA_031479575.1. NCBI lineage: Eukaryota > Metazoa > Chordata > Actinopteri > Salmoniformes > Salmonidae > Coregonus > Coregonus ussuriensis. Next base: position 83,165,448 of record CM062500.1, read on the forward strand.
TGCAATCGACAGAGCGGAGGAGAGAATCTGAGGAGGAACCTATGCAACTGGGACGGTCACCTCTACAAGGTTCGGTGAGACAACAACGTCGGCAAGACGGACTATGCCTGTATTGTGGTCAGGCGGGTCATTTCGTTCGTCAATATCCGGTACGACCTAACCGTACCCCAGGATATCGCCTCGGAACTGCCAAACCGGTGACTCCAGTGTTGAACATTACATCTAAACAAATGTATGTGCCTGTTACCTTATCTGTCGGAGAGAAAGTGCGCAGGTTGGAAGGACTTATTGATTCCAGAGCGGCTGCCAGCTTTCTGGATATGGGTCTTGCTGAGGAGTTGGGAGTTCAACTTATCCCAATTCAACCTCCCCTGCGAGTCAACGCGCTAGACGGTGAGCCCATGGGCACTGGGTTCATTACGCACCATACAGAGGTAATCAAGTTACAAGTGGGCTCCATACACCAGGAGAACATCTTTTTTTTCGTCATCTCCGCTCCACGGGAGCCACTAGTTCTCGGCCACCCCTGGCTCGTCCTCCATGATCCGGTCATCTCCTGGAAATCTGGCGATATCACTGCTTGGAGTGAGGTATGTAGGGCAGAGTGCCTCAATTTACCGTGCAAAATGTCTACTGTGGAGGATGCGCAGGGTGCGGTGTCTACTGTGGTCCCTACAGAATACCAGGATTACGCGCAGGTGTTCTTGAAGGAGAGGGCTACCGTGTTACCACCTCATCGGGCCTGGGACTGCGGGATTGATCTGCTATCCGGAGCTACACCTCCTCGTGGAAGAATCTACCCGTTGTCACAGCCGGAACGAGAAGCGATGAGCCAGTATATTGATGAGGCGCTACAGCAAGGGGCCATTCGCCCATCGACGTCTCCCGCCGCATCCAGTTTTTTCTTTGTGAAGAAAAAGGATGGCGGACTGCGTCCTTGTATAGACTATCGAGGGTTGAACGATATTACCATCAAAAATCGTTACCCTCTTCCTTTGATTCCAGCAGCCCTTGAACAGGTGGGACAGGCCTCCATGTACAGTAAACTAGACCTCAGGAGTGCGTACAATCTGGTGCGTATTAGAGAGGGGGATGAATGGAAGACCGCCTTCATCACACATCGAGGACACTACGAATATTGTGTCATGCCCTATGGACTTACCAACGCGCCCTCAGTATTCCAGGCGTTCATGAATGACATTTTCAGGGACATGATTGATCGATTTGTTATAGTGTACATTGATGACATCCTAATATATTCTAACTCTCTGAGTGAACATGTGTCCCATGTACGACAGGTTCTGGATCGGCTCCTACAACATTCTCTGTTCGTGAAGGCAGAAAAGAGTGAATTCCACATCACTACGATTTCCTTCCTTGGGGCCATACTCACTCCCGACGGGGTTAAACTGGATGAATCCAAGGTGCAAGCGGTACAAGACTGGCCTCAACCCAAGACGGTGAAGGAGCTCCAGAGGTTCTTAGGGTTTGCCAATTACTATAGACGGTTCGTGCGTAATTTCAGCACAACTGCAGCGCCCCTGTCGGCGATGACCAGCTACAAGGGTCGCGGTCTGAACTGGACGGAGGGGGCAGTGCGTGCGTTTGAGACGTTGAAACAACGCTTTACCACCGCTCCTATTCTATGTCAGCCGGACCCTACCTTACCGTTTATCGTGGAAGTGGACGCTTCGGAGGTTGGAGTTGGAGTTGGAGCCGTGTTATCCCAACGCCAAGGTGAGCCGCCTAAATCACGACCCTGTGCTTTCTTTTCAAGGAAACTGAATTCTGCCGAGCAGAACTATGACGTGGGTAATCGGGAATTACTGGCGGTGAAGTTAGCACTGGAGGAGTGGAGACATTGGTTGGAGGGAGTAGAGCATCCGTTCCAAGTGCTCACGGACCACTGCAACCTGGAATATCTTCACAGTGCCAAACGACTGAACTCCCGACAGGCAAGGTGGTCTTTATTCTTCAACCGTTTCCGATTCACTGTCTCTTATATCCCCGGGTCCAAGAATGGTAAGGCGGACGCGCTTTCCCGACGGTTCGAGCGCACGGAAAGACCCGTGGAGCCAGAACCTATTCTCCCCATGAGTTACCGTGCTGGTCCGGTGAGGTGGGCTATTGATGACACGATTCAGGAGAGCTTACAAGCGGAACCAGCCCCTCCAGAAACCCCGGGGTCTAAGGTGTTTGTGCCAGCTCCTCTTCGACCTCAACTGATGGAATGGTGCCACACGTCGCTGGGATCTGGTCATCCCGGAATCACTCGAACTACACGACTCATCAGCCAAAAATACTGGTGGGTATCCCTCACAGATGACGTCAGAGACTATGTCTTATCCTGTCCAGTATGTGCTCAGTCCAAGGTACCTCGTGCACTACCGGAAGGTAAGCTGATGTCATTGCCAACTCCTCAACGACCCTGGTCGCACATTGCTATGGACTTTGTTACCGACCTACCAGAATCAGAGGGCCATACTGTAATTCTCGTGGTCATCGATCGTTTCTCCAAGATGTGCCGGTTAGTACCCATGACCCGTTTGCCTAACGCCACTCAGATGGCTGAGACTATGTTTACCCAGGTGTTCCGGCAGTTTGGTGTCCCGGAGGATATTGTTTCCGACCGGGGACCCCAGTTTGTATCCCGGGTATGGAAGGCATTCTGCGAACGCTTGGGCATCTCGGTTAGCCTAACCTCCGGATATCATCCCCAGGCCAATGGGCAGACAGAACGGCTCAACCAGGAAATTGGGAAATATCTACGGCAACAATGTTCGCGGCAGCCGCGAGAGTGGAGTCGATTCCTTCCTTGGGTAGAGTATGCTCAGAACTCACTCATTCACACCTCCCTACGTTTAACGCCCTTCCAGTGTGTTCTAGGGTATCAACCCCCCCTGTTCCCGTGGGATACCGCATCAGGGATGGTACCGGCAGTGGACGAGTGGTTCCGTCGGAGTGCGCAGGTCTGGGAGACGGCCCATCAACATCTCAGTCAAGCCTCACAACAGCAAAAGACCTACGCCGACCGACGCCGGAGACCTACTCCCATTTATCAACCCGGGCAACGAGTGTGGCTGTCTACCCGAGACCTGCGGTTCCGACGGAGCTGCAAGAAGCTCCAACCCAGGTACATTGGTCCTTTCAAAGTTCAGAGACGTATTAACCCTGTCACCTACCGTCTGTTACTCCCTCGAAACTACAGGATAAACCCTACGTTCCACGTCTCCCTGCTGAAACCTGTTCATTATAGCCCGATGTATCCACCAATCGCTCAACAACCTACTACACCACCTTTGGAGGATGAACAGGACAGCACCTATACAGTCCACGAGATACTGGAGTCAAGACGGAGACGAGGGGGCATCGAATATCTCGTGGACTGGGAGGGATATGGACCGGAGGAACGGTCCTGGGTTCCTGCTAAGGACATACTGGTCCCCGCTCTCAAGGCCACTTTCCACGCTGAACACCCAGATCATCCCAGACCCCGACCCAGAGGAAGACCACCCGGTAGAGGTAGAAGGCCGTCAGGAGCCGGCCCTGGGGAGGGGGATACTGTAAGGGATCGGGGGTTGGCTGGGTCTAGACAGAGTCTGACACTTCCCCGATCTACAGAGAGGGGGAGTCATCAGACTCGATCTGGTTCACCTGAGTTCTGAGCACACCTGTCAGTAATTAGTGTAGGATTTAAGGTGTGCTCAGAAGCTCAGTCGGCGCGAGGTATTGTTCCATTGTGACTTGCTAAGCGTTTTGTTCCGAGAGAGTGAGAGTTTGTTGTTTTTGATTACCCGTGTATCCGACCTGTGCCTTGTTGTTTGACTCCCCGAATTGCTTAATCCTCTGCTTGTCTACCCCAGTGATTACCGTCCTCTGATCCTGTGCCTGTGCCCTCGACTACGACTAAGCCAGCTTCATTGGTACCTCTGCCTGTCTATGCCTGGCCCGGTTTTGACCACAGCCCGCCCGACCACGATTAAGCTATTCACTTGTCTGTACTCTAATAAAGCATCGCTATTCTGCGATTGGATCTTAACACTCTGTCCGAGTATTCATTACATTCTGACAGTCTATTGGTTAGGACACAAGTCAATCACTGTGTCTATTGGTTAGGACACAAGTCAATCACTGTGTCTATTGATAAGGACACAAGTCAATCACTGTGTCTATTGGTTAGGACACAAGTCAATCACTGTGTCATTATAGTATACCTCCATCTTTTGATTAGGACACAAGTCAATCACTGTGTCTATTGATTAGGAAACAAGTCAATCACTGTGTCTATTGATAAGGACACAAGTCAATCACTGTGTCTATTGGTTAGGACACAAGTCAATCACTGTGTCTATTGGTTACGACACAGGTCAATCACTGTGTCTATTGATTAGGACACAAGTCAATCACTGTGTGTATTGATAAGGACACAAGTCAATCACTATGTCATTATAGTATACCTCCATCTATTGGTTGGGACACAAGTCAATCACTGTGTCTATTGATTAGGACACAAGTCAATCACTGTGTATATTGGTTAGGACACAAGTCAATCACTGTGTCTATTGGTTAGGATACAAGTCAATTACTGTGTATATTGATTAGGACACAAGTCAATCACTGTGTCTATTGATTAGGACACAAGTCAATCACTGTGTCTATTGATTAGGACACAAGTCAATCACGGTGTCTATTGATTAGGACACAAGTCAATCACTGTGTCTATTGATTAGGACACAAGTCAATCACTGTGTCTATTGATTAGGACACAAGTCAATCACTGTGTCATTATAGTACACCTCCATCTATTGATTAGGACACAAGTCAATCACTGTGTCTATTGATTAGGACACAAGTGAATCACTGTCTATTGGTTAGGACACAAGTCAATCACTGTGTCTATTGATAAGGACACAAGTCAATCACTGTGTCTATTGGTTAGGACACAAGTCAATCACTGTGTCTATTGATTAGGACACAAGTCAATCACTGTGTCTATTGATTAGGACACAAGTCAATCACTCTGTCATTATAGTATACCTCCATCAATTGATTAGGACACAAGTCAATCACTGTGTCTATTGATTAGGACACAAGTCAATCACTGTGTCTATTGATTAGGACACAAGTCAATCACTCTGTCATTATAGTATACCTCCATCAATTGATTAGGACACAAGTCAATCGCAGTGTCTATTGGTTAGGACACAAGTCAATCACTGTGTATTGATTAGGACACAAGTCAATCACTGTGTATTGATTAGGACACAAGTCAATCACAGTGTCTATTGGTTAGGACACAAGTCAATCACTGTGTCATTATAGTATACCTCCATCTATTGATTAGGACAAAAGTCAATCACTGTGTCATTATAGTATACCTCCATCTATTGATTAGGACACAAGTCAATCACTGTGTCTATTGATTAGGACACAAGTCAATCACTGTGTCTATTGATTAGGACACAAGTCAATCACTGTTTTCTATTGGTTTGTCGGTTAGGATACACGTCAATTACTGTGTGTATATTGATTAGGACACAAGTCAATCACTGTGTCTATTGATTTAGGACACAAGTCAATCACTGTGTCTATTGATTAGGACACAAGTCAATATCACGGTTGTCTATGATTAGGACACAAGTCAATCACTGTGGGTCTATTGATTTGGACACATAGTCAATCACTGTGTCTATTGATTAGGACACAAGTCAATTTCACTGTGTCATTATAGTACACCTCCATCTATTGATTAGGACACAAGTCATTCAATCTGTGTCTATTGATTAGGACACAAGGAATCACTGTCTATTGGTTAGGACACAAGTCAATCACTGTGTCTATTGATAAGGACACAAGTCAATCACTGTGTCTATTGGTTAGGACACAAGTCAATCACTGTGTCTATTGATTAGGACACTAAGTCAATCACTGTGTCTATTGTTTATTAGGACACAAGTCAATCACTCTGTCATTTATAGTATACCTCCATCAATTGATTAGGACACAAGTCAATCACTGTGTCTATTGATTAGGACACAAGTCAATCACTGTGTCTAGTTGATTTAGGACACAAGTCAATCACTCTGTCATTATAGTATACCTCCATCATTGATTAGGACACAAGTCAATCGCAGTGTTATTGTTAGGACACAAGTCAATCACTGTGTATTGATTAGGACACAAGTCAATCACTGGGTATTGATTAGGACACAAGTCAATCACAGTGTCTATTGGTTAGGACACAAGTCAATACTGTGTCATTATAGTATACCTCCATCTATTGATTAGGACAAAAGTCAATCACTGTGTCATTATAGTATACCTCCATCTATTGAATTAGGACACAAGGTCAATCATGTGTCTATGATTAGGACACAAGTCAATCACTGTGTCTATTGAAGTTAGGACACAAGTGAATCACTGTGTCTATTGATAAGGACACAAGTCAATCACTGTGTCTATTGGTTAGGACACAAGTCAATCACTGTGTCATTATAGTATACCTCCATCTATTGATTAGGACACAAGTCAATCACCGTGTCTATTGGTTAGGACACAAGTCAATCACTGTGTCTATTGATTAGAACACAAGTCAATCACTGTGTCTATTGATTAGGACACAAGTCAATCACCGTGTCTATTGGTTAGGACACAAGTCAATCACTGTGTCTATTGATTAGGACACAAGTCAATCACTGTGTCTATTGATTAGGACACAAGTCAATCACTCTGTCATTATAGTATACCTCCATCTATTGATAAGGACACAAGTCAATCACTATGTCATTATAGTATACCTCCATTTATTGGTTAGGACAAAAGTCAATCACTGTGTCTATTGATTAGGACACAAGTCAATCAATGTGTATTGATTAGGACACAAGTCAATCACTGTGTCTATTGGTTAGGACACAAGTCAATCACTGTGTCATTATAGTATACCTCCATCTATTGATTAGGACACAAGTCAATCACTGTGTCTATTTATAAGGACACAAGTCAATCACTGTGTATATTGGTTAGGACACAAGTCAATCACTGTGTCTATTGATTAGGACACAAGTCAATCACCGTGTCTATTGGTTAGGACACAAGTCAATCACTGTGTCTATTGATTAGGACACAAGTCAATCACTGTGTCTATTGATTAGGACACAAGTCAATCACTCTTTCATTATAGTATACCTCCATCTATTGATTAGGACACAAGTCAATCACTTTGTCTATTGATTAGGACACAAGTCAATCACTGTGTCTATTGATAAGGACACAAGTCAATCACTGTGTCTATTGGTTACGACACAAGTCAATCACTGTGTCTGTTGATAAGGACACAAGTCAATCAGTATGTCATTATAGTATACCTCCATCTATTGGTTAGGACACAAGTGAATCACAGTGTCTATTGGTTAGGACACATGTCAATCACTGTGTATTGATTAGGACACAAGTCAATCACTGTGTATTGATTAGGACACAAGTCAATCACTGTGTCATTATAGTATACCTCCATCTATTGATTAGGACACAAGTCAATAATTGTGTCTATTGATTAGGACACTAGTCAATCACTGTGTCTATTAATAAGGACACAATTCAATCACTATGTCATTATAGTATACCTCCATCTATTGATTAGGACACAAGTCAATCACTGTGTCTATTGATTAGGACACAAGTCAATCACTGTGTCTATTGGTTAGGACACAAGTCAATCACTGTGTCTATTGATTAGGACACAAGTCAATCACTGTGTCTATTGGTTAGGACACAAGTCAATCACTGTGTCTATTGGTTAGGACACAAGTCAATCACTGTGTCTATTGATTAGGACACAAGTCAATCACTGTGTCTATTGATTAGGACACAAGTCAATCACTGTGTCTATTGATTAGGACACAAGTCAATCACTGTGTCATTATAGTATACCTCCATCTATTGATTAGGACACAAGTCAATCACTGTGTATTGATTAGGACACAAGTTAATCACTGTGTATTGATTAGGACACAAGACAATCACAGTGTCTATTGGTTAGGACACAAGTCAATCACTGTGTCATTATAGTATACCTCCATCTATTGATTAGGACACAAGTCAATCACTGTGTCTATTGGTTAGGACACAAGTCAATCACTGTCTCTATTGATTAGGACACAAGTCAATCACTGTGTCTATTGGTTATGACACAAGTCAATCACTGTGTCTATTGGTTATGACACAAGTCAATCACTGTGTCTATTTATCAGGACACAAGTCAATCTCTGTGTATATTGATTAGGATACAAATCAATCACTCTGTCTATTGATTAGGACACAAGTCAATCACTGTATCAGACCACATTATAGGATACCTACATCTATTGATTAGGACAAGTACATCATTGTGTCATTAAAGGATACCTCTATCTATTGATAAGGACACAAGTCAATCACTGTGTCACACCACATTATAGGAGACCTCCATCTATTGATTAGGACACAAGTCAATCACTGTGTCATTATAGTATACCTCCATCTATTGATTAGGACACAAGTCAATCACTGTGTCTATTGATTAGGACACAAGTCAATCACTGTGTCTATTGGTTAGGACACAAGCCAATCATGTTTAGAAGGAGAGAAAAGGAGAGGTAGAGCCAGGGATGAATATAGGGATAGAGAAGCGTCTTCTACAGAGAGAGAGAGAGAGGAACGCAGTGTGACCAGCATGCTGTTGTGCTGCTGGTGCTGGAGCTGGCTGGAGCTGGCTGGAGAATGAGACACATAAAGCAGCCATATCATCTGTACTGTGTAGGCTGGAGCTGGCTGGAGAATGAGACACATAAAGCAGCCATATCATCTGTACTGTGTTGGCTGGAGCTGGCTGGAGAATGAGACACATAAAGCAGCCATATCATCTGTACTGTGTAGGCTGGAGCTGGCTGGAGAATGAGACACATAAAGCAGCCATATCATCTGTACTGTGTTGGCTGGAGCTGGCTGGAGAATGAGACACATAAAGCAGCCATATCATCTGTACTGTGTAGGCTGCAGCTGGCTGGAGAATGAGACACATAAAGCAGCCATATCATCTGTACTGTGTAGGCTGGAGCTGGCTGGAGAATGAGACACATAAAGCAGCCATATCATCTGTACTGTGTAGGCTGGAGCTGGCTGGAGAATGAGACACATAAAGCAGCCATATCATCTGTACTGTGTAGGCTGGAGCTAGCTGGAGAATGAGACACATAAAGCAGCCATATCATCTGTACTGTGTTGGCTGGAGCTGGCTGGAGAATGAGACACATAAAGCAGCCATATCATCTGTACTGTGTTGGCTGGAGCTGGCTGGAGAATGAGACACATAAAGCAGCCATATCATCTGTACTGTGTAGGCTGGAGCTGGCTGGAGAATGAGACACATAAAGCAGCCATATCATCTGTACTGTGTAGGCTGGAGCTGGCTGGAGAATGAGACACATAAAGCAGCCATATCATCTGTACTGTGTTGGCTGGAGCTGGCTGGAGAATGAGACACATAAAGCAGCCATATCATCTGTACTGTGTAGGCTGCAGCTGGCTGGAGAATGAGACACATAAAGCAGCCATATCATCTGTACTGTGTAGGCTGCAGCTGGCTGGAGAATGAGACACATAAAGCAGCCATATCATCTGTACTGTGTTGGCTGGAGCTGGCTGGAGAATGAGACACATAAAGCAGCCATATCATCTGTACTGTGTAGGCTGCACTGGACCTGGAGCTACGCTCTTAGAAGAAATGCTTCCAAAAGGGTTCTTCAGCTGTCCCCATAGGAAAACCTTTTTTGGTTCCATATAGAACCCTTTTGGTTCCATATAGAACCCTTTTGGTTCCAGGTATAACCCTTTTGGTTCCATATAGAACCCTCTGTGGAAACTAGAACTAAAACTACCTGAAAGTAAAAAGGGGTTTTCAAAGGGTTCTCCTACGGGGACAGCCAAAGAACCATTTTTTGTTCTAGATAGCACCTTTTTTTCTAAGAGTGTACTCTGTCCTAAGCCTCTAAAATCCTTAACATTGTCACTACAAATTTCTGTGCTCATGACAGAAAATGACATTGTGTTGTGCATCCAGCCGGCTCCTGCAGCCTGGCTAGCGGCAGGGCAGGATAAGCACCTGCCACAGCCTTGGCTGGGCTGATGGCCCGGGGAGGTGCTGGGCGGCTGGGCCGTGTTCTGCTCCAAACACCCCGAGGGGAGAGGCACCTACTAAAGTAGACCAAGGAGAGCCAAACAACAGAGCTAACCTTGCCTTTAGTCCTTCCCACTGTGGCAGTTTAAATGGATACATTTCCCATAACTCACAGCTCCCAACGTTGGCTAACTTTATAGAGCTCAGTTGTTATCAAACAGCTAAATTAGTAACATATAAGCTAATATAGCGACACAGAGTGTTGATTGGAAGCTACTGCAGTATGATATGTAGCATGAATCCTGTGTTTGTTCACAATGGAAATGGAGCTGCATGGTTCAGCCTCCCCAGGCCCAGGTTAAGATAGTGAAGATTATTGATATGCTGTATGTGGGGTTCAAGGTCTATCAAGCAGCTCTACCTAATGTCCTGAGGCTGGACAGGTGATTGGTCTGGTAAGACTGCACAGGTGATTGGTCAAGTAAGACTGGACAGGTGACTGGTCTGGTAAGACTGGAGAGGTGACTGGTCAGGTAAGGCTGGAGAGGTGACTGGTCAGGTAAGGCTGGAGAGGTGACTGGTCAGGTAAGGCTGGACAGGTGACTGGTCTGGTAAGACTGGAGAGGTGACTGGTCAGGTAAGGCTGGAGAGGTGACTGGTCAGGTAAGGCTGGACAGGTGACTGGTCTGGTAAGACTGGAGAGGTGATTGGTCAGGTAAGACTGGACAGGTGACTGGTCAGGTAAGACTGGACAGGTGATTGGTCAGGTAAGACTGGACAGGTGATTGGTCTGGTTAGACTGGGTTGATAGTTGACCTGTTATTGCCCTGCAGGGACCACCCATTTGAGTCCACTTACAGTGCCTTCGGAAAGTATTCAGACCCCTTGACTTTTTCCAAATTTTGTTACGTTACAGCCTTATTCTAAAATCGATTAATAAATATAAAAAATCTCATCAATCTACATACAATACCCCATAATGACAAAGCGAAAACAGGTTTTTAGAAATTTGTGCAAAAAAAAAAATACAAATAAACTCTGAAATATCACATTTACATAAGTATTCAGACCCTTTACTCAGTACTTTGTTGAAGCACCTTTGGCAGCGATTACAGCCTTGAGTCTTCTTGGGTATGACGCTACAAGCTTGGCACACCTGTATTTGGGGAGTTTCTCCCATTCTTCTCTGCAGATCCTCTCAAGCTCTGTCAGGTTGGATGGGTAGCGTCAATGAACAGCTATTTTCAGATCTCTCCAGAGATGTTCGATCGGGTTTAAGTCCGGGCTCTGGCTAGGCCACTCAAGGACGTTGTCTTGGCTGTGTGCTTAGGGTCGTTGTCCTGTTGGAAGGTGTACATTCGCCCCAGTCTGATGTCCTGAGAGTTCTGGAGCAAGTTTTCATCAAGGATCTCTCTGTACTTTGCTCCGTTCATCTTTTCCTCAACCCTGACTAGTCTCCCTGCCGCTGAAAAACATCCCCACAGCATGATGCATGCTTCACCGTAGGGATGGTGCCAGGTTTCCTCCAGACGTGATGCTTGGCATTCAGGCCAAAGAGTTCAATCTTGGTTTCATCAGACCAGAGAATCTTGTTTCTCATGATCTGAGAGTCTTTAGGTGCCTTTTGGCAAACTCCAAGCTGGCTGTCATGTGCCTTTTACTGAGGAGTGGCTTCTGTCTGGCCACTCTATCATAAAGGCCTGATTGGTGGAGTTCTGCAGAGATGGTTGTCCTTCTGGAAGGTCCTCCCATCTCCACAGAGGAACTCTGGAGCTCTGTCAGAGAGACCATCGGGTTCTTGGTCACCTCCCTGACCAAGGCCCTTCTCCCCCGATTGCTCAATTTGGCCGGGCGGCCAGCTCTAGGAAGAGTCTTGGTGGTTCCAAACTTCTTCCATTTAAGAATAATGGAGGCCACTGTGTTCTTGAGGACCTTCAATGCTGCAGAAATGTTTTGGTACCCTTCCCCAGATCTCTGCCTTGACACAATCCTGTCTCAGAGCTCTACAGACAATTCCTTCGACCTCATGACTTGGTTTTTGCTCTGACATGCACTGTCATCTGTGGGACCTTATATAGACAGGTGTGTGCCTTTCCAAATCATGTCTAATCAATTTAATTTACACAGGTGGACTCCAATCAAGTTGTAAAAACATCTCAAGGATGATCAATGGAAACAGAATGCACCTGAGCTCAATTTCGAGTCTCATAGCAAAAGGTCTGAATAATTATGTAAATAAGGTATTCCTGTTTTTTAATTTTGAATACATTTGCTAAAATTTGCTAAAGTTTCTAAAAACCTGTTTTCACTTAGTCAATATAGCGTATTGTGTGTAGATTGATGAGGAAAACATTTTATTTAATCCATTTTAGAATAAGGCTATAACGTAACAAAATGTGTGAAAGGTCAAGGGGTCTGAACCCTTTCCGAAGCCTACCTGATAAGACCCTGGGAGCCTGGAACTGGTCCATCATATCTGATGTGTTAGTTGTGCTTCTTGTGTTTTATGATGTCTGATGACTGATGGGATGAAGGTTTCATACCCATGTTTACTTAGGTTTTGAATGGTTTTAGAAGACAATTACTGTAGAATATGATAACGATTCTACTGTTGCATATCAGGAAGTCATGATCATGTCAATTACCATGGACTTTCTTTAAAATTTTGCTATTATTTTAAGTAATGCTATCTTTTTAATATGCTTTCATGAAAGACTTCTCATTATCACTTCTCTGCTTGAGGAGTGTCTACTCTGACCCACATCCCGTCCTGAACATCACAACGTGTTACACACCTCAACATGACAGTTGGCTAATTGCTCATTTCTTATTTCAAACAGACGTGTTCACGTGTCTCTTTATGCGTTACCTTGATGACCTTGAGTGACAGCTGAGGGAGATATCAGTGTTCTAACCAACCTCCCACTTCCTCTTCATGTCCTCATTTCCTGCAAAATGTATCTTTCATCTGGCCTTATCTTTCCATCAAATATCCACGCTGAGCTTTGAAGGTGGGAGGTTATCAAACCAGGAGTGGGAGTCACTGTTACACACAGTCAAACTAGACTAATACCTGGAGTACACATTTGTCAAAATGAATTGTGGGCAAGAATCCCATTAATAAGTTTAGTTTAAAGTCAGTGTTTCCCTGGGCGAGGTCCTATGTTAAAGTTCTGAAGGAACACTGCTTTAGAAATACCCCCCAGGCTCTGGGACTACAGCTTGATAAATCACAACCCAGGTGCTGCTCCAATTTGTCAAAGTCATTAATTCTAGTGGGCTCTAACCTATCTGTCATTGGCTGAGAGGCTGTGAGGCAGCTTTGATGTGTTAACTTCAAGTGCTTACTCATATTCCTCTTCTCAGACGTTTAGACCAGGCTAAATGAAGAGGTGGTCAGGAGTCTCAGTGTTTAGACCAGGCTAAATGAAGAGGTGGTAAGAAGTCTCAGTGTTTAGACCAGGCTAAATGAAGAGGTGGTCAGGACTCTCATTAGACCAGGCTACATAAAGAGGTGGTCAGGAGTCTCAGTGTTTAGACCAGGCTAAATGAAGAGGTGGTCAGGAGTCTCAGTGTTTAGACCAGGCTAAATGAAGAGGTGGTCAGGAGTCTCAGTGTTTAGACCAGGCTAAATGAAGAGGTGGTCAGGAGTCTCTTTAGACCAGGCTACATAAAGAGGTGGTCAGGAGTCTCAGTGTTTAGACCAGGCTAAATGAAGAGGTGGTCAGGAGTCTCTTTAGACCAGGCTACATGAAGAGGTGGTCAGGAGTCTCTGTGTTTAGACCAGGCTAAATGAAGAGCTGGTCAGGAGCCTCAGTGTTTAGACCAGGCTAAATGAAGAGGTGGTCAGGAGTCTCTTTAGACCAGGTTAAATGAAGAGGTGGTCAGGAGTCTCAGTGTTTAGACCAGGCTAAATGAAGAGGTGGTCAGGAGTCTCTTTAGACCAGGCTACATAAAGAGGTGGTCAGGAGTCTCAGTGTTTAGATCAGACTAAATGAAGAGGTGGTCAGGAGTCTCAGTGTTTAGACCAGGCTAAATGAAGAGGTGGTCAGGAGTCTCAGTGATTAGACCAGGCTAAATGAAGAGGTGGTCAGGAGTCTCTTTAGACCAGGCTACATAAAGAGGTGGTCAGGAGTCTCAGTGTTTAGACCAGGCTAAATGAAGAGGTAGTCAGGAGTCTCTTTAGACCAGGCTACATGAAGAGGTGGTCAGGAGTCTCAGTGTTTAGACCAGGCTAAATGAAGAGGTGGTCAGGAGTCTCAGTGTTTAGACCAGGCTAAATTAAGAGGTGGTCAGGAGTCCCAGTGTTTAGTCCAGGCTAAATGAAGAGGTGGTCAGGAGTGTCAGTGTTTAGACCAGGCTAAATGAAGAGGTGGTCAGGAGTCTCAGTGTTTAGATCAGGTTAAATGAAGAGGTGGTAAGGAGCTCTCAGTGTTTAGATCAGGATAAATGAAGAGGTGGTCAGGAGTATCAGTGTTTAGTCCAGGCTAAATGAAGAGGTGGTCAGGAGTGTCAGTGTTTAGACCAGGCTAAATGAGGAGGTGGTCAGGAGTCTCAGTGTTTAGACCAGGCTAAATGAAGAGGTGGTCAGGAGTCTCAGTGTTTAGACCAGGCTAAATGAAGAGGTGGTCAGGAGTCTCAGTGTTTAGACCAGGCTAAATGAAGAGGTGGTCATGAGTCTCAGTGTTTAGACCAGGCTAAATGAAGAGGTGGTCAGGAGTCTCAGTGTTTAGACCAGGTTAAATGAAGAGGTGGTCAGGAGTCTCAGTGTTTAGACCAGGCTAAATGAAGAGGTGGTCAGGAGTCTCTTTAGAACAGGCTAAATGAAGAGGTGGTCAGAAGTCTCAGTGTTTAGACCAGGCTAAATGAAGAGGTGGTCAGGAGTCTCAGTGTTTAGACCAGGCTAAATGAAGAGGTGGTCAGGAGTCTCTTTAGACCAGGCTAAATGAAGAGGTGGTCAGGAGTCTCAGTGTTTAGACCAGGCTAAATGAAGAGGTGGTCAGGAGTCTCAGTGTTTAGACCAGGCTAAATGAAGAGGTGGTCAGGAGTCTCAGTGATTAGACCAGGCTAAATGAAGAGGTGGTCAGGAGTCTCTTTAGACCAGGCTACATGAAGAGGTGGTCAGGAGTCTCAGTGTTTAGACCAGGCTAAATGAAGAGCTGGTCAGGAGCCTCAGTGTTTAGACCAGGCTAAATGAAGAGGTGGTCAGGAGTCTCTTTAGACCAGGTTAAATGAAGAGGTGGTCAGGAGTCTCAGTGTTTAGACCAGGCTAAATGAAGAGGTGGTCAGGAGTCTCTTTAGACCAGGCTACATAAAGAGGTGGTCAGGAGTCTCAGTGTTTAGACCAGGCTAAATGAAGAGGTGGTCAGGAGTCTCAGTGTTTAGACCAGGCTAAATGAAGAGGTGGTCAGGAGTCTCAGTGATTAGACCAGGCTAAATGAAGAGGTGGTCAGGAGTCTCTTTAGACCAGGCTACATAAAGAGGTGGTCAGGAGTCTCAGTGTTTAGACCAGGCTAAATGAAGAGGTGGTCAGGAGTCTCTTTAGACCAGGCTACATGAAGAGGTGGTCAGGAGTCTCAGTGTTTAGACCAGGCTAAATGAAGAGGTGGTCAGGAGTCTCAGTGTTTAGACCAGGCTAAATTAAGAGGTGGTCAGGAGTCTCAGTGTTTAGTCTAGGCTAAATGAAGAGGTGGTCAGGAGTGTCAGTGTTTAGACCAGGCTAAATGAAGAGGTGGTCAGGAGTCTCAGTGTTTAGATCAGGTTAAATGAAGAGGTGGTAAGGAGTCTCAGTGTTTAGATCAGGCTAAATGAAGAGGTGGTCAGGAGTATCAGTGTTTAGTCCAGGCTAAATGAAGAGGTGGTCAGGAGTGTCAGTGTTTAGACCAGGCTAAATGAGGAGGTGGTCAGGAGTCTCAGTGTTTAGACCAGGCTAAATGAAGAGGTGGTCAGGAGTCTCAGTGTTTAGACCAGGCTAAATGAAGAGGTGGTCAGGAGTCTCTTTAGAACAGGCTAAATGAAGAGGTGGTCAGAAGTCTCAGTGTTTAGACCAGGCTAAATGAAGAGGTGGTCAGGAGTCTCAGTGTTTAGACCAGGCTAAATGAAGAGGTGGTCAGGAGTCTCTTTAGACCAGGCTAAATGAAGAGGTGGTCAGGAGTCTCAGTGTTTAGACCAGGCTAAATGAAGAGGTGGTCAGGAGTCTCAGTGTTTAGACCAGGCTAAATGAAGAGGTGGTCAGGAGTCTCAGTGATTAGACCAGGCTAAATGAAGAGGTGGTCAGGAGTCTCTTTAGACCAGGCTACATGAAGAGGTGGTCAGGAGTCTCAGTGTTTAGACCAGGCTAAATGAAGAGCTGGTCAGGAGCCTCAGTGTTTAGACCAGGCTAAATGAAGAGGTGGTCAGGAGTCTCTTTAGACCAGGTTAAATGAAGAGGTGGTCAGGAGTCTCAGTGTTTAGACCAGGCTAAATGAAGAGGTGGTCAGGAGTCTCTTTAGACCAGGCTACATAAAGAGGTGGTCAGGAGTCTCAGTGTTTAGACCAGGCTAAATGAAGAGGTGGTCAGGAGTCTCAGTGTTTAGACCAGGCTAAATGAAGAGGTGGTCAGGAGTCTCAGTGATTAGACCAGGCTAAATGAAGAGGTGGTCAGGAGTCTCTTTAGACCAGGCTACATAAAGAGGTGGTCAGGAGTCTCAGTGTTTAGACCAGGCTAAATGAAGAGGTGGTCAGGAGTCTCTTTAGACCAGGCTACATGAAGAGGTGGTCAGGAGTCTCAGTGTTTAGACCAGGCTAAATGAAGAGGTGGTCAGGAGTCTCAGTGTTTAGACCAGGCTAAATTAAGAGGTGGTCAGGAGTCTCAGTGTTTAGTCTAGGCTAAATGAAGAGGTGGTCAGGAGTGTCAGTGTTTAGACCAGGCTAAATGAAGAGGTGGTCAGGAGTCTCAGTGTTTAGATCAGGTTAAATGAAGTGGTGGTAAGGAGTCTCAGTGTTTAGATCAGGCTAAATGAAGAGGTGGTCAGGAGTATCAGTGTTTAGTCCAGGCTAAATGAAGAGGTGGTCAGGAGTGTCAGTGTTTAGACCAGGCTAAATGAGGAGGTGGTCAGGAGTCTCAGTGTTTAGACCAGGCTAAATGAAGAGGTGGTCAGGAGTCTCAGTGTTTAGACCAGGCTAAATGAAGAGGTGGTCAGGAGTCTCAGTGTTTAGACCAGGCTAAATGAAGAGGTGGTCATGAGTCTCAGTGTTTAGACCAGGCTAAATGAACAGGTGGTCAGGAGTCTCAGTGTTTAGACCAGGTTAAATGAAGAGGTGGTCAGGAGTCTCAGTGTTTAGACCAGGCTAAATGAAGAGGTGGTCAGGAGTCTCTTTAGAACAGGCTAAATGAAGAGGTGGTCAGAAGTCTCAGTGTTTAGACCAGGCTAAATGAAGAGGTGGTCAGGAGTCTCAGTGTTTAGACCAGGCTAAATGAAGAGGTGGTCAGGAGTCTCTTTAGACCAGGCTAAATGAAGAGGTGGTCAGGAGTCTCAGTGTTTAGACCAGGCTAAATGAAGAGGTGGTCAGGAGTCTCAGTGTTTAGACCGGGCTAAATGAAGAGGTGGTCAGGAGTCTCAGTGTTTAGACCAGGCTAAATGAAGAGGTGGTCATGAGTCTCAGTGTTTAGACCAGGCTAAATGAACAGGTGGTCAGGAGTCTCAGTGTTTAGACCAGGTTAAATGAAGAGGTGGTCAGGAGTCTCAGTGTTTAGACCAGGCTAAATGAAGAGGTGGTCAGGAGTCTCTTTAGACCAGGCTAAATGAACAGGTGGTCAGGAGTCTCAGTGTTTAGACCAGGCTAAATGAAGAGGTGGTCAAGAGTCTCAGTGTTTAGACCAGGCTAAATGAAGAGGTGGTCAGGAGTCTCAGTGTTTAGACCAGGCTAAATGAAGAGGTGGTCATGAGTCTCAGTGTTTAGACCAGGCTAAATGAACAGGTGGTCAGGAGTCTCAGTGTTTAGACCAGGTTAAATGAAGAGGTGGTCAGGAGTCTCAGTGTTTAGACCAGGCTAAATGAAGAGGTGGTCAGGAGTCTCTTTAGAACAGGCTAAATGAAGAGGTGGTCAGAAGTCTCAGTGTTTAGACCAGGCTAAATGAACAGGTGGTCAGGAGTCTCAGTGTTTAGACCAGGCTAAATGAAGAGGTGGTCAGGAGTCTCTTTAGAACAGGCTAAATGAAGAGGTGGTCAGAAGTCTCAGTGTTTAGACCAGGCTAAATGAAGAGGTGGTCAGGAGTCTCAGTGTTTAGACCAGGCTAAATGAAGAGGTGGTCAGGAGTCTCAGTGATTAGACCAGGCTAAATGAAGAGGTGGTCAGGAGTCTCTTTAGACCAGGCTACATGAAGAGGTGGTCAGGAGTCTCAGTGTTTAGACCAGGCTAAATGAAGAGCTGGTCAGGAGCCTCAGTGTTTAGACCAGGCTAAATAAAGAGGTGGTCAGGAGTCTCTTTAGACCAGGTTAAATGAAGAGGTGGTCAGGAGTCTCAGTGTTTAGACCAGGCTAAATGAAGAGGTGGTCAGGAGTCTCTTTAGACCAGGCTACATAAAGAGGTGGTCAGGAGTCTCAGTGTTTAGACCAGGCTAAATGAAGAGGTGGTCAGGAGTCTCAGTGTTTAGACCAGGCTAAATGAAGAGGTGGTCAGGAGTCTCAGTGATTAGACCAGGCTAAATGAAGAGGTGGTCAGGAGTGTCTTTAGACCAGGCTACATAAAGAGGTGGTCAGGAGTCTCAGTGTTTAGACCAGGCTAAATGAAGAGGTGGTCAGGAGTCTCTTTAGACCAGGCTACATGAAGAGGTGGTCAGGAGTCTCAGTGTTTAGACCAGGCTAAATGAAGAGGTGGTCAGGAGTCTCAGTGTTTAGACCAGGCTAAATTAAGAGGTGGTCAGGAGTCTCAGTGTTTAGTCTAGGCTAAATGAAGAGGTGGTCAGGAGTGTCAGTGTTTAGACCAGGCTAAATGAAGAGGTGGTCAGGAGTCTCAGTGTTTAGATCAGGTTAAATGAAGAGGTGGTAAGGAGTCTCAGTGTTTAGATCAGGCTAAATGAAGAGGTGGTCAGGAGTATCAGTGTTTAGTCCAGGCTAAATGAAGAGGTGGTAAGGAGTGTCAGTGTTTAGACCAGGCTAAATGAAGAGGTGGTCAGGAGTCTCTTTAGAACAGGCTAAATGAAGAGGTGGTCAGAAGTCTCAGTGTTTAGACCAGGCTAAATGAAGAGGTGGTCAGGAGTCTCAGTGTTTAGACCAGGCTAAATGAAGAGGTGGTCAGGAGTCTCTTTAGACCAGGCTAAATGAAGAGGTGGTCAGGAGTCTCAGTGTTTAGACCAGGCTAAATGAAGAGGTGGTCAGGAGTCTCAGTGTTTAGACCGGGCTAAATGAAGAGGTGGTCAGGAGTCTCAGTGTTTAGACCAGGCTAAATGAAGAGGTGGTCATGAGTCTCAGTGTTTAGACCAGGCTAAATGAACAGGTGGTCAGGAGTCTCAGTGTTTAGACCAGGTTAAATGAAGAGGTGGTCAGGAGTCTCAGTGTTTAGACCAGGCTAAATGAAGAGGTGGTCAGGAGTCTCTTTAGACCAGGCTAAATGAACAGGTGGTCAGGAGTCTCAGTGTTTAGACCAGGCTAAATGAAGAGGTGGTCAAGAGTCTCAGTGTTTAGACCAGGCTAAATGAAGAGGTGGTCAGGAGTCTCAGTGTTTAGACCAGGCTAAATGAAGAGGTGGTCATGAGTCTCAGTGTTTAGACCAGGCTAAATGAACAGGTGGTCAGGAGTCTCAGTGTTTAGACCAGGTTAAATGAAGAGGTGGTCAGGAGTCTCAGTGTTTAGACCAGGCTAAATGAAGAGGTGGTCAGGAGTCTCTTTAGAACAGGCTAAATGAAGAGGTGGTCAGAAGTCTCAGTGTTTAGACCAGGCTAAATGAACAGGTGGTCAGGAGTCTCAGTGTTTAGACCAGGCTAAATGAAGAGGTGGTCAGGAGTCTCTTTAGAACAGGCTAAATGAAGAGGTGGTCATAAGTCTCAGTGTTTAGACCAGGCTAAATGAAGAGGTGGTCAGGAGTCTCAGTGTTTAGACCAGGCTAAATGAAGAGGTGGTCAGGAGTCTCTTTAGACCAGGCTAAATGAAGAGGTGGTCAGGAGTCTCAGTGTTTAGACCAGGCTAAATGAAGAGGTGGTCAGGAGTCTCAGTGTTTAGACCAGGCTAAATGAAGAGGTGGTCAGGAGTCTCAGTGATTAGACCAGGCTAAATGAAGAGGTGGTCAGGAGTCTCTTTAGACCAGGCTACATGAAGAGGTGGTCAGGAGTCTCAGTGTTTAGACCAGGCTAAATGAAGAGCTGGTCAGGAGCCTCAGTGTTTAGACCAGGCTAAATGAAGAGGTGGTCAGGAGTCTCTTTAGACCAGGTTAAATGAAGAGGTGGTCAGGAGTCTCAGTGTTTAGACCAGGCTAAATGAAGAGGTGGTCAGGAGTCTCTTTAGACCAGGCTACATAAAGAGGTGGTCAGGAGTCTCAGTGTTTAGACCAGGCTAAATGAAGAGGTGGTCAGGAGTCTCAGTGTTTAGACCAGGCTAAATGAAGAGGTGGTCAGGAGTCTCAGTGATTAGACCAGGCTAAATGAAGAGGTGGTCAGGAGTCTCTTTAGACCAGGCTACATAAAGAGGTGGTCAGGAGTCTCAGTGTTTAGACCAGGCTAAATGAAGAGGTGGTCAGGAGTCTCTTTAGACCAGGCTACATGAAGAGGTGGTCAGGAGTCTCAGTGTTTAGACCAGGCTAAATGAAGAGGTGGTCAGGAGTCTCAGTGTTTAGACCAGGCTAAATTAAGAGGTGGTCAGGAGTCTCAGTGTTTAGTCTAGGCTAAATGAAGAGGTGGTCAGGAGTGTCAGTGTTTAGACCAGGCTAAATGAAGAGGTGGTCAGGAGTCTCAGTGTTTAGATCAGGTTAAATGAAGAGGTGGTAAGGAGTGTCAGTGTTTAGACCAGGCTAAATGAGGAGGTGGTCAGGAGTCTCAGTGTTTAGACCAGGCTAAATGAAGAGGTGGTCAGGAGTCTCAGTGTTTAGACCAGGCTAAATGAAGAGGTGGTCAGGAGTCTCAGTGTTTAGACCAGGCTAAATGAAGAGGTGGTCATGAGTCTCAGTGTTTAGACCAGGCTAAATGAACAGGTGGTCAGGAGTCTCAGTGTTTAGACCAGGTTAAATGAAGAGGTGGTCAGGAGTCTCAGTGTTTAGACCAGGCTAAATGAAGAGGTGGTCAGGAGTCTCTTTAGAACAGGCTAAATGAAGAGGTGGTCAGAAGTCTCAGTGTTTAGACCAGGCTAAATGAAGAGGTGGTCAGGAGTCTCAGTGTTTAGACCAGGCTAAATGAAGAGGTGGTCAGGAGTCTCTTTAGACCAGGCTAAATGAAGAGGTGGTCAGGAGTCTCAGTGTTTAGACCAGGCTAAATGAAGAGGTGGTCAGGAGTCTCAGTGTTTAGACCGGGCTAAATGAAGAGGTGGTCAGGAGTCTCAGTGTTTAGACCAGGCTAAATGAAGAGGTGGTCATGAGTCTCAGTGTTTAGACCAGGCTAAATGAACAGGTGGTCAGGAGTCTCAGTGTTTAGACCAGGTTAAATGAAGAGGTGGTCAGGAGTCTCAGTGTTTAGACCAGGCTAAATGAAGAGGTGGTCAGGAGTCTCTTTAGAACAGGCTAAATGAAGAGGTGGTCAGAAGTCTCAGTGTTTAGACCAGGCTAAATGAACAGGTGGTCAGGAGTCTCAGTGTTTAGACCAGGCTAAATGAAGAGGTGGTCAGGAGTCTCTTTAGAACAGGCTAAATGAAGAGGTGGTCATAAGTCTCAGTGTTTAGACCAGGCTAAATGAAGAGGTGGTCAGGAGTCTCAGTGTTTAGACCAGGCTAAATGAAGAGGTGGTCAGGAGTCTCTTTAGACCAGGCTAAATGAAGAGGTGGTCAGGAGTCTCAGTGTTTAGACCAGGCTAAATGAAGAGGTGGTCAGGAGTCTCAGTGTTTAGACCAGGCTAAATGAAGAGGTGGTCAGGAGTCTCAGTGATTAGACCAGGCTAAATGAAGAGGTGGTCAGGAGTCTCTTTAGACCAGGCTACATGAAGAGGTGGTCAGGAGTCTCAGTGTTTAGACCAGGCTAAATGAAGAGCTGGTCAGGAGCCTCAGTGTTTAGACCAGGCTAAATGAAGAGGTGGTCAGGAGTCTCTTTAGACCAGGTTAAATGAAGAGGTGGTCAGGAGTCTCAGTGTTTAGACCAGGCTAAATGAAGAGGTGGTCAGGAGTCTCTTTAGACCAGGCTACATAAAGAGGTGGTCAGGAGTCTCAGTGTTTAGACCAGGCTAAATGAAGAGGTGGTCAGGAGTCTCAGTGTTTAGACCAGGCTAAATGAAGAGGTGGTCAGGAGTCTCAGTGATTAGACCAGGCTAAATGAAGAGGTGGTCAGGAGTCTCTTTAGACCAGGCTACATAAAGAGGTGGTCAGGAGTCTCAGTGTTTAGACCAGGCTAAATGAAGAGGTGGTCAGGAGTCTCTTTAGACCAGGCTACATGAAGAGGTGGTCAGGAGTCTCAGTGTTTAGACCAGGCTAAATGAAGAGGTGGTCAGGAGTCTCAGTGTTTAGACCAGGCTAAATTAAGAGGTGGTCAGGAGTCTCAGTGTTTAGTCTAGGCTAAATGAAGAGGTGGTCAGGAGTGTCAGTGTTTAGACCAGGCTAAATGAAGAGGTGGTCAGGAGTCTCAGTGTTTAGATCAGGTTAAATGAAGAGGTGGTAAGGAGTGTCAGTGTTTAGACCAGGCTAAATGAGGAGGTGGTCAGGAGTCTCAGTGTTTAGACCAGGCTAAATGAAGAGGTGGTCAGGAGTCTCAGTGTTTAGACCAGGCTAAATGAAGAGGTGGTCAGGAGTCTCAGTGTTTAGACCAGGCTAAATGAAGAGGTGGTCATGAGTCTCAGTGTTTAGACCAGGCTAAATGAACAGGTGGTCAGGAGTCTCAGTGTTTAGACCAGGTTAAATGAAGAGGTGGTCAGGAGTCTCAGTGTTTAGACCAGGCTAAATGAAGAGGTGGTCAGGAGTCTCTTTAGAACAGGCTAAATGAAGAGGTGGTCAGAAGTCTCAGTGTTTAGACCAGGCTAAATGAAGAGGTGGTCAGGAGTCTCAGTGTTTAGACCAGGCTAAATGAAGAGATGGTCAGGAGTCTCTTTAGACCAGGCTAAATGAAGAGGTGGTCAGGAGTCACAGTGTTTAGACCAGGCTAAATGAAGAGGTGGTCAGGAGTCTCAGTGTTTAGACCGGGCTAAATGAAGAGGTGGTCAGGAGTCTCAGTGTTTAGACCAGGCTAAATGAAGAGGTGATCATGAGTCTCAGTGTTTAGACCAGGCTAAATGAACAGGTGGTCAGGAGTCTCAGTGTTTAGACCAGGTTAAATGAAGAGGTGGTCAGGAGTCTCAGTGTTTAGACCAGGCTAAATGAAGAGGTGGTCAGGAGTCTCTTTAGACCAGGCTAAATGAACAGGTGGTCAGGAGTCTCAGTGTTTAGACCAGGCTAAATGAAGAGGTGGTCAGGAGTCTCAGTGTTTAGACCAGGCTAAATGAAGAGGTGGTCAGGAGTCTCAGTGTTTAGACCAGGCTAAATGAACAGGTGGTCAGGAGTCTCAGTGTTTAGACCAGGTTAAATGAAGAGGTGGTCAGGAGTCTCAGTGTTTAGACCAGGCTAAATGAAGAGGTGGTCAGGAGTCTCTTTAGAACAGGCTAAATGAAGAGGTGGTCAGAAGTCTCAGTGTTTAGACCAGGCTAAATGAAGAGGTGGTCAGGAGTCTCAGTGTTTAGACCAGGCTAAATGAAGAGGTGGTCAGGAGTCTCTTTAGACCAGGCTAAATGAAGAGGTGGTCAGGAGTCTCAGTGTTTAGACCAGGCTAAATGAAGAGGTGGTCAGGAGTCTCAGTGTTTAGACCAGGCTAAATGAAGAGCTGGTCAGGAGTCTCAGTGTTTAGACCAGGCTAAATGAAGAGGTGGTCATGAGTCTCAGTGTTTAGACCAGGCTAAATGAACAAGTGGTCAGGAGTCTCAGTGTTTAGACCAGGTTAAATGAAGAGGTGGTCAGGAGTCTCAGTGTTTAGACCAGGCTAAATGAAGAGGTGGTCAGGAGTCTCTTTAGACCAGGCTAAATGAACAGGTGGTCAGGAGTCTCAGTGTTTAGACCAGGCTAAATGAAGAGGTGGTCAGGAGTCTCAGTGTTTAGACCAGGCTAAATGAAGAGGTGGTCAGGAGTCTCAGTGTTTAGACCAGGCTAAATGAAGAGGTGGTCATGAGTCTCAGTGTTTAGACCAGGCTAAATGAAGAGGTGGTCAGGAGTCTCAGTGTTTAGACCAGGTTAAATGAAGAGGTGGTCAGGAGTCTCAGTGTTTAGACCAGGCTAAATGAAGAGGTGGTCAGGAGTCTCTTTAGAACAGGCTAAATGAAGAGGTGGTCAGAAGTCTCAGTGTTTAGACCAGGCTAAATGAAGAGGTGGTCAGGAGTCTCAGTGTTTAGACCAGGCTAAATGAAGAGGTGGTCAGGAGTCTCTTTAGACCAGGCTAAATGAAGAGGTGGTCAGGAGTCTCTTTAGACCAGGCTAAATGAAGAGGTGGTCAGGAGTCTCAGTGTTTAGACCAGGCTAAATGAAGAGGTGGTCAGGAGTCTCAGTGTTTAGACCAGGCTAAATGAAGAGGTGGTCAGGAGTCTCAGTGTTTAGACCAGGCTAAATGAAGAGGTGGTCAGGAGTCTCAGTGATTAGACCAGGCTAAATGAAGAGGTGGTCAGGAGTCTCTTTAGACCAGGCTACATGAAGAGGTGGTCAGGAGTCTCAGTGTTTAGACCAGGCTAAATGAAGAGCTGGTCAGGAGCCTCAGTGTTTAGACCAGGCTAAATGAAGAGGTGGTCAGGAGTCTCTTTAGACCAGGTTAAATGAAGAGGTGGTCAGGAGTCTCAGTGTTTAGACCAGGCTAAATGAAGAGGTGGTCAGGAGTCTCTTTAGACCAGGCTACATAAAGAGGTGGTCAGGAGTCTCAGTGTTTAGACCAGGCTAAATGAAGAGGTGGTCAGGAGTCTCAGTGTTTAGACCAGGCTAAATGAAGAGGTGGTCAGGAGTCTCAGTGATTAGACCAGGCTAAATGAAGAGGTGGTCAGGAGTCTCTTTAGACCAGGCTACATAAAGAGGTGGTCAGGAGTCTCAGTGTTTAGACCAGGCTAAATGAAGAGGTGGTCAGGAGTCTCAGTGTTTAGACCAGGCTAAATGAAGAGGTGGTCAGGAGTCTCAGTGTTTAGACCAGGCTAAATGAAGAGGTGGTCAGGAGTCTCAGTGTTTAGACCAGGCTAAATGAAGAGGTGGTCAGGAGTCTCAGTGTTTAGACCAGGCTAAATGAAGAGGTGGTCAGGAGTCTCAGTGTTTAGACCAGGCTAAATGAAGAGGTGGTCAGGAGTCTCAGTGTTTAGACCAGGCTAAATGAAGAGGTGGTCAGGAGTCTCAGTGTTTAGACCAGGCTAAATGAAGAGGTGGTCAGGAGTCTCAGTGTTTAGACCAGGCTAAATGAAGAGGTGGTCAGGAGTCTCAGTGTTTAGACCAGGCTAAATGAAGAGGTGGTCAGGAGTCTCAGTGTTTAGACCAGGCTAAATGAAGAGGTGGTCAGGAGTCTCAGTGTTTAGACCAGGCTAAATGAAGAGGTGGTCAGGAGTCTCAGTGTTTAGACCAGGCTAAATGAAGAGGTGGTCAGGAGTCTCAGTGTTTAGACCAGGCTAAATGAAGAGGTGGTCAGGAGTCTCAGTGTTTAGACCAGGCTAAATGAAGAGGTGGTCAGGAGTCTCAGTGTTTAGACCAGGCTAAATGAAGAGGTGGTCAGGAGTCTCTTTAGACCAGGCTAAATGAAGAGGTGGTCAGGAGTCTCAGTGTTTAGACCAGGCTAAATGAAGAGGTGGTCAGGAGTCTCAGTGTTTAGACCAGGCTAAATGAAGAGGTGGTCAGGAGTCTCAGTGTTTAGACCAGGCTAAATGAAGAGGTGGTCATGAGTCTCAGTGTTTAGACCAGGCTAAATGAACAGGTGGTCAGGAGTCTCAGTGTTTAGACCAGGTTAAATGAAGAGGTGGTCAGGAGTCTCAGTGTTTAGACCAGGCTAAATGAAGAGGTGGTCAGGAGTCTCTTTAGACCAGGCTAAATGAACAGGTGGTCAGGAGTCTCAGTGTTTAGACCAGGCTAAATGAAGAGGTGGTCAGGAGTCTCAGTGTTTAGACCAGGCTAAATGAAGAGGTGGTCAGGAGTCTCAGTGTTTAGACCAGGCTAAATGAAGAGGTGGTCAGGAGTCTCTTTAGACCAGGCTAAATGAAGAGGTGGTCAGGCGTCTCAGTGTTTAGACCAGGCTAAATGAAGAGGTGGTCAGGAGTCTCAGTGTTTAGACCAGGCTAAATGAAGAGCTGGTCAGGAGTCTCAGTGTTTAGACCAGGCTAAATGAAGAGGTGGTCATGAGTCTCAGTGTTTAGACCAGGCTAAATGAACAAGTGGTCAGGAGTCTCAGTGTTTAGACCAGGTTAAATGAAGAGGTGGTCAGGAGTCTCAGTGTTTAGACCAGGCTAAGTGAAGAGGTGGTCAGGAGTCTCTTTAGACCAGGCTAAATGAACAGGTGGTCAGGAGTCTCAGTGTTTAGACCAGGCTAAATGAAGAGGTGGTCAGGAGTCTCAGTGTTTAGACCAGGCTAAATGAAGAGGTGGTCAGGAGTCTCAGTGTTTAGACCAGGCTAAATGAAGAGGTGGTCATGAGTCTCAGTGTTTAGACCAGGCTAAATGAAGAGGTGGTCAGGAGTCTCAGTGTTTAGACCAGGTTAAATGAAGAGGTGGTCAGGAGTCTCAGTGTTTAGACCAGGCTAAATGAAGAGGTGGTCAGGAGTCTCTTTAGAACAGGCTAAATGAAGAGGTGGTCAGAAGTCTCAGTGTTTAGACCAGGCTAAATGAAGAGGTGGTCAGGAGTCTCAGTGTTTAGACCAGGCTAAATGAAGAGGTGGTCAGGAGTCTCTTTAGACCAGGCTAAATGAAGAGGTGGTCAGGAGTCTCTTTAGACCAGGCTAAATGAAGAGGTGGTCAGGAGTCTCAGTGTTTAGACCAGGCTAAATGAAGAGGTGGTCAGGAGTCTCAGTGTTTAGACCAGGCTAAATGAAGAGGTGGTCAGGAGTCTCAGTGTTTAGACCAGGCTAAATGAAGAGGTGGTCATGAGTCTCAGTGTTTAGACCAGGCTAAATGAACAAGTGGTCAGGAGTCTCAGTGTTTAGACCAGGTTAAATGAAGAGGTGGTCAGGAGTCTCAGTGTTTAGACCAGGCTAAATGAAGAGGTGGTCAGGAGTCTCTTTAGACCAGGCTAAATGAACAGGTGGTCAGGAGTCTCAGTGTTTAGACCAGGCTAAATGAAGAGGTGGTCAGGAGTCTCAGTGTTTAGACCAGGCTAAATGAAGAGGTGGTCAGGAGTCTCAGTGTTTAGACCAGGCTAAATGAAGAGGTGGTCAGGAGTCTCTTTAGACCAGGCTAAATGAAGAGGTGGTCAGGAGTCTCAGTGTTTAGACCAGGTTAAATGAAGGGTCCAAGGTTAGTAGTCTGTGAACCAGTCTTTTAGTCTGTTTCAGATGTTAGACAAGGGCTAGTGAGTGGCGGTGTCAGGATGCTTAATGCAAGCCTGCAGCATACAGGTACACAGATACACTGGACACAGGACAGCCTGTAGGATATCAGGGCCTGCCGGCAGATCCTAAACAGATAGAAGACTGGACACAGGACAGCCTGTAGGTTATAAGGGCCTGCCGAGAGAAGACAGGGGAATTGACCAGTTCTCCCAGGCCTGCGGACCAGGGTTAGGGTTAGGGCCTGTGGACCAGGGTTAGGGTTAGGGTCTGTGGACCAGGGTTAGGGTTAGGGTCTGTAGACCAGGGTTAGGGTTAGGGTCTGTAGACCAGGGTTAGGGTTAGGGCCTGTGGACCAGGGTTAGGGTTAGGGCCTGTGGACCAGGGTTAGGGCTTGTAGACCAGGGTTAGGGTTAGGGCCTGTGGACCAGGGTTAGGGTTAGGGCCTGTAGACCAGGGTTAGGGTTAGGGCCTGTGGACCAGGGTTAGGGTTAGGGCCTGTGGACCAGGGTTAGGGTTAGGGCCTGTAGACCAGGGTTAGGGTCAGGGCCTGTGGACCAGGGTTATGTTTAGGGCCTGTGGACCAGGGTTAGGGTTAGGGCCTGTGGACCAGGGTTAGGGTTAGGGCCTGTAGACCAGGGTTAGGGTTAGGGCCTGTGGACCAGGGTTAGGGTTAGGGCCTGTGGACCAGGGTTAGGGTTAGGGCCTTTAGACCAGGGTTAGGGTCAGGGCCTGTGGACCAGGGTTAGGGTCAGGGCCTGTGGACCAGGGTTAGGGTTAGGGTTAGGGCCTGTAGACCAGGGTTAGGGTTAGGGCTTGTGGACCAGGGTTAGGGTTAGGGTCTGTAGACCAGGGTTAGGGTTAGGGTTAGGGTTAGGGCCTGTGGACCAGGGTTAGGGTTAGGGCCTGTAGACCAGGGTTAGGGTTAGGGCCTGTGGACCAGGGTTAGGGTTAGGGCCTGTGGACCAGGGTTAGGGTTAGGGCCTGTGGACCAGGGTTAGGGTTAGGGCCTGTGGACCAGGGTTAGGGTTAGGGCCTGTGGACCAGGGTTAGGGTTAGGGCCTGTAGACCAGGGTTAGGGTTAGGTCCTGTGGACCAGGGTTTGGGTCAGGGCCTGTGGACCAGGGTTAGGGTTAGGGCCTGTAGACCAGGGTTAGGGTTAGGGCCTGTGGACCAGGGTTAGGGTCAGGGCCTGTGGACCAGGGTTAGGGTTAGGGCCTGTAGACCAGGGTTAGGGTCAGGGCCTGTGGACCAGGGTTAGGGTTAAGGCCTGTGGACCAGGGTTAGGGTTAGGGCCTGTGGACCAGGGTTAGGGTCAGGGCCTGTGGACCAGGGTTAAGGTTAGGGCCTGTAGACCAGGGTTAGGGCCTGTGGACCAGGGTTAGGGTTAGGGCCTGTGGACCAGGGTTAGGGTTAGGGCCTGTAGACCAGGGTTAGGGTTAGGGCCTGTAGACCAGGGTTAGGGTTAGGGCCTGTGGACCAATGTTAAGGTTAGGGCCTGTAGACCAGGGTTAGGGTTAGGGCCTGTGGACCAGGGTTAGGATTAGGGCCTGTGGACCAGGGTTAGGGTTAGGGCCTGTGGACCAGGGTTAGGGTTAGGGCCTGTGGACCAGGGTTAGGGCCTGTAGACCAGGGTTAGGGTTAGGGCCTGTGGACCAGGGTTAGGGTTAGGGCCTGTGGACCAGGGTTAGGGTCTGTGGACCAGGGTTAGGGTTAGGGCCTGTAGATCTGGAAGATTGACCATTGTTAGGGTTAACAGAACTGTCCATCTAAAGCACATCGCTCAGGGCTTTGTGTCTATAGTTAATAGCATGGCTATAGTGTATGTAAATGTATGTTATTCATATAGAACTGTCCATATTCTGCCCTCGCAAAAGAGTCCCCTTCTTAAGCATAGCAGATAGACAGCTACTGTAGTGTTGAAGGATGATTTATGAAGCCACCGCTTCGTAGGTACAGTAATAGTGACTGAAATGAGTCAAACTGAAATATAGAAAGAAAATAACTATGAGTATGACTTATTGTATGCTAGCTGATTACTAGGCTTCATTCTCAATAACAACACAGTATGACTTATTGTATGCTAGCTGATTACTAGGCTTCATTCTCAATAATAACACAGCATGTATCTGTATACATGTTCATAAACACAGAAATATGCAACATTATGCATTAAATCAGATGTAAATAATTCCCCACAACATGACAAGATCAAATGCACTGAACAGATATCCTTGCGGCTGTCAAGAAGATTCATCAATCTCATTAAAACGATCATCCGTACAAAATATCATCATGAATTGATACAAAATGATAGCAAGAAGGATAGAGTTTGATAACGTCTGCAGCTCCACGGTGTGACTTTCACCATTTTGGAATGTAAACAATTCTTCTTCTACAGGATTTAGCATATTAAACGAACAAAACACATCAACACAGGACAGTGGCCCACAAGTGGTCAACAATGGAATTACACGATAGCCTAAAGGAACTCAAATCCAACTACAGGGGCCAGAACTGTCCATCTAAAGCACATCGCTCAGGGCTTCGTGTCTATAATTAATAGCATGGCTATAGTGTATGTATCTTATGCATATAGAACTGTCCATCTAAAGCATTTTTATGGAATTGTCAACTTAAAACATGGTATAAAATTGTCTTCATGAAGCATGGTATAGAATTGTCCTCAAACTGCATGGTATAGAATTGTCCTTATACAGCATGGCATAGAATTGTCCTCATAAAGCATAACCTAGAATAGTCCTCATAAAGCATAACCTAGAATAGTCCTCATAAAGCATAACCTAGAATAGTCCTCATTAAGCATAACCTAGAATAGTCCTCACAAAGCATAACCTAGAATAGTCCTCATAAAGCATAACCTAGAATAGTCCTCATAGAGCATAACCTAGAATAGTCCTCATAAAGCATAACCTGGAATAGTCCCCATAAAGCATAACCTAGAATAGTCCTCATAAAGCATAACCTGGAATAGTCCTCATAAAGCATAACCTAGAATAGTCCTCATAAAGCATAACCTAGAATAGTCCTCATAAACCAGGGCATAGAATTCAACACACAACACAGGAACAACAGCAGTAGTCTTCTCTGCACATAAATGGTTATGTACAGCATCACACCAGTTTAATACCATAACTGTTGTTAATGATATGATGGAAATATCAGAACCACGCATTGACCTCATAAAAATAAGGATTCTTTATTTACATACATTTTACAAATGTGAAGTAATCATTTTATGCAAAGTGTGCAATTCCAGTTGTAATGAGACATTGATATGAAAGCTTTATACTATGGAAATGATAATTATTACCGTCATAACTGATGATATCAGCAGAGGAAGGACAGAATGTGGTGGTCTAGAACAAAGGGCTTCCTAAAGCTGTTCAGCTAATCCTCAGTGACAGTGAATAAAGCTTTCATTTATACCTAATCACATCATGTAAGACATGGCCAGTTGCCTGGCTGGATGCAGGGAGACAGCAGGGCCATAAGACAGATTCCTCAGAGAGCTCCTCTCACCTCTCATAACCATGAAGACACCACTGCCACTCCGTCTCCATTCCTACGTTCTGATGAGAGATCATTATGAAACTGGTAACAGTCTCTGGCTGTGCTGTGTTACCATAATGTTTCTGTGTAATACAGTATGTTGTTACCATAATGTTTCTGTGTAATACAGTATGTTGTTACCATAATGTTTCTGTGTAATACAGTATGTTACCATAATGTTTCTATGTAATACAGTATGTTACCATAATGTTTCTGTGTAATACAGTATGTTACCATAATGTTTCTGTGTAATACAGTATGTTACCATAATGTTTCTGTGTAATACAGTGTTACCATAATGTTTCTGTGTAATACAGTATGTTACCATAATGTTTCTGTGTAATACAGTATGTTACCATAATGTTTCTGTGTAATACAGTATGTTACCATAATGTTTCTGTGTAATACAGTATGTTGTTACCATAATGTTTCTGTGTAATACAGTATGTTGTTACCATAATGTTTCTGTGTAATACAGTATGTTACCATAATGTTTCTATGTAATACAGTATGTTACCATAATGTTTCTGTGTAATACAGTATGTTATCATAATGTTTCTGTGTAATACAGTATGTTACCATAATGTTTCTGTGTAATACAGTGTTACCATAATGTTTCTGTGTAATACAGTATGTTACCATAATGTTTCTGTGTAATACAGTATGTTACCATAATGTTTCTGTGTAATACAGTATGTTACCATAATGTTTCTGTGTAATACAGTATGTTACCATAATGTTTCTGTGTAATACAGTATGGTACCATAATGTTTCTGTGTAATACAGTATGTTACCATAATGTTTCTGTGTAATACAGTATGTTACCATAATGTTTCTGTGTAATACAGTATGTTACCATAATGTTTCTGTGTAATACAGTATGTTACCATTATGTTTCTGTGTAATACAGTATGTTACCATAATGTTTCTGTGTAATACAGTATGTTGTTACCATAATGTTTCTGTGTAATACAGTATGTTACCATAATGTTTCTGTGTAATACAGTATGTTACCATAATGTTTCTGTGTAATACAGTATGGTACCATAATGTTTCTGTGTAATACAGTATGTTACCATAATGTTTCTGTGTAATACAGTATGTTACCATAATGTTTCTGTGTAATACAGTATGTTACCAAAATGTTTCTGTGTAATACAGTATGTTACCATAATGTTTCTGTGTAATACAGTATGTTACCATAATGTTTCTGTGTAATACTGTATGTTACCATAATGTTTCTG
Organism: Coregonus ussuriensis; assembly: GCA_031479575.1. Taxonomy (NCBI): domain Eukaryota; kingdom Metazoa; phylum Chordata; class Actinopteri; order Salmoniformes; family Salmonidae; genus Coregonus; species Coregonus ussuriensis. Next base: position 83,198,043 of record CM062500.1, read on the forward strand.
TGTAATACAGTATGTTACCATAATGTTTCTGTGTAATACAGTATGTTACCATAATGTTTCTGTGTAATACAGTATGTTACCATAATGTTTCTGTGTAATACAGTATGTTACCATAATGTTTCTGTGTAATACAGTATGTTGTTACCATAATGTTTCTGTGTAATACAGTATGTTACCATAATGTTTCTGTGTAATACAGTATGTTACCATAATGTTTCTGTGTAATACAGTATGTTACCATAATGTTTCTGTGTAATACAGTATGTTACCATAATGTTTCTGTGTAATACAGTATGTTACCATAATGTTTCTGTGTAATACAGTATGTTACCATAATGTTTCTGTGTAATACAGTATGTTACCATAATGTTTCTGTGTAATGCAGTATGTTGTTACCATAATGTTTATGTGTAATACAGTATGTTGTTACCACAATGTTTCTGTGTAATACAGTATGTTACCATAATGTTTCTGTGTAATACAGTATGCTGTTACCATAATGTTTATGTGTAATACAGTATGTTACCATAATGTTTCTGTGTAATACAGTATGTTATCATAATGTTTCTGTGTAATACAGTATGTTACCATAATGTTTCTGTGTAATACAGTATGTTACCATAATGTTTCTGCGTAATACAGTTTGTTGTTACCATAATGTTTCTGTGTAATAAAGTATGTTGTTACCATAATGTTTCTGTGTAATACAGTATGTTACCATAATGTTTCTGTGTAATACAGTATGTTACCATAATGTTTCTGTGTAATAAAGTATGTTGTTACCATAATGTTTCTGTGTAATACAGTATGTTGTTACCATAATGTTTCTGTGTAATACAGTATGTTACCATAATGTTTCTGTGTAATACAGTATGTTGTTACCATAATGTTTCTGTGTAATACAGTATGTTACCATAATGTTTCTGTGTAATACAGTATGTTACCATAATGTTTCTGTGTAATACAGTATGTTACCATAATGTTTCTGTGTAATACAGTATGTTACCACAATGTTTCTGTGTAATACAGTATGTTGTTACCATAATGTTTCTGTGTAATACAGTATGTTACCATAATGTTTCTGTGTAATACTGTATGTTGTTACCATAATGTTTCTGTGTAATACAGTATGTTACCATAATGTTTCTGTGTAATATAGTATGTTACCATAATGTTTCTGTGTAATACAGTATGTTACCATAATGTTTCTGTGTAATACAGTATGTTACCACAATGTTTCTGTGTAATACAGTATGTTGTTACCATAATGTTTCTGTGTAATACAGTATGTTACCATAATGTTTCTGTGTATTACAGTATGTTGTTACCATAATGTTTCTGTGTAATACAGTATGTTGTTACCATAATGTTTCTGTGTAATACAGTATGTTACCATAATGTTTCTGTGTAATACAGTATGTTACCATAATGTTTCTGTGTAATACAGTATGTTGTTACCATGTTGTTACCATATAGTACATTAAGTGGTCATGTACAGTAATTTGTTTTGAAATAATCGGATGATTCCTTCATGAATGCAATCAGTGCATTATAATTTTTTTTATTAAGAGGTTAATTAATACATCAATAGAATTCATAGAACATCACCCAGATGTAGTTTTTTCTTTAAAGAGTTAAGTGGTTAATAATCCCCTGACTGACTGACAGAGATCAGTACTATCTACAGCAGCAGATAAGCCATTCATTGACATGAAGATGTATGAAGTGATGTGTCTGTGTTGTCCTTAGTAGAGTAGCTATATTTACAATGTGACAGTTCTGTCTTTCTATTCTCCCCTTAGTTTTAATGGTGCCAGGGAGTTGTATTGTCAACGTCCAAAATAACACCACATTCCCTACTTAGTGCACTGATGTTGCTTCCTCTGAACACCCAACAGTAGGTAAGTATGTAGGGAATATGGGGCCGTCTGGGACACACCCTGAAGGCCCTGTCAGCCATAACAACCCAGTTTACTCTGCTACATTTCATTCTCCCAGATTGACACCGCTTTCAAAGTCCTCTCAGGAAATATTTTCACTTGTATGGATTTCTAATGACTTGGCTAAGCTCACGTTAAGAGAAAGGAGACTCTGGTATCGTTTCATATTTCCACAGTACAATAGCACAGAGCTGTTCCAGTGAGTGAGAAATTAATTAGTTTAAATCCATTCTCAGAACCTGAAGTGAGATGGAGGTCACAGTTGTCACTTTCAACTTTACACTGAGAACGCTGTGGATGATGCATACAATATGAGGAGGAATGCATTACCACACAATGAGAAAAATGCATATATTATCTATCTGAAGAGGATCCATACATTATCTATCTGAAGAGGATCCTTACATTATCTATCTGAAGAGGATCCATACATTATCTGTCTGAAGAGGATCCATACATTATCTACCTGAAGAGAATCCATACATTATCTATCTGAAGAGAATCCATACATTATCTATCCGAAGAGGATCCATACATTATCTGTCTGAAGAGGACCCATACATTATCTACATGAAGAGAATCCATACATTATCTATCTGAAGCGGGTCAATACATTATCTACCTGAAGAGGATCCATACATTATCTGTCTGAAGAGGATCCATACATTATCTCACCTGAGTAGAATGCCTACATCTACAAGATTCAACAACTGAGAGATAAACTAAACAAGTTCCACAGACATGGAATAATGTGTCCCTGAACAAAGGGGGGGTCGAAATCAAAAGTAACAGTCAGTATCTGGTGTGGCCACCAGCTGCATTAAGTACTGCAGTGCATCTACTCCTCATGGACTGCACCAGGGAATGGCCCTAGCCCTCACCCTCCGATCCAACAGGTCCCAGACATGCTCAATGGGATTGAGATCCGGGCTCTTCGCTGGCCATGGCAGAACACTGACATTCCTGTCTTGCAGGAAATCACGCACAGAACGAGCAGTATGGCTGGTGGCATTGTCATGCTGTAGGGTCATGTCATGATGAGCCTGCAGGAAGGGTACCACATGATGGAGGAGGATGTCTTCCCTGTAACGCACAGCGTTGAGATTGCCTGCAATGACAACACTTTCAATCCAATGTTGCTGTGACACACCGCCCCAGACCATGACGGACCCTCCACCTCCAAATCGATCCCGCTCCAGAGTACAGGCCTCGGTGTAACGCTCATTCCTTCGACAATAAACGCGGATCCGACCATCACTCCTGGTGAGACAAAACCGCGACCAGTCCTGTCTGCGAAGGTGGGTTTGTGCCCAAAGGCGACGTTGCCGGTGATGTCTGGTGAGGACCTGCCTTACAACAGGCCTACAAGCAAGTAGGCCTGTTGTAAGGAACTCAAGTACTACAGGCAATGTGTTGATAGAACTTTGGTAGCGTTTTCCTCAGATTTGCTTTGTTAAAGTCCCCAGCTACAATAAATGTGGCATCAGGTTATGCACAAAGTCCAGTGTAGTTGGCAATAGAATGGCCTTACTGAAGAGCTCAGTGACATTCAACGTGGCACCGTCATAGGATACCACTTATCCAACAAGTCAGTTCGTCAAATTTCTGCCCTGCTAGAGCTGCCCCGGTCAACTGTAAGTGCTGTTATTGTGAAGTGGAAACGTCTAGGAGCAATAACGGCTCAGTCGCGAAGTGGTAGGCCACACAAGCTCACAGAACGGCACCGCCGAGTGCTGAAGAGCGTAGCGTGTAAAAATCGTCTGTCCGCGGTTGCAACACTCACTACTGAGTTCCAAACTGCCTCTGGAAGCAACGTCAGCACAACTATTTGTCGGGAGCTTCAGCTGTCATTTGTTTTTCCCATTGTAAAGCATGGAGGAGGAGGTGTTATGGTATGGGGGTGCTTTGCTGGTGACACTGTCTGTGATTTATATAGAATTCAAGGCACACTTAACCAGCATGGCTAACACAGCATTCTGCAGCGATACACCATCCCATCTGGTTTGGGCTTAGTGGGAATATCATTTGTTTTTCAACAGGACAATGACCTAACACACCTCCAGGCTGTATAAGGGCTATTTGACCAAGAAGGAGAGTGATGGAGTGCTGCATCAGATGACCTGGCCTCCACAATCACCAAACCTCAACCCAATTGAGATGGTTTGTGATGAGTCGGACCGCAGAGTGAAGGAAAAGCAGCCAACAAGTGCTCAGCATATGTGGGAAGTCCTTCAAGACTGTTGGAAAAGCATTCCAGGTGAAGCTGGTTGAGAGAATGCCAAGAGTGTGCAACGCTGTCATCAAAGCAAAGGGTGGCTATTTGAAGAATCTCAAATCTCAAATATATTTGTATTTATTTTACACTTTTTTGGTTACAACATGATTCCATGTTTATTATTTAATAGTTTTGATGTCTTCACTATTATTCTACAATGTAGAAAATAGTCAAAATAAAGAATGAGTAGGTGTTCTTAAACTTTTGACCGGTAGTGTAGCTCCACCACCTAGCTACACCACCTAGCTACAACTAGCTACACCTCCTAAATCCACCTAGATTAACCTATCTACTCCACCTAGCTACATCACCTAGCTACAACTAGCTAAACCTCCTAAATCCACCTAGATTAACCTATCTACTCCACCTAGCTACATCACCTAGTTCTACCTAGCTACACCTAGCTACCTCACCTAGCTACACCACCTAGTTCCAATTAGCTACATCTAGCTACACGACCTAGCTCCACCTAGCTACACCACCTAGTTCTACCTAGCTACACCTCACCTAGCTACACCACCTAGTTCCAGCTTGCTACACCTAGCTATACCTAGCTACACCAGTTAGCTACACATCCTAGCTCCACCTAGCTACTCCGCCTAGCTATACCACCTAGTTCCAATTAGCTACATCTAGCTACACGACCTAGCTCCACCTAGCTCCACCGCCTAGCTATATTGTATTTTTGTATGTAGCAACATGGTTGGAATACCATATATGTTATCAATATCCAGGCGGCCTTATTCTATACAAATATACAACAGGACCAAACTGGTGTTGTGTAGATTTCTACCTTCCCTGGACCGTATCTGGACTAAACTGGTGTTGTGTAGATTTGTCACACCCTGATCTGTTTCACCTGTCTTTGTGATTGTCTCCACCCCCATAAAGGTGTCGCATATCTTCCCCATTATCCCCGGTGTATTTATACCTGTGTTCTCTGTTTGTCTGTTGCCAGTTCGTTTTGTTTCGTCAAGCTTACCAGCGTTTTTCCCCTTGCTCCTGTCTTTCTCATGTTCCTGTTTTCTAGTTTTCCCGATTTTGACCATTCTGCCTGCCCTGACCCGGATCTCGACTCACTCATCGCCTTGACCATTCGGATCAATGGGCGACTATGGGAACGAAGGAAGGAGAGGAGGTCTGGTTCCACCTCGCCTCCAAGGCATCCCGGAAGTCCCCAGACGGCTGCGTTGCCGTGAGAACCCGAGGCTACCCGAGTTCCCCCGAGAGTCTCCGAAGTCTGCCGATTCACCTCTTCCCGAGCCGATGCAACTAGGCAGAGCAAGGCTGTCTCCAGCCGAACGGCAAAACAGGCTTCACAGGAAGAGTTGCCTGTATTGCGGGACTACTGGTCATTTTGTGTCCACCTGTCCACTAAAAGACCAGACTCACCAGTTGGTGCGAGTACTCTGGTGGGCCATACGGATAACTTTTCCTCTCCCCTTACTCCCTTTCATGCCATCTTGCTGTGGGGGAACCAGTCTAAATCTCTCCATGTACTCATCGACTCTGGAGCCGATGAGAGCTTTATGGACGCTACACTGGCATCCGAGCTGGGCATCCCCACTCAGCCCCTCTCCATTCCCATGGATGTTAGAGTACTGGACGGGCGCTCTATAGGCTGGGTCACCCACAATACCACCCCCATCAACCTACGAGTATCAGGGAACCACAGCGAGACGATCCAATTCCTGCTAATTAAGTCTCCTCAGGTTCCTGTGGTATTGGATTTCTCTTGGCACCAGCAACACAACACCTTTATTGACTGGTCTACTGGTGCCATCATGGGCTGGAGTCCGTTCTATCACGCTCATTGCCTGAAGGCAGTGCAGCCTGCCCTGGGATGTCTTCCTGGGAGCTCTGAAGTTGCCTCGGACCTCTCCGCCATTCCCGTGGAGTACCAGGACATCCGGGAGGTGTTCAGTAAGGCCCGGACCACTTCGCTTCCGCCGCTCCGACCCTACGACTGCGGAATCGACCTTCTCCCAGGCACCACTCCACCCCTGGGACGACTGTACTCACTGTCGGGTCCGGAGACCAAGGCTATGGAGACCTACATTGAGGACTCCCTGGTTGCCGGGTTCATCCGTCCTTCTGCCTCTACTGCCGGCGCAGGGTTCTTCTTTGTGGAGAAGAAGGACAAAACCATGCGCCCATGCATCGACTACTGGGGCCTCAAGTACATCACGGTGAAGACCCGCTACCCGCTACCACTCATCTCCTCGGCTATCAAGCCACTCCAGGGGGCCAACATGTTCTCCAAGCTGGACCTACAGAACGCCTACCACCTGGTGCGGATACGGGAGGGGGACAAGTGGAAGACTGCCTTCAACACGGCCAGCAGTCACGACGAGTATCTGGTCATGCCATTTGGCCGTACCAATGCTCCAGCTGTGTTCCAGGCCCTGGTTAATGATGTTCTCCGCGACATGTTGAACCGGTTCGTCTTTGTCTACCTTGACGACATCCTCGTCTTCACCCGCTCCGTCCAAGAACATGTGCTCCAAGTCCAACATGTCCTCCAACGCCTCCTGCAGAACAAGCTTTTTGTGAAAACAGAGAAATGTGAATTCCATCGCTCCACCATCCCCTTCCTGGGCTACATTATCACTGCAGGGAGTGTACAGATGGATCCCGGGATGGTGAGAGCGGTGGTGGATAGGCCCGAGCCTATGTCCAGAGTGCAGCTGCAACGTTTCCTGGGATTCACCATCTTTTATCGCTGCTTTATTCGGGGTTACAGGGGCTTTCCCCCTGTCTGCACTCACCTCTCCAAAGTTTCCATTCACATGGTCCCCAGCTGCTGACTGGGTGTTCCGGGACCTCAAACACCGTTTCACCACTGCTCCCATCTTGGTTCATCCTGACCCGTCCCGCCAATTCGTGGTGGAGACGATGACTCGGATGTTGGAGTGGGGGCGGTCCTGTCCCAGCGTTGGGCCCTGGACCTCAGCCCATCGCCTCAACACCATGGAGAGGAATTATGATGTGGGGAATCGTGAGCTTCTCGCAGTGAGGATGGTGTTGGAGGAGAAGGCCTCATCACTGAGTTTCAACGCCGGCACCCCGGTCAACCAGGTATACGCCCAGGTAGGACACCAGGTGACACCCCTAGAGGGGGGGGGGGGGGTACTGTCACCCCCTGATCTGTTTCAGCTGTCTTTGTGATTGTCTCCACCTCCCTCCAGGTGTCGCCCATCTTCCCCATTAACCCCAGTGTATTTATACCTGTGTTCTCTGTTTGTCTGTTGCCAGTTCATTTTGTTTCGTCAAGCCTACCAGCTTTTTTCCCTTTGCTCCTGTCTTTCTCAAGTTCCTGTTTTCTAGTTTTCCTAGTTTTGACCATCCTGCCTGCCCTGACCCTGAGCCTGCCTGCCGTTCAATACCTTGTCACACCACTCTGGATTACTGACCTCTGCCTGCCCTGACCCTGAGACTGCCTGCCGTTCTGTACCTTTTGGACTCTGATCTGGATTACTGACCTCTGCCTGCCCTTGACCTGTCGTTTGCCTGCCCCCTGTTTTTGTAATAAACTTGTGTTACTTCAACACTGTCTGCATCTGTGTCTTCTCCTGAAACGTGATAGATTTCTACCTTCCCTGGACCATATCTGGACCAAACTGGTGCTGTGTAGATGTCGACCTTCCCTGGACCATATCTGGACCAAACTGGTGCTGTGTAGATATCGACCAAACTGGTGCTGTGTAGATATCGACCTTCCCTGGACCATATCTGGACCAAACTGGTGCTGTGTAGATGTCGACCTTCCCTGGACCATATCTGGACCAAACTGGTGCTGTGTAGATGTCGACCTTCCCTGGACCATATCTGGACCAAACTGGTGCTGTGTAGATATCGACCTTCCCTGGACCATATCTGGACCAAACTGGTGCTGTGTAGATGTCGACCTTCCCTGGACCATATCTGGACCAAACTGGTGCTGTGTAGATATCGACCTTCCCTGGACCATATCTGGACCAAACTGGTGCTGTGTAGATGTCGACCTTCCCTGGACCATATCTGGACCAAACTGGTGCTGTGTAGATGTCGACCTTCCCTGAACCATATCTGGACCAAACTGGTGTTGTGTAGATGTCGACCTTCCCTGAACCATATCTGGACCAAACTGGTGCTGTGTAGATGTCGACCTTCCCTGGACCATATCTGGACCAAACTGGTGCTGTGTAGATGTCGACCTTCCCTGGACCTTCCCTGGACCTTCCCTGGACCTTCCCTGGACCATATCTGGACCAAACTGGTGCTGTGTAGATATCGACCTTCCCTGGACCATATCTGGACCAAACTGGTGCTGTGTAGATATCGACCTTCCCTGGACCATATCTGGACCAAACTGGTGCTGTGTAGATGTCGACCTTCCCTGGACCATATCTGGACCAAACTGGTGCTGTGTAGATGTCGACCTTCCCTGGACCTTCCCTGGACCATATCTGGACCAAACTGGTGCTGTGTAGATGTCGACCTTCCCTGGACCATATCTGGACCAAACTGGTGCTGTGTAGATGTCGACCTTCCCTGGACCTTCCCTGGAGCTTCCCTGGACCTTCCCTCGACCTTCCCTGGACCTTCCCTGAACCATATTAGTCTAATGTTGTAGTTTCTCTTCAGTCACTGACAGAACTTGAATGAGAACATTTAACATTGTCAGAAATATCAACATCAATGTATAGCTCTAAAGATTGAAAATACACAATGTGTCTCATTATGAGTGGGTAAATAGCTGTTTAATGTGTGTCATGAATATCAGTAAAACATTTTAAATGTCTCTCTTACTTAATATTTAAAGATCAATATTTGATATTTCCCAGTGGTATGACAACATACTTATCAAAAAGACCAGTGGTCCGTCTCCCCCTCTGCTCTCCCATTCACAGTAGTGCTGAAATCCCCTCACTTCTTCATTAAATCAGCTACACAGGCCAGAGAGGGTTTCCTCTTTTGACTTGCTTCATTCAGCCATTTTCAGTGAAGTTGATGGTTTGTCTCAAATGTATTTATCTTATGAATTTCTCTCATGTAAAAAAAAATGCATCCTATAATAATTTTTGGAAGTGTCACATTTGTACATTTTGCAAAAAACATTGAATGTTTTGTTTGAGTATTCTTTTTTGAGGTTGCGTTGCACCACCAACAAGGCAATATTATTATTTAATTCAATATATTACTTCATGATTCTAGTGCAATGAGTTAAGGAAGGCCTTAAATTCACAGAACTCCATTCGAGCCAGTTTAGTTTCCCTACATAGGGTAAGGCCTGGTATCCTAGCGCTGTAGACCGAGGTTTTAACACATGTCAGATTAAACGTGTCTCTCACGGTGTTACTCTTAAGTCTCTCCCGTCATAAACCAACTGTCAATTAAATAGTGGAAGCCAAGCCCGAGCCCCTAATGACGTTATTTAGATCGTGGTATGGACAAACATCAGAGTCTTTCCCGTTCCCGGTCCTTGATCAGAGCGAGCAGAGAACATCTCTCCCGACACCTTTATGAGTGGACAGGCCTTGGTATGACTTTGAAAGGTCGACACCACTTTGATGTGCTGTATTCTACACATCTGTACTGGATTTGTTTATAATTCTCTTTCCTTTTCCAACTGAACGGTATTTACGACGCGACCTTTATGGTAAATTAAACCAGTGAGAATGATCTGTTACATTTAGAAAAGGACCAAAGCAGTTATGTCATGAAGGAAACATTATATTTTAGTTTATCACTTAGCAGCTTTGAAACGGGAATATACACACACACTATGAAGATTAGGCTACCTAAGTGTATTTCCTAGGCCAATAATGTCAATATCATATTGGCAGCATCACACAAGTGACATATTCATAACCAATGGTAATCCATAAAGATTTGGTTGAGCCATTGAAAACAGCGTTTACCAGTTTAGCACTTGAGGCAGGTTATTGAAAGCGAGAAGGGGAAGGTAGCTTAGTGGTTAAGAGCGTTGTGCCAGTAACCGAAAGGTCGCTGGTTCTAATCCCCGAGCCGACTAGTTGAAAATCTGTCGATGTGCCCTTGAGCAATGCACTTAACCCTAATTGCTCCTGTAAGTCGCTCTGGATAAGAGCGTCTGCTAAATGACGTAAATGTAACTACGAACAATATGGCCACTCATAGAATGTGTCTTTATAGACAACATATCCAATCAGACGTTTAGAAGTATCTTTATTGTAAACATAACCCACCTAACTGGTAATACTGTTAAAGGATTCAACACATAGGCTATCATCTTCATTTGAGTAGGTGCTGTAAATATTTATTAATTATAAATGGCTATAATAACGCTTTCTACACGCAGGCTAAACTTGACGCTGTTATAAGGAAGAGCAGGTGTGCTTCAGAGATAAATGTTGTGGAAAATGACGTGTTAAATAGGATAAGGTATGGATATAGATGATGAATTATCTACAAATAAACTGCTTATTTGATTAATGCTATGGAGATGTTCTGAGATAGGCTCATCCCATCTGTCACCCAAATCAGCTCTAATGACACATTCATATATATAGCCCACTCCGAGGAGAAACTCTACGTTATTGTGATATATAGAGTAATGTATGATACTGTTAAGTAGACTACAGTTTATTCTAGAATACATAGGCTGTAGGCTTTTTGTAAAAACAGAGGATTTATCAGGTCAGCGGGCCGGTGTCAAGTTATTAAATTATAAGGGAACAAAGATCTAGGACTACATAATTATTAACATTGACTTGATAATTAATCATGACATAATTTGTAAGTCGCTCTGGATAAGAGCGTCTGCTAAATGACGTAAATGTAAATGTAAATAAATTCACCATTAATTCAATTATCGCAGGCGGGCTGTGTTTGTTGTGCGGAGCCTCTTTCACCTGATTCCGCTAAAACACACACAGAGGTGGTGGGATTATTTTCATGTTCAAAGGGGCTACTGCACTTCAGCAGAAACAATAAGTATTTTTATTGAGAACAAATGGTGCCATTTGAAGGGAGTAGAAAGAGGTAGAGAGAGAGGTAGAGAAAGGCTGGTAGTGAGAGGTAGATGGAGAGGCTGGGAGAGAGAGGTAGAGCGAGGTAGAGAGAGGCTGGGAGAGCGAGGTAGAGGGAGGTAGAGAGAGGTAGAGAGAGGCTGGGAGAGAGAGGTAGAGAGAGGTAGAGAGAGGCTGGGAGAGAGAGGTAGAGGGAGGTAGAGAGAGGTAGAGAGAGGCTGGGAGAGAGAGGTAGAGAGAGGTAGAGAGAGGCTGGGAGAGAGAGGTAGAGAGAGGCTGGGGGAGGCTGGGAGAGAGAGGTAGAGAGAGGTAGAGAGAGGCTGGGAGAGAGAGGTAGAGAGAGGCTGGGGGAGGCTGGGAGAGAGAGGTAGAGAGAGGTAGAGAGAGGTTGGGAGAGGCTGGGAGAGAGAGGTAGAGAGAGGCTGGGAGAGCAAGGTAGAGAGAGGTAGAGAGAGGTAGAGAGAGGCTGGGAGAGCGAGGTAGAGAGAGGTAGAGAGAGGTAGAGAGAGGCTGGGAGAGCGAGGTAGAGAGGTAGAGAGAGGTAGAGAGGTAGAGAGAGGTAGAGAGAGGTAGAGAGAGGCTGGGAGAGCGAGGTAGAGAGAGGTAGAGAGAGGTAGAGAGAGGTAGAGGTAGAGAGAGGTAGAGAGAGGCTGGGAGAGCGAGGTAGAGAGAGGTAGAGAGAGGTAGAGAGAGGCTGGGAGAGAGAGGTAGAGAGAGGCTGGTAGAGAGAGGTAGAGAGAGGCTGGGAGAGAGAGGTAGAGAGAGGCTGGGAGAGAGAGGTAGAGAGAGGCTGGGAGAGAGAGGTAGAGAGAGGTAGAGAGAGGCTGGGAGAGAGAGGTAGAGAGAGGCTGGGAGAGAGAGGTAGAGAGAGGTAGAGAGAGGCTGGGAGAGAGAGGTAGAGAGAGGTAGAGAGAGGCTGGGAGAGAGAGGTAGAGAGAGGCTGGTAGAGAGAGGTAGAGATAGGCTGGGAGAGAGAGGCCGTGGATAGGAGCAGGGCAGGCCTCGGTGGAAGGCAGCTCAGAGCCTCTCACCGTGGAAAGGAAAGCGCCTCTGGGTCTATTTGACAACAGTGAGATCCCTGGGGAGCCCACCTCACATTAAGTCTGCATTTCAATAAATCAGCCCTAATGAAAGTAAAGCGACTAGAGAGCGAGAGCGAGAGCGAGAGAGAATGGTCTGGAAGAGAGAGGGGTTGGGGGAGAGAGGGGGCGAGAGAGGGGCTGCTTGACTCCCCAATAGGCCTACAGACACCGGGCTGCTTGACTCCCCAATAGGCCTACAGACACCGGGCTGCTTGACTCTCCAATAGGCCTACAGACACCGGGCTGCTTGACTCCCCAATAGGCCTACAGACACCGGGCTGCTTGACTCCCCAATAGGCCTACAGACACCGGGCTGCTTGACTCCCCAATAGGCCTACAGACACCGGGCTGCTTGACTCCCCAATAGGCCTACAGACACCGGGCTGCTTGACTCCCCAATAGGCCTACAGACACCGGGCTGCTTGACTCCCCAATAGGCCTACAGACACCGGGCTGCTTGACTCCCCAATAGGCCTACAGACACCGGGCTGCTTGACTCCCCAATAGGCCTACAGACACCGGGCTGCTTGACTCCCCAATAGGCCTACAGACACCGGGCTGCTTGACTCCCCAATAGGCCTACAGACACCGGGCTGCTTGACTCCCCAATAGGCCTACAGACACCGGGCTGCTTGACTCCCCAATAGGCCTACAGACACCGGGCTACTTGACTCCCCAATAGGCCTACAGACACCGGGCTGCTTGACTCCCCAATAGGCCTACAGACACCGGGCTGCTTGACTCCCCAATAGGCCTACAGACACCGGGCTGCTTGACTCCCCAATAGGCCTACAGACACCGGGCTGCTTGACTCCCCAATAGGCCTACAGACACCGGGCTGCTTGACTCCCCAATAGGCCTACAGACACCGGGCTGCTTGACTCCCCAATAGGCCTACAGACACCGGGCTGCTTGACTCCCCAATAGGCCTACAGACACCGGGCTGCTTGACTCCCCAATAGGCCTACAGACACCGGGCTGCTTGACTCCCCAATAGGCCTACAGACACCGGGCTGCTTGACTCCCCAATAGGCCTACAGACACCGGGCCAGACATTAGGAAGTTGAGGCGGAAAGGAAAACTTTCTAGGTGAAGTGGCATCCCAAGAGACTCAATAACATTCACCTCAGAAGCCATGAAGAACGTACAGCTCTCTCACCGCTCTCTCACCGCTCTCTCACCGCTCTCTCACCGCTCTCTCACCGCTCTCTCACCGCTCTCTCACCGCTCTCTCACCGCCTCTCACCGCTCTCTCACCGCTCTCTCACCGCCTCTCACCGCCTCTCAGAGGACTGGCGAGGGAATAACCCAGACAGAAATTTAGGAAATACCGTAAAGCTCGGAGAGAAAAGAGCTGTCTAAACATACATTGTAACAGATATTTAAATGTTGGTGCTGCGCTTCGAAAAACATATTTCGTCAGCCTGATGGACGCGATGAAACAATAGTCCTACCAATTAATTGCATATTAATTTACATTTTTATCACACATATTTCAGTGTTGCTCACATTCCAGTTTTTTTTTAAAGTGTTCCAATTGTTACAACAACAGAATCTATATTCTGTCTTTGAAAATATTTCATAATTTGCCTCCTATTCAGATGAGGAAAACAGGTTGCAATTCCCCTTCTGGAAGTTATGCAAATAGCCTAAATAAAGCATTAGTAGGCTAATAATAATAATCATAATAATTCCCTTTGCCAAATAAAAACAAATAAACATATGAAAGGAAGATCAGCGAGGTATAGCCGGTCGGATGAATGCATGAGACAGACCATTGGAGCTTGCGGCTGGCTGTTTAGACTCCGCTTTATGGATGGTTTAATATCCGCCCGTAAAGAAGACCGACTGACCCGCATACTGACTGAGGCTGGGCCCGGGGGATCACTCCGCTGGGAACTCATCATACTGCTCCTAGAGCCGGATTAATCACACTGAAAAATAAACCCGGACAGCCACGGATATAAGTACATCATTTATATAATAATAACTATATCATTTATAATAAGCATATCATTTATCCCAACCAAGGTCACGAGTAGTCCCCGGATGGAGCTAAACGGCCATAAGAATGGGGTGAAAAGGCCCTTTAGAAACGGATAGGTGGTAAGCTTCTCTCCACTGTGCAGTCTCAAACAAACATATCAATTAATACAGGCTACGGCATTCCCAAAAGTCTTATCGTTTATACTTGATTAATAATGAGATTTTTAAAAGCAGTAGCCTAACCAAAGACAAAATACATTTTCATGCGACAATATGAAGGAGATGAATGAAATAATGAAAGCAGATTGAAATACAGAGGAAAACATTTTTAATTTGGTTTTCCTTTGAATAATAAATAGCACTACCTCGCCAGTATAACACAATAGCGCGTTTTATTTACAATAAGATATAAATTAGTAAAAACACTCTTGTTAACAAGATTGTGTAACTTTCAAATGCGTTTCAAATAAAAACGGGCATAATGTATTTACAAAACAATGTTCAGTGTCCTTTGCAATACAACTTGCATAAATTATAGGCAGCATTTTCCGTCATAAAAAAAATAAATATCAAATGTATTCCACTTAGATTCCTCAAGTTCATCACTCCCATCTCCAGACCTCATACATCCTTTACAAATAAAATACAGAAGGCCTTATATTATCTTCACATAAAGTATAAAATACCTAATATTATCTTCACATAAAGTATAATATACCTAATATTGTCTTCACATAATGTATAATGTACCTAATATTGTCTTTACATAAAGTATAATATACCTAATATTGTCTTCACATAAAGTATAATATACCTAATATTATCTTCACATAAAGTATAATAGACCTAATATTGTCTTCACATAAAGTATAATATACCGTGGCAATGAAGCAGATGCATCCTGAGAAATACCATCTTCCAAAATCATCACATAAAGCGGGACATCCACTGCACCAGTCAACGCACATCTCATGAAAACGAAAGTGAAATGATAGAATAAGTCAGGGTTAATTCATCCCCCAACCCTGAATCAGGTTTAATTAATCCTTCGGGCCTGTCTCTGAGGAGAACAGCTGTAGTGCTGCAGGCCAGGCGTCTTGTCTGAGGAGCAAGATGCTGCTCTTCACTTTCAGAGAAAGGTTAGTTAGGTTAATGTTAAGACCAGGGTGCAGGGGTGACGCCTACCTGTAGACCTGAATCTGAGCCAGAACATGACCTTTAGAACCTCACCTTTAGCCCACAGAGCTTGCCCTAAAGTCCTTCCAGGTTGTATTAAGTAAGAGCTGAAGTTGAAAAGGTAAAGGTCTCACATAACAAAAAGTGGCCCACCAGTCACTGATACTATAATATAAATTGCACAACTTGTTGTTAAAAATCAAACATGATGGTATCTAATTATTGTGAAAACCAATTATAAAACACAATCATTTGGTGTCCTTAATAGCCAATCTTCTTACCTTGCTAGGTAACGCTGTGTTCCTACTGTGTGAGCAGGTCTCAATAAGTTCTGTTAATAGAACCTCTGTTATGACAACAACATATCTCTGCTTATTGCCCTGAGAGACATTCTGACACACAGGCTGACATTACAGCTACCACCAACTCAGGCCTACGCTAGCACGGATAACACTGAGGCCTTCATAAGCCTTCTGGGAGTGAGCAATAGGTCTATGTTCTTTTAAAACATCACATATTCAGTAGAAGGCCAATGAAGTGAATTAAAATGCATAAAATAAAAGTCATTATTTTGAAACTATAATTGCACAAAAACACAATGTTTGTTGTATTTGTTGCATGTTACGTACCTTTCTTAGAGTATAAATGTGAGGGTCTGAACTGTTGTTCAACGTGGTTAGAGTTCGTTTTAAGCAGAGAGTCAGTGGTGTGTTTATGCATGGCGCTGACTTCAGCAGCAGTCTGTGTGAGTCCGTCGTTAGCAGCAGAGTTATACTGCAGAATCCCTTGACCCTGCAGCGAGCTGAAGTTGCCGTAGTTTGTGTAATTACTGTAAAACGGAGACGTGTAGTAGATGGGTCGTCCTAGGATGGAAGAGGCGGAGTACACAGTGCCAGGGACGGCCGGGGAAGGGGTGGAGGAGGTGGATGTTAAAAGACCGAGGGATGGGCAGGTCTGCCCCGGGTGATGCTGCTGCTGCTTCGGGTCTGAAGTAGCGATCTCCGCTAACGACCACAGTTTGGGTTTGACGGCTTGATTGTGAGGACCGGAAGACATTCGGTTGTCAAGACATGATTTGTTGTTGTTTTCCCGGTGGTGATGGCTTAAGACCGAGGCCTCGAGCCCTGTTAGTGGTGATGATGTCACGGCTTTAGGTGACAGGCTTCGGTGTCGTTCATCATTCTTCAGCTCGAGATCATCATCATCATCCTCACATTTGTCCTTAGTGTCTGACCCAGACTCACAGACCAGGTCCCTGATCCTACAGCTCACCTTATCCCCATCAGACTCCGCTGAACAAGAATGGTCTGTGAGGGTATCAACGTGCAAACTGATACCTGCAACAACAACAAAAAAGAGATTGAGACGAATAATTACCATATAATAGCCATGGCATTAGACATTATTATGATTCTTATTCTTATTCTTAATAATAATTATAATAATTAGGCCTCGTTCAGTTTTATGCCTGCCAATTGAAATGTGTCACTTATTTTCTGTCTGTGTCGACATGTCGTTAATAATCTGTGGATAACTGTCAAATAAATAAAGCCCGCCATGAATTCCCTGAACTATGCAGCTCGGGCTGTTGACTGGGTCATGGGCTGTGTCTGCTTTACCTTCATCCTCCGCTGACGTTTCACTGTTGTCAAGGTTCTTCTCCAAGCAGTCACCATTCCTCTCTCCGTCTCCATCATCCTCATCCTCACTCTTATTCCGGGGAGCCCACGTCATCTTGTTCTCCTTCTTCAGCCTCCTCCTGGCGTTGGCGAACCAGGTGGACACCTGCGTCAGGGTCATCTTAGTAATGATGGCCAACATGATCTTCTCTCCCTTGGTGGGGTAGGGGTTCTTCCTGTGCTCCTGTAGCCAGGCCTTCAGGGTGGCGGTGGCGTCTCGGGTCGCGTTCTTGCGGTAGGCCGGGTCGTTGAGCTGGTAGGGGTATCCCGGGCTACCGTACGGGTGGTAGCTGAGCGCCCCGGCCATGCCCTGAGTGTCGTAAGGAGAGCTCTGGAAAGGAACAATTATTAGTAAAGGTTTTGTTAGAATTTAGAATTTTGGTATTACATACTGAAACATTTAAAAACAAAATTAAACACAACAGGTTGTGTATTGTGGTTGTGTGTGTTGAGAGTTAACTTAATGTGTATTGTGAGTTGGGCCTATATAATGGTTGTATTACCCTGATCATTATCGGTTTGATTAATCGCATTGCATTATGCTAAATAAATGATTAATTATGCATCGTAATTGCACTAATTTCCAGTAATCACCGCCTAACTTCCTGCTTTTCTTTAGCTAGATTACTTTTGTTGTCAGAGAGAGAGACGTGTTAGCATATCATTGCTTTACAGCATCACAAATCCAATTAACTACCCAGTGGATGTGCACCTTTTTTAAAACGCTTCGAGACCCATGTCATTAGCATTGTAATTCATCTTTTAATGTTTAAATTTCACTGATTTAATTTAATATAAATACCAAGAATTTAAATTGTATATAGTTTGCGACTGTCAAAATGGAGAATAAACTTAATCTATTTTATTTCCCATTGGAAGGATATGATATTAGGCTATAGGCTAATTTCAATTAAGGCCATTGGCTTACATCATATTATTCTTTGTGATGGGCATTATTTCCTAAGTTAAGTCCACTCAATTAGCCATGTACTGTGTTAAACACGGCCTACGAATACACAGATAATATTTGCAATAAGAAGAAACAGAATATTCAATTTATCAATAAATAGCCTACAACCTTCACGCACGATAGACAATGTAATGTACCACTTGAATATGTATCGTTATGATAAATGCAATGCTTTCTACGAACAATGTTTATCCGTGCCAAACAGCTCGAATAAATAATGGTGTGCAGGATCTCGTTCATTTTACCCTTGAACTGTACAGCGCATTAGACCCACTCTGAAACCGTAGCTCTCTGCACGCTGCACGCAAATACTCTATGGTAGGCTACTAAATGCCAAAATTAGAGCGAATTATTTTCCACCTCCTGTATCGCTTTTATGCATACTGCCATAATTTGTCTAATACGAAAAAGTGGAAGTAGAGTACTTACCATGTAGGAAGGGAATCCCGTGGCAGGGTCTGTGGAGTATGGCACTGGGCTGGAGAAGCCGCTGGCTGAAGCCGTGAAGGCAGCAGCTGATCCGGGGTAAGGACTAAATGCTGATCCACTGGACGACCTGGCCAGCTCGTCGCTCCTCGGGGCGGCCAGGGCTGAAGCCCCGTAAGCCGGACAGGAGTAGAGCGCCAGGGAGCCCGGCGGCTGGTAGAGGTAACCCTGGGGGTAAGACATGCCTCAATGCGGGTCTGCTGCTGCTGATTCCAAAGAGGAAAGCACGGAAAATTAACTTGTTTAGAATAATCAGCTCACTAAACGGATCTTCAGACAACTAAAATAAAAATAATTAAAAAGCGACCCCCAAAAGATCAGTAAAGTGCCCTGCACATAGAGGCAGGCAACGTCTCTATCCCCTAGCGTCCGATGTTTTTAGTAGCCTCAACTCTGAAGTGAGGAGTTGGTGGAAGGAGCCAGTGGAGTTCTGAGAACCGTGGAAAACACGAGCTGTCACTCAGCTGATCTGAATATTCCATCTCCGCCCTCTCGCTCTGAAATGGCACCCCGGTTGGAACAACACGGAGAGGACAGTGGAGCTGGAAAGCATGCACTGGCAGAATGTTCTTTAGTCTGCTGCAGCTGCGCATATTGTGGAAATTAACTTGTTTTATGACAATAACGTTTCCATGCTCAATGCAAGTAGTGAGATAATTGAGGTAACATCCAGGCAGTATTTATTGCGCAAACTTCTTGTCAACTGAAATAAAAAAATATTCAGTGACTGAACATTATTTTTTATTACAGTGAAATTTGCTATTATCCAGGTTTTTCTTCCTTGTCAACTTGCAGTTGATAATAGCGTCAAGTGGAGTATTGGAAAGATGGGGTTCAGCTATAGCACCGAGTGTGTGTGTGTGTGTGTGTGTGTGTGTGTGTGTGTGTGTGTGTGTGTGTGTGTGTGTGTGTGTGTGTGTGTGTGTGTGTATGTGTGTGTGTGCAGTGCACCGGTCGGCCTGAGGGAGGTGTAACCCACTCCTCCAGCCCGTCGGACACCAGTCCATATTGGTGTTGATCTCCAGGCTCTGCTCCCTTCTGGCTGGTCTCTCCTGGTGCTCAAGTCAACTAGGAACTACACAATTATTTCACTGATTTAAAGTTTCTATTAGAGACGTCTATTGGACGTGGATACATGTCGAAGCCATATACAGATCACGGCGCACGATACAATTAACAATGACAGTTTCATGTTTTAAAGAGGCTGAGTGGTATTTGGAGGCTAAATAGTGTTATCATCATTATCACCATCAATGATCATCATTCATTCGTCAAAGTAATATACATGTTATGATACATATCCAACGTTCTTCTTTATTTTCAACCTCAAGTTGAGGTTTATGATTCAAAAGTGATATGATTCACATAGCCTACGGTACTTTCTGCGTACAATATAGCCTTGATTAAATTAAGCAATCACCTACCAACTGAACCTTTCAATAATCGACAAAATGGCAAAGCCTCTGTCCAGTCCTAAATCTGGCCTGAAACTGTAAACCTCTTTCAAAATTCTCCCTCCAGTTTCAATCACAGTCCTACTGTACTTTTGACCACAATGTCACTTCAATTGACAGCCATCCTATACATTGATGTACAGTTAGCCTACGCAGAGCTGTATACCTCAATGTCACTTCAAATGCGCTGTTTTCAGTCAAGTGTGATGTGCCATACACCTAATTAACATTCGTTTAATCTGTATTCATTATATACATAAATATAGACATTATTCAGTGTGCATAAATTAACAGTATATTTAGTATGAACATCCAACGTAATTTAAATACATTATTGTTATTATTGTTATTATGATTATTATCAGTACATATTATTGCTATTATTAAACGCTAATTATGTATTATAATTACCTTATAATTATAACAATGCTTACTATTCATATAATCTAATGCTTTTTATTATTATAATTATATGTGATACTATAGTAAGCTTATCATTCTACCTCAATAACACTGCTAATTCGAGCCAGCTTCCACTTTGAAATGTATATCCCACTCTGTTATAATGTCATAAACAAAACAACCAATATTCTGCTTTTAACTGGAGATTTCTCTAGTCAGATAACAGTGAAACAGTCCATGTGTACAGTCACTGAGGACACAGCTATAAGCCAGTATAGAGTGGACAAGACCCCTGGTGGGGCTGACGCGGCAAAAGGCAGCAGTGATGTAGGAGGACGGAGCTAACGGCAGGGGGCAGTATCTCCTCTAGCCTAGAGAGATGAGGCAATACATCTTTCTCCATACTGTACAGTACAGTCTCTAGGGAGGCCAGACCTCCAGTCAACCTGCTCTGCTCTGTTGTTGTATACTACACCAGCAGTACATTCCTCTATTCTGTTGTGAAGAATACTATACCAGCAGTACATTCCTCTGTTCTGTTCTGTTGGATACTATACCAGCAGTACATTCCTCTGTTCTGTTGTATACTATGCCAGCAGTACATTCCTCTGTGCTGTTGTATACTATACCAGCAGTACATTCCTCTGTTCTGTTGAATACTCTACCAGCAGTACAGTCAACTGTTCTGTTCTGTTGTATACTACACCAGCAGTACATTCCTCTGTTCTGTTGTATACTATACCAGCAGGACATTCCTCTGTTCTGTTCTGTTGTATACTATACCAGCAGTACATTCCTCTGTTCTGTTGTATACTATACCAGCAGTACATTCCTCTGTTCTGTTGTATACTATACCAGCAGTACATTCCTCTTTTCTGTTCTGTTGTATACTATACCAGCAGTACATTCCTCTGTTCTGTTGGATACTATACCAGCAGTACATTCCTCTGTTCTGTTGTATACTATACCAGCAGTACATTTATCTGTTCTGTTCTGTTGTATACTGTACCAGCAGTACATTCTTCTGTTCTGTTGTATACTATACCAGCAGTACATTCCTCCGTTCTGTTGTATACTATACAGTACATTCCTCTGTTCTGTTGTATACAATACAAGCAGTACATTCCTCTGTTCTGTTGTATACTATACCAGCAGTACATTTCTATGTTCTTTTGTTTTGTATAATATACCAGCAGTACATTCCTCTACTCTACTCTGTTCTGTTTTATACTATACCAGCAGTACATTCCTCTGTTCTGTTGTATACTATACCAGCAATACATTCCTCTGTTATGCTTTGTTGTATACTAAACCAGCAGTACATTCCTCTGTTCTGTTGTATACTATACCAGCAGTACATTCCTCTGTTCTGTTGTACACTATACCAGCACTACATTCCTCTGTTGTGTTGTATACTATACCAGCAGCATATTCCTCTGTTCTGTTGTATACTATACCAGCAGTACATTCCTCTGTTCTGTTGTATACTATACCAGCAGTACATTCCTCTGTTCTGTTGTATACTATACCAGCAGTAAATCCCTCTGTTCTGTTGTATACTATACCAGCAGTACATTCCTCTACTCTGATCTGTTGTATACTATACCAGCAGTACATTCCTCTGTTCTGTTGTATACTATACCAGCAGTACATTCCTCTGTTGTGTTGTATAATATACCAGCAGTACATTCCTCTGTTATGTTGTATACCACACCAGCAGTACATTCCTCTATTCTGTTGTATACTATACCAGCAGTACATTACTCTGTTCTGTTGTATACTATACCAGCAGTACATTCCTCTGTTCTGTTGTATACTATACAAGCAGTACATTCCTCTGTTCTGTTGTATACTATACCAGCAGTACATTCCTCTGTTCAGTTGTATACTATGCCAGCAGTACATTCATCTGTTCTGTTGTATACTATACCAGCAGTACATTCCTCTACTCTGTTCTGTTGTATACTATACCAGCAGTACATTCCTCTACTCTGTTCTGTTGTATACTATACCAGCAGTACATTCCTCTGTTTTGTTTTTTTGTATACTATACCAGCAGTACATTCCTCTGTTCTGTTGTATACTATACCAGCAGTACATTCCTCTGCTCTGTTGTATACAATACCAGCAGTACATTCCTCTGTTCTGTTGTATACTATACCAGCAGTACATTCCTCTACTCTGTTCTTTTTTATACTATACCAGCAGTACATTCCTCTGTTCTGTTGTATACTACACCAGCAATACATTCCTCTGTTATGCTTTGTTGTATGCTATACCAGCAGTACAATCCTCTGTTCTGTTCTGTTGTATAGTATACCAGCAGTACATTCCTTCGGTTGTATACTATACCAGCAGTACATTCCTCTTTTCTGTTCTGTTGTATACTATACCAGCAGTACATTCCTCTGTTCTTTTGTAAACTATACCAGCAGTACATTCCTCTGTTCTGTTCTATACTATACCAGGAGTACATTCCTCTGTTCTATTTTGTACTATACCAGCAGTACATTCCTCTGTTGTGTTGTATACTATACCATCAGTACATTCCTCTGTTCTGTTGTATACTATACCAGCAGTACAGTCCTCTATTATTTTCTGTTGTATACTATACCAGCAGTACATTCCTCTGTTCTGTTGTATACTATACCAGCAGAATGTTCCTCTTTTCTGTTCTGTTGTATACTATACCAGCAGTACATTCCTCTGTTCTGTTCTATACTATACCCGCAGTACATTCCTCTGTTTTGTTTGTATACTATACCAGCATTACATTCCTCTGTTCTGTTGTATACTAAACCAGCAGTACATTCCTCTGTTCTGTTGTACAAATTACCAGCAGTACATTCCTCTGTTCTGTTGTATACTATACCAGCAGAACATTCCTCTGTTGTGTTGTATACTATACCTGCAGTACATTCCTCTGTTCTGTTGTATACTATACCAGCAGTACATTCCTCTGTTTTGTTGTATACTATACCAGCAGTACATTCCTCTGTTCTGATGTATACTATTCCAGCAGTACATTCCTCTGTTCTGTTGTATACTATACCAGCAGTACATTCCTCTGTTCTGTTCTGTTGTATACTCTACCAGCAGTACATTCCTTCTGTTGTATACTATACCAGCAGTACATTCCTCTTTTCTGTTGTGTTGTATACTATACCTGCAGTACATTCCTCTGTTATTTTGTAAACTATACCAGCAGTACATTCCTCTGATCTGTTGTATACTATACCAGCAGTACATTCCTCTTTTCTGTTCTGTTGTATACTATACCAGCAGTACATTCCTCTGTTCTGTTGTATACTATACCAGCAGTATGTTCCTCTTTTCTGTTCTGTTGTATACTATACCAGCAGTACATTCCTCTGTTCTTTTGTAAACTATACCAGCAGTACATTCCTCTGTTCTGTTCTATACTATACCCGCAGTACATTCCTCTGTTTTGTTTGTATACTATACCAGCATTACATTCCTCTGTTCTGTTGTATACTAAACCAGCAGTACATTCCTCTGTTCTGTTGTACAAATTACCAGCAGTACATTCCTCTGTTCTGTTGTATACTAAACCAGCAGTACATTCCTCTGTTCTGTTGTACAAATTACCAGCAGTACATTCCTCTGTTCTGTTGTATACTATACCAGCAGTACATTCCTCTGTTGTGTTGTATACTATACCAGCAGTACATTCCTCTGTTCTGTTGTATACTATACCAGCAGTACATTCCTCTGTTTTGTTGTATACTATACCAGCAGTACATTCCTCTGTTCTGCTGTATACTATTCCAGCAGTACATTCCTCTGTTCTGTTGTATACTATACCAGCAGTACATTCCTCTGTTCTGTTCTGTTGTATACTATACCAGCAGTACATTCCTCTGTTCTGTTCTGTTGTATACAATACCAGCAGTACATTCCTTCTGTTGTATACTATACCAGCAGTACATTCCTCTTTTCTGTTCTGTTGTATACTACACCAGCAGTACATTCCTCTGTTATTTTGTAAACTATACCAGCAGTACATTCCTCTGATCTGTTCTATACTATACCAGGAGTACATTCCTCTGTTCTGTTGTATACTATACCAGCAGTACATTCCTCTATTCTGTTGTGTACTATACCAGCAGTATGTTCCTCTGTTCTGTTGTATACTATACAAGCAGTACATTCCTCTGTTCTGTTGTGTACGATACCAGCAGTACATTCTTCTGTTCTTTTGGATACTATACCAGCATTACATTCCTCTTTTCTGTTGTATACTATACCAGCAGTACATTCCTCTGTTCTGTTCTTTTGGATACTATACCAGCAGTACATTCCTCTGTTCTGTTGTAAACTATACCAGAGGTGCATTCCTCTGTTCTGTTGTATACTATACCAGCAGTACATTCCTCTTTTCTGTTCTGTTGTATACTATACCAGCAGTACATTCCTCTGTTCTGTTGTGTACTATACCAGCAGTATGTTCCTCTGTTCTGTTGTATACTATACAAGCAGTACATTCCTCTGTTCTGTTGTGTACGATACCAGCAGTACATTCTTCTGTTCTTTTGGATACTATACCAGCATTACATTCCTCTTTTCTGTTGCATACTATACCAGCAGTACATTCCCCTGTTCTGTTCTTTTGGATACTATACCAGCAGTACATTCCTCTGTTCTGTTGTAAACTATACCAGAGGTGCATTCCTCTGTTCTGTTGTATACTATACAATCAGTACATTCCTCTGTTCTGTTGTATACTATACCAGCAATACATTCCTCTGTTCTGTTGTATACTCTACCATCAGTACATTCCTCTGTTCTGTTGTATACTATACCAGCAATACATTCCTCTGTTCTGTTGTATACTATACCAGCAGTACATTCCTCTGTTCTGTTGTATACTATACCAGCAGTACATTCCTCTGTTCTGTTCTGTTGTATAATATACCAGCAGTACATTATTCTGTTCTGTTGTATACTATACCAGCAGTACATTCCTCTGTTCTGTTGTGTACTATACCAGCAGTACATTCTTCTGTTCTGTTGTATACTATACCAGCAGTACATTCCTCTGTTCTGTTCTGTTGGATACTATACCAGCAGTACATTCCTCTGTTCTGTTGTATACTATACCAGCGGTGCATTCCTCTATTCTGTTGTATACTATACCAGCAGTACATTCCTCTGTTGTGTTGTATACTATACCAGCAGTACATTTCTCAGTTCTGTTGTATACTATACCAGCAGTACATCCCTCTGTTCTGATGTATTCTATACCAGCAGTACCTTCCTTCTGTTGTATACTATACCAGCAGTACATTCTTCTGTTCTGTTGTATACTATACCAGCAGTACATTCCTCTGTTCTGTTGTATACTATACCAGTAATACTTTCCTCTGTTCTGTTGTATACTATACCAGCAGTACATTCCTCAGTTCTGTTTTATACTATACCAGCAGTACATTCCTCTGTTATGTTGTATACTATACCAGAAGTACATTCCTCTGTTCTGTTGTGTACTATACCAACAGTACATTCCTCTGTTCTGTTGTATACTATACCAACAGTACATTCCTCTGTTCTGTTGTATACTATACCAGCAGTACATTCCTCTGTTCTGTTCTGTTGTATACTATACCAGCAGTACATTCTTCTGTTCTGTTGTATACTATACCAGCAGTACATTCCTCTGTTGTGTTGTATACTATACCAGCAGTACATTCCCTCTGTTCTGTGGCATATTAGCAGTACATTCCTCTGTTCTGTTGTATACTATACCAGCAGTACATTCCTCTTTTCTGATGTATACTATACCAGCAGTACATTCCACTGTTCTGATGTATACTATACCAGCAGTACATTCCTCTGTTCTGTTATACTATACCAGCAGTACATTCCTCTGTTGTGTTGTATACTATACCAGCAGTACATTCCTCAGTTCTGTTGTATACTATACCAGCAATACTTTCCTCTGTTCTGTTGTATACTATACCAGCAGTACATTCCTCAGTTCTGTTGTATACTATACCAGCAGTACATTCCTCTGTTATGTTGTATACTATACCAGAAGTACATTCCTCTGTTCTGTTGTATACTATACCAACAGTACATTCCTCTGTTCTGTTGTATACTATACCAACAATACATTCCTCTGTTCTGTTGTATACTATACCAGCAGTACATTCCTCAGTTCTTTTGTTTACTATACCAGCAGTACATTCCTCAGTTCAGTTGTATACCATACTAGCAGTACATTCCTCTTTTCTGTTGTATACTATACCAGCAGTACATTCATCTGTTCTGATGTATACTATACCAGCAGTACATTCCTACTGTTGTATACTATACCAGCAGTACATTCCTCTGTTCTGTTGTATACTATACCAGCAGTACATTCCTCTGTTCTGTTGTATACTATACCAGCAGTACATTCCTCTGTTCTGTTCTGTTGGATACTATACCAGCAGTACATTCCTCAGTTATTTTGTTTACTATACCAGCAGTACATTCCTCAGTTCTAGTGTATACTATGCCAGCAGTACATTCCTCTGTTCTGTTGTATACTATACCAGCAGTACATTCCTCTGTTCTGTTGTATACTATACCAGCAGTACATTCCTCTGTTATGTTGTATACTATACCAGAAGTACATTCCTCTGTTCTGTTGTATACTATACCAACAGTACATTCTTCTGTTCTGTTGTATACTATACCAGCAGTACATTCCTCTGTTCTGTTCTGTTGTATACTATACCAGCAGTACATTCTTCTGTTCTGTTGTATACTATACCAGCAGTACATTCCTCTGTTGTGTTGTATACTATACCAGCAGTACATTCCCTCTGTTCTGTTGCATACTATACCAGCAGTACATTCCTCTGTTCTGATGTATACTATACCAGCAGTACATTCCTTCTGTTGTATACTATACCAGCAGTACATTCCTCTGTTCTGTTGTATACTATATCAGCAGTACATTCCTCTGTTCTGTTGTATACTATACCATTAGTACATTCCTCTGTTGTGTTGTATACTATACCAGCAGTACATTCCTCAGTTCTTTTGTTTACTATACCAGCAGTACATTCCTCAGTTCTGTTGTATACTATACCAGCAGTACATTCCTCTTTTCTGTTGTATACTATACCAGCAGTACATTCATCTGTTCTGATGTATACTATACCAGCAGTACATTCCTACTGTTGTATACTATACCAGCAGTGCATTCCTCTGTTCTGTTGTATACTATACCAGCAGTACATTCCTCTGTTCTGTTGTATACTATACCAGCAGTATATTCCTCTGTTCTGTTCTGTTGGATACTATACCAGCAGTACATTCCTCTGTTGTGTTGTATACTATACCAGCAGTACATTCCTCTGTTCTGTTGTATACTATACCAGCAGTACATTCCTCTGTTCTGTTGTATACTATACCAGCAGTACATCCCTCTGTTCTGATGTATTCTATACCAGCAGTACCTTCCTTCTGTTGTATACTATACCAGCAGTACATTCTTCTGTTCTGTTGTATACTATACCAGCAGTACATTCCTCTGTTCTGTTGTATACTATACCAGTAATACTTTCCTCTGTTCTGTTGTATACTATACCAGCAGTACATTCCTCAGTTCTGTTGTATACTATACCAGCAGTACATTCCTCTGTTATGTTGTATACTATACCAGAAGTACATTCCTCTGTTCTGTTGTGTACTATAACAACATTACATTCCTCTGTTCTGTTGTATACTATACCAACAGTACATTCCTCTGTTCTGTTGTATACTATACCAGCAGTACATTCCTCTGTTCTGTTCTTTTGTATACTATACCAGCAGTACATTCTTCTGTTCTGTTGTATACTATACCAGCAGTACATTCCTCTGTTGTGTTGTATACTATACCAGCAGTACATTCCCTCTGTTCTGTTGC
Source organism: Coregonus ussuriensis (assembly GCA_031479575.1). Taxonomy (NCBI): domain Eukaryota; kingdom Metazoa; phylum Chordata; class Actinopteri; order Salmoniformes; family Salmonidae; genus Coregonus; species Coregonus ussuriensis. The sequence goes on from CM062500.1 coordinate 83,226,406, forward strand.
ATACTATACTAGCAGTACATTCCTCTGTTCTGTTGTGTACTATACCAGCAGTACATTCCTCTTTTCTGATGTATACTATACCAGCAGTACATTCCACTGTTCTGATGTATACTATACCAGCAGTACATTCCTCTGTTCTGTTGTATACTATACCAGCAGTACATTCCTCAGTTCTGTTGTATACTATACCAGCAATACTTTCCTCTGTTCTGTTGTATACCATACCAGCAGTACATTCCTCAGTTCTGTTGTATACTATACCAGCAGTACATTCCTCTGTTATGTTGTATACTATACCAGAAGTACATTCTTCTGTTCTGTTGTATACTATACTGTTGTGTTGTGGTATATTTTGTTATGTTGTGTTGTATTGTATTGCGGTATGTTGTGTTGTGTTGTGTTGTGGTATGTTGTTTTGTTGTATATTGTGTTATGTTGTGTTGTGTTGTATTGTATTGTGTTATGTTGTGTTGTGTTGTATTGTATTGTGGTATGTTGTGTTGTGTTGTGTTGTATTGTGGTATGTTGTGTTGTGTTGTGTTGTATTGTATTGTGGTATGTTGTGTTGTGTTGTGTTGTATTGTATTGTGGTATGTTGTGTTGTGTTGTATTGTGGTATGTTGTGTTGTGTTGTGTTGTGTTGTATTGTATTGTGGTATGTTTTGTTCTATTGTGTTTCATATTTTATTTTGTGTTGTGTTGTGCTATTCTGTGTTGTGGCATGTGATGTTGTTTTGTGCTATGTTGTGTTGTATTGTGTTGTGGTATTTTGTGTTGTGTTGTGTTATGGTATGTTGTATTGTATTGCGGTATGTCTTGTTTTTGTGTGTTCTGTAGTGGTATGTTTTGTTGTGTTGTGTTGTGTTTTGGTATGTTGTGTTGTGTTGTGCTGTGGTATGTTGTGTTGTGGTATGTTTTGTTGTCTTGTGTTGTGGGATGTTGTGTTGTGTTGCGGTATGTTGTGTTCTGGTGTGTTTTGGTATGTTGTGTTTTAATGTATTGTGGAATGTTTTGTTGTGTTGTATCGTGTTATGTTGTGTTTTGGTATGTTGTGTTATGGTATGTTATGGTATGTTGTGTTATATTGTGGTATGTTGTGTTGTGGTATGTTGTGTTGTGGTATGTTATGGTATGTTGTGTTATATTGTGGTATGTTGTGTTGTGGTATGTTGTGTTGTGGTATGTTGTGTTGTGGTATGTTATGGTATGTTGTGTTATATTGTGGTATGTTGTGTTGTGGTATGTTGTGTTGTGGTATGTTGTGTTGTGGCATGTTGTGTTGTATTGTGTTGTGGTATGTTGTGGTATATTGTGGTATATTGTGGTGTGTTGTGTTGTGGTATGTTGTGTTGTGTTGTATTGTGTTGTGGTATGTTGTGTTGTATTGTGGTATGTTGTATTGTGGTAGGTTTTGTTGTAGTGTGTTATGTTGTGTTGTGGTATGGTGTGGTATGTTGTTTTGTATTGTATGTTGTTTTGTATTGTGGTATGTTGTGTTTTGGTGTGTTGTATTGTAGTATGTTGTGTTGTGTTGTAGTATGTTGTATTGTAGTGTGTTATGTTATGTTGTGTTGTATTGCGGTATGTTGTGTTTTTGTGTGCTGTGTTGTGATTTGTTGTGTTTTATTGTGGTATGTTGTGTTGTGGTATGTTGTATTGTAGTGTGTTATGTTATGTTGTGTTGTATTGCGGTATGTTGTGTTTTTGTGTGTTGTGTTGTGATTTGTTGTGTTTTATTGTGGTATGTTGTGTTGTGCTACGTTGTGTTATGGTATGTTGTTTTGTATTGTGGTGTGTTGTGGTATACCAGCAGTACATTCCTCTTTTCTGTTCTGTTGTATACTATACCAGCAGTACATTCCTCTGTTCTGTTGTATACTATACCAGCAGTATGTTCCTCTTTTCTGTTCTGTTGTATACTATACCAGCAGTACATTCCTCTGTTCTTTTGTAAACTATACCAGCAGTACATTCCTCTGTTCTGTTCTATACTATACCCGCAGTACATTCCTCTGTTTTGTTTGTATACTATACCAGCATTACATTCCTCTGTTCTGTTGTATACTAAACCAGCAGTACATTCCTCTGTTCTGTTGTACAAATTACCAGCAGTACATTCCTCTGTTCTGTTGTATACTAAACCAGCAGTACATTCCTCTGTTCTGTTGTACAAATTACCAGCAGTACATTCCTCTGTTCTGTTGTATACTATACCAGCAGTACATTCCTCTGTTGTGTTGTATACTATACCAGCAGTACATTCCTCTGTTCTGTTGTATACTATACCAGCAGTACATTCCTCTGTTTTGTTGTATACTATACCAGCAGTACATTCCTCTGTTCTGCTGTATACTATTCCAGCAGTACATTCCTCTGTTCTGTTGTATACTATACCAGCAGTACATTCCTCTGTTCTGTTCTGTTGTATACTATACCAGCAGTACATACCTCTGTTCTGTTCTGTTGTATACTATACCAGCAGTACATTCCTTCTGTTGTATACTATACCAGCAGTACATTCCTCTTTTCTGTTCTGTTGTATACTACACCAGCAGTACATTCCTCTGTTATTTTGTAAACTATACCAGCAGTACATTCCTCTGATCTGTTCTATACTATACCAGGAGTACATTCCTCTGTTCTGTTGTATACTATACCAGCAGTACATTCCTCTATTCTGTTGTGTACTATACCAGCAGTATGTTCCTCTGTTCTGTTGTATACTATACAAGCAGTACATTCCTCTGTTCTGTTGTGTACGATACCAGCAGTACATTCTTCTGTTCTTTTGGATACTATACCAGCATTACATTCCTCTTTTCTGTTGTATACTATACCAGCAGTACATTCCTCTGTTCTGTTCTTTTGGATACTATACCAGCAGTACATTCCTCTGTTCTGTTGTAAACTATACCAGAGGTGCATTCCTCTGTTCTGTTGTATACTATACCAGCAGTACATTCCTCTTTTCTGTTCTGTTGTATACTATACCAGCAGTACATTCCTCTGTTCTGTTGTGTACTATACCAGCAGTATGTTCCTCTGTTCTGTTGTATACTATACAAGCAGTACATTCCTCTGTTCTGTTGTGTACGATACCAGCAGTACATTCTTCTGTTCTTTTGGATACTATACCAGCATTACATTCCTCTTTTCTGTTGCATACTATACCAGCAGTACATTCCCCTGTTCTGTTCTTTTGGATACTATACCAGCAGTACATTCCTCTGTTCTGTTGTAAACTATACCAGAGGTGCATTCCTCTGTTCTGTTGTATACTATACAATCAGTACATTCCTCTGTTCTGTTGTATACTATACCAGCAATACATTCCTCTGTTCTGTTGTATACTCTACCATCAGTACATTCCTCTGTTCTGTTGTATACTATACCAGCAATACATTCCTCTGTTCTGTTGTATACTATACCAGCAGTACATTCCTCTGTTCTGTTGTATACTATACCAGCAGTACATTCCTCTGTTCTGTTCTGTTGTATAATATACCAGCAGTACATTATTCTGTTCTGTTGTATACTATACCAGCAGTACATTCCTCTGTTCTGTTGTGTACTATACCAGCAGTACATTCTTCTGTTCTGTTGTATACTATACCAGCAGTACATTCCTCTGTTCTGTTCTGTTGGATACTATACCAGCAGTACATTCCTCTGTTCTGTTGTATACTATACCAGCGGTGCATTCCTCTATTCTGTTGTATACTATACCAGCAGTACATTCCTCTGTTGTGTTGTATACTATACCAGCAGTACATTTCTCAGTTCTGTTGTATACTATACCAGCAGTACATCCCTCTGTTCTGATGTATTCTATACCAGCAGTACCTTCCTTCTGTTGTATACTATACCAGCAGTACATTCTTCTGTTCTGTTGTATACTATACCAGCAGTACATTCCTCTGTTCTGTTGTATACTATACCAGTAATACTTTCCTCTGTTCTGTTGTATACTATACCAGCAGTACATTCCTCAGTTCTGTTTTATACTATACCAGCAGTACATTCCTCTGTTATGTTGTATACTATACCAGAAGTACATTCCTCTGTTCTGTTGTGTACTATACCAACAGTACATTCCTCTGTTCTGTTGTATACTATACCAACAGTACATTCCTCTGTTCTGTTGTATACTATACCAGCAGTACATTCCTCTGTTCTGTTCTGTTGTTTACTATACCAGCAGTACATTCTTCTGTTGTGTTGTATACTATACCAGCAGTACATTCCCTCTGTTCTGTGGCATATTAGCAGTACATTCCTCTGTTCTGTTGTATACTATACCAGCAGTACATTCCTCTTTTCTGATGTATACTATACCAGCAGTACATTCCACTGTTCTGATGTATACTATACCAGCAGTACATTCCTCTGTTCTGTTATACTATACCAGCAGTACATTCCTCTGTTGTGTTGTATACTATACCAGCAGTACATTCCTCAGTTCTGTTGTATACTATACCAGCAATACTTTCCTCTGTTCTGTTGTATACTATACCAGCAGTACATTCCTCAGTTCTGTTGTATACTATACCAGCAGTACATTCCTCTGTTATGTTGTATACTATACCAGAAGTACATTCCTCTGTTCTGTTGTATACTATACCAACAGTACATTCCTCTGTTCTGTTGTATACTATACCAACAATACATTCCTCTGTTCTGTTGTATACTATACCAGCAGTACATTCCTCAGTTCTTTTGTTTACTATACCAGCAGTACATTCCTCAGTTCAGTTGTATACCATACTAGCAGTACATTCCTCTTTTCTGTTGTATACTATACCAGCAGTACATTCATCTGTTCTGATGTATACTATACCAGCAGTACATTCCTACTGTTGTATACTATACCAGCAGTACATTCCTCTGTTCTGTTGTATACTATACCAGCAGTACATTCCTCTGTTCTGTTGTATACTATACCAGCAGTACATTCCTCTGTTCTGTTCTGTTGGATACTATACCAGCAGTACATTCCTCAGTTATTTTGTTTACTATACCAGCAGTACATTCCTCAGTTCTAGTGTATACTATGCCAGCAGTACATTCCTCTGTTCTGTTGTATACTATACCAGCAGTACATTCCTCTGTTCTGTTGTATACTATACCAGCAGTACATTCCTCTGTTATGTTGTATACTATACCAGAAGTACATTCCTCTGTTCTGTTGTATACTATACCAACAGTACATTCTTCTGTTCTGTTGTATACTATACCAGCAGTACATTCCTCTGTTCTGTTCTGTTGTATACTATACCAGCAGTACATTCTTCTGTTCTGTTGTATACTATACCAGCAGTACATTCCTCTGTTGTGTTGTATACTATACCAGCAGTACATTCCCTCTGTTCTGTTGCATACTATACCAGCAGTACATTCCTCTGTTCTGATGTATACTATACCAGCAGTACATTCCTTCTGTTGTATACTATACCAGCAGTACATTCCTCTGTTCTGTTGTATACTATATCAGCAGTACATTCCTCTGTTCTGTTGTATACTATACCATTAGTACATTCCTCTGTTGTGTTGTATACTATACCAGCAGTACATTCCTCAGTTCTTTTGTTTACTATACCAGCAGTACATTCCTCAGTTCTGTTGTATACTATACCAGCAGTACATTCCTCTTTTCTGTTGTATACTATACCAGCAGTACATTCATCTGTTCTGATGTATACTATACCAGCAGTACATTCCTACTGTTGTATACTATACCAGCAGTGCATTCCTCTGTTCTGTTGTATACTATACCAGCAGTACATTCCTCTGTTCTGTTGTATACTATACCAGCAGTATATTCCTCTGTTCTGTTCTGTTGGATACTATACCAGCAGTACATTCCTCTGTTGTGTTGTATACTATACCAGCAGTACATTCCTCTGTTCTGTTGTATACTATACCAGCAGTACATTCCTCTGTTCTGTTGTATACTATACCAGCAGTACATCCCTCTGTTCTGATGTATTCTATACCAGCAGTACCTTCCTTCTGTTGTATACTATACCAGCAGTACATTCTTCTGTTCTGTTGTATACTATACCAGCAGTACATTCCTCTGTTCTGTTGTATACTATACCAGTAATACTTTCCTCTGTTCTGTTGTATACTATACCAGCAGTACATTCCTCAGTTCTGTTGTATACTATACCAGCAGTACATTCCTCTGTTATGTTGTATACTATACCAGAAGTACATTCCTCTGTTCTGTTGTGTACTATAACAACATTACATTCCTCTGTTCTGTTGTATACTATACCAACAGTACATTCCTCTGTTCTGTTGTATACTATACCAGCAGTACATTCCTCTGTTCTGTTCTTTTGTATACTATACCAGCAGTACATTCTTCTGTTCTGTTGTATACTATACCAGCAGTACATTCCTCTGTTGTGTTGTATACTATACCAGCAGTACATTCCCTCTGTTCTGTTGCATACTATACTAGCAGTACATTCCTCTGTTCTGTTGTGTACTATACCAGCAGTACATTCCTCTTTTCTGATGTATACTATACCAGCAGTACATTCCACTGTTCTGATGTATACTATACCAGCAGTACATTCCTCTGTTCTGTTGTATACTATACCAGCAGTACATTCCTCTGTTGTGTTGTATACTATACCAGCAGTACATTCCTCAGTTCTGTTGTATACTATACCAGCAATACTTTCCTCTGTTCTGTTGTATACCATACCAGCAGTACATTCCTCAGTTCTGTTGTATACTATACCAGCAGTACATTCCTCTGTTATGTTGTATACTATACCAGAAGTACATTCTTCTGTTCTGTTGTATACTATACTGTTGTGTTGTGGTATATTTTGTTATGTTGTGTTGTATTGTATTGCGGTATGTTGTGTTGTGTTGTGTTGTGGTATGTTGTTTTGTTGTATATTGTGTTATGTTGTGTTGTGTTGTATTGTATTGTGTTATGTTGTGTTGTGTTGTATTGTATTGTGGTATGTTGTGTTGTGTTGTGTTGTATTGTGGTATGTTGTGTTGTGTTGTGTTGTATTGTATTGTGGTATGTTGTGTTGTGTTGTGTTGTATTGTATTGTGGTATGTTGTGTTGTGTTGTATTGTGGTATGTTGTGTTGTGTTGTGTTGTGTTGTATTGTATTGTGGTATGTTTTGTTCTATTGTGTTTCATATTTTATTTTGTGTTGTGTTGTGCTATTCTGTGTTGTGGCATGTGATGTTGTTTTGTGCTATGTTGTGTTGTATTGTGTTGTGGTATTTTGTGTTGTGTTGTGTTATGGTATGTTGTATTGTATTGCGGTATGTCTTGTTTTTGTGTGTTCTGTAGTGGTATGTTTTGTTGTGTTGTGTTGTGTTTTGGTATGTTGTGTTGTGTTGTGCTGTGGTATGTTGTGTTGTGGTATGTTTTGTTGTCTTGTGTTGTGGGATGTTGTGTTGTGTTGCGGTATGTTGTGTTCTGGTGTGTTTTGGTATGTTGTGTTTTAATGTATTGTGGAATGTTTTGTTGTGTTGTATCGTGTTATGTTGTGTTTTGGTATGTTGTGTTATGGTATGTTATGGTATGTTGTGTTATATTGTGGTATGTTGTGTTGTGGTATGTTGTGTTGTGGTATGTTATGGTATGTTGTGTTATATTGTGGTATGTTGTGTTGTGGTATGTTGTGTTGTGGTATGTTGTGTTGTGGTATGTTATGGTATGTTGTGTTATATTGTGGTATGTTGTGTTGTGGTATGTTGTGTTGTGGTATGTTGTGTTGTGGCATGTTGTGTTGTATTGTGTTGTGGTATGTTGTGGTATATTGTGGTATATTGTGGTGTGTTGTGTTGTGGTATGTTGTGTTGTGTTGTATTGTGTTGTGGTATGTTGTGTTGTATTGTGGTATGTTGTATTGTGGTAGGTTTTGTTGTAGTGTGTTATGTTGTGTTGTGGTATGGTGTGGTATGTTGTTTTGTATTGTATGTTGTTTTGTATTGTGGTATGTTGTGTTTTGGTGTGTTGTATTGTAGTATGTTGTGTTGTGTTGTAGTATGTTGTATTGTAGTGTGTTATGTTATGTTGTGTTGTATTGCGGTATGTTGTGTTTTTGTGTGCTGTGTTGTGATTTCTTGTGTTTTATTGTGGTATGTTGTGTTGTGGTATGTTGTATTGTAGTGTGTTATGTTATGTTGTGTTGTATTGCGGTATGTTGTGTTTTTGTGTGTTGTGTTGTGATTTGTTGTGTTTTATTGTGGTATGTTGTGTTGTGCTACGTTGTGTTATGGTATGTTGTTTTGTATTGTGGTGTGTTGTGGTATGTTGTGTTTTGGTGTGTTGTAATGTATTGTGGAATGTTGTGTTGTGTTGTGTTTTATTGTTGTATGTTGTGTTATGTTGTATTGTGATATGTTGTGTTGTGTTGTGTTGTATTGTGATATGTTGTGTTTTGCTGTTTTGTGATATGTTGTGTTATGTTGTATTGTGGAATGTTGTGTTGTGTTGTGTTGTATTGTGATATGTTGTGTTGTGTTGTGTTGTATTGTGATATGTTGTGTTGTGTTGTGTTGTGTTTTATTGTTGTATGTTGTGTTTTGCTGTTTTGTGATATGTTGTGTTATGTTGTATTGTGGAATGTTGTTTTGTATTGTGGTGTATTGTGGTATGTTGTGTTTTGGTGTGTTGTAATGTATTGTGGAATGTTGTGTTGTATTGTGATATGTTGTGTTGTGTTGTGTTGTATTGTGATATGTTGTGTTTTGCTGTTTTGTGATATGTTGTGTTATTGTTGTATTGTAAAATGTTGTGTTGTGTTGTGTTGTATTGTGATATGTTGTGTTGTGTTGTGTTGTATTGTGATATGTTGTGTTGTGTTGTATTGTGATATGTTGTGTTGTGTTGTGTTGTATTGTGATATGTTGTGTTGTGTTGTGTTGTATTGTGATATGTTGTGTTTTGCTGTTTTGTGATATGTTGTGTTATGTTGTATTGTAAAATGTTGTGTTGTGTTGTGTTGTATTGTGATATGTTGTGTTGTGTTGTGTTGTATTGTGATATGTTGTGTTGTGTTGTATTGTGATATGTTGTGTTGTGTTGTGTTGTATTGTGATATGTTGTGTTGTGTTGTATTGTGATATGTTGTGTTGTGTTGTATTGTGATATGTTGTGTTGTGTTGTGTTGTATTGTGATATGTTGTGTTTTGCTGTTTTGTGATATGTTGTGTTATGTTGTATTGTGGAATGTTGTGTTGTGTTGTGTTGTATTGTGATATGTTGTGTTGTGTTGTGTTGTATTGTGATATGTTGTGTTGTGTTTTATTGTTGTATGTTGTGTTTTGCTGTTTTGTGATATGTTGTTTTATGTTGTATTGTGGAATGTTGTTTTGTATTGTGGTGTATTGTGGTATGTTGTGTTTTGGTGTGTTGTAATGTATTGTGGAATGTTGTGTTGTATTGTGATATGTTGTGTTGTGTTGTGTTGTATTGTGATATGTTGTGTTTTGCTGTTTTGTGATATGTTGTGTTATGTTGTATTGTGGAATGTTGTGTTGTGTTGTGTTGTATTGTGATACGTTGTGTTGTGTTGTGTTGTATCGTGATATGTTGTGTTGTGTTGTATTGTGATATGTTGTGTTGTGTTGTGTTGTATTGTGATATGTTGTGTTGTGTTGTATTGTGATATGTTGTGTTGTGTTGTGTTGTATTGTGGTATGTTGTGTTTTGCTGTTTTGTGGTATGTTGTGCTGTGTTGTGATATGTTGTGTTGTGTTGTGTTGTATTGTGATATGTTGTGTTTTGCTGTTTTGTGGTATGTTGTGCTGTGTTGTGGTATGTTGTGCTGTGTTGTGGTATGTTGTGTTGTGTTGTACTGTGGTAGACTGATAATACCACAACATCGTGCTAGCAGTTAGCTGGTAACCCATATGCAATGATAATACAACAACATTACGCTAGCAGTTAGCAGGTAACCCATAGACACTGAAAATACAACAACAATATGCTAGCAGCTAGATTGTAACCCATATAGAGTAGGAATACAGAATGCTCCATTTCACAGTTTAGAGTCTCCAGGCCTCAGAATGACTTGCAGACATTCCATTTCTGTGTTAACTTGTAACTGTGTTATCCACAGTAACGCAGGCTTCAGAGAGAATATCACAAAACAATTCTCAATTTATTGGTAAACAAAAACATGGTAAAAGCTTGACTTGTGAGTGCTGTTCATTGTACTGTGATATGTGTGTCTGGACGTGACCCTACTAAGAGTTTATGGCTATTCATCTTCTCCGGTTGTGGAGGAAATGTCTTTGGTGTTGTACAATAGGGCCTGTGGTGTGTAGAGGGGGGACGTGGAGACAGCCTGGTATGAGCCTGGAGGTTGTAGGGGGGGGGGCGTGGAGACAGCCTGGTATCCTGGTCTCTTCAGAACCCTAATCAGCAGCCGTCCATGTGTTTGGCAACACAGGGGTTTCAAATCATTCCCTCGCCCCAAGTTGAAAACCCATAGCCCCATCACTTTGTAAATGGGTACCTTACGGTGAAGCGGGCTGAGGTCTCTGATGTGGAACATGGCACAGCACTGCTCGGAATGCTTAGAACCTCCGGTTCCACTGCCAACCCCGGCAAGAAGCATGCTCTCTGTCAAGTTGTTTAACATGTTACTAAAGATATGCATGTTTAGCAAACCATTTTATGGGAAGAGAAACAAACTGATGAGGCCCGAACATTTTTATATAACATAGAACAATATACTGATGTAACATTATATATAACAGAACAATATACTGATGTAACATTATATATAACAGAACAATATACTGATGTAACATTATATATAACATAGAACAATATACTGATGTAACATTATATATAACAGAACAATATACTGATGTAACATTATATATAACAGAACAATATACTGATGTAACATTATATATAACATAGAACAATATACTGATGTAACATTATATATAACAGAACAATATACTGATGTAACATTATATATAACAGAACAATATACTGATGTAACATTATATATAACAGAACAATATACTGATGTAACATTATATATAACATAGAACAATATATATTATATACATATGTATACACACATATACAACAACATATACAATATGGTTATTTTAGTATTGATTTAAATGCTTGTTTTCTCATCTTGTGAAGTGTTGCTTTTAATGACCTGCATTTAGTTATGAATGATGTCTTTATTTGTTTTACTGTGTTTCTCTCTGATAAACAGATTCATTCCTCTGGATCCCAGAATTAGCTTCAATATGTTTCTGTGATATAAAGATGGCTTTGCATGATCACTGGCCACTTGTTAACCATTCAGAATAGTCTCCTGAGTATCTCATGTTTCATCCATTCAGAATAGTCTTCTGAGTATCTGATGTTCCATCCAAATTATGCTACATTGTGATAAGAGCTATTTTGCTTTAAATAATTTCAACAATTGCTTTTCTGTAACAAAAGGGATGAACAAATTCATTAAAGAAAAGAGTTAAGAAATATAAAACCATTTCAGGACAAATACCAGAAGTGTTTTGTGCTGTGATTGGATAGATGCTCCTATGGGAAGACAGTTAAGCCATGTCATGTTGTAGTAAGACACAGCCCATTCATCTGTGGGTCGGCAGACCCAGTACAAAGAGAGAGGAATGGGAGGTAGAAAACCTCACAAATGACTGGAAATGATGTGTAGCATTTCATGCAGCATGGGTTTCAAACACACAGTCATCCAGACGGTTTGATTGATCAACCAAATGAGTCACCTGAAATCAAAGGGAAATAAAAGGAGGTACAATTTGAAATGGCTACCCCTTTCAGGTGTCTCTATAACCATGCTGAAGCAGATAGGGTTCCCTAGAAAGGGCCTGCTGACAGCTGCTGTCACTGGGCTCTGAGGCTTTGACCTTTGCCCTGATAGAGTTACTGTTGGCTAATCCACACTGACCTTGGTGGGGCTCTCAGTGAGGATGCTTTTGTACGGTTTGGACAAGTGAACAGTATGAGGAGGCTGACATGTCTGTATGGGTGTCACACCCACCGTGTTGTTGTGTTCTGGGGTGGTGTGTCTGGCGACTGCAAATAAACAACGTGTGAGCAGGAGAGAGGTGACGTTTGAAGTGGCTACTGAGGAGCTTAGTCTGTCTCTCGATGTTGTGTTGTAGGATTTAAATGACATCAAAATGGAGCAGGGTTTCCCAACTGGTGGTTTTATTTTGGCCCCCCAAGTTTTCCAGAAAGAAACAACCTTTTTTTGTTGTTGTTGAATTTTCATTGTTGCACATAAAATACTAAAAACAGCAGGAAATCAGCTCCAAGGGATTTACATTTAGGAAATCAGCTCCAAGGGATTTACATTTAGGAAATCTGTTCCATTTTCCATTCCATTTGAGTCCTTTAGCAGATGCTCTTATCCAGAGCGACTTACAGTTAGTGAGTGCATACATTATTTTATATTTTTTTCATACAGGCCCCGTGGGAATCGAACCCACAACCCTGGCGTTGCAAACGCCATGCTCTACCAACTGAGCTACATCCCTGCCGGCCATTCGCTCGCCTACCCTGGACAACGCTGGGCCAATTGCGCGCCGCCCCCATGGGTCTCCCGGTCGCTGCCGGCTACGACAGAGCCTGGATATTGTTCCCAAGTATTCTCAGAGAGACACATACAAATAATATTAATGAATAATAACTGACTGGATTTATACAGAACTTTATACCAACTGAGGGACTCTTTACATAGTAGAGGGAAACTCACCTCATCCACCATCAATGTGTAGCACCCAACTCAGTGATGCACGGCCAGAAGTCTTACCACACATCAGCTATCCATTGGAGAGGTGAGGAGTGATATATGACCATTAGGAATGAGCGGGATAATTAGGTTGCCATGATGGAATGGAGCCAGGTTGGGAATTTAGTCATGACACCAGGTGAACACCCCTAATGACACCAGGTGAACACCCCTAATGACACCAGGTGAACACCCCTAATGACACCAGGTGAACACCCCTAATGACACCAGGTGAACACCCCTAATGACACCAGGTGAACACCCCTAATGACACCAGGTGAACACCCCTAATGACACCAGGTGAACACCCCTAATGACACCAGGTGAACACCCCTAATGACACCAGGTGAACACCCCTAATGACACCAGGTGAACACCCCTAATGACACCAGGTGAACACCCCTAATGACACCAGGTGAACACCCCTAATGACACCAGGTGAACACCCCTAATGACACCAGGTGAACACCCCTAATCTTACAATAAGCGCCATGGGATTTTGAATGACCGCAGAGAGTCAGGACACCTGTTTTAACTTCTTATCTGAAAGACCTACGCAGGACAATGTTCCCAAATATAATCAAGGTTTGAAATTATTATGTTTTAGTCAAACATTTGATCTGTTTAGGATTCTTGAGGTCAATTTGCAGTCTAGTTTTTGTATTATTATTATGTTCCGGCCCCCGGCCATCCGCTCAAGAAAAAATTGTCCCGCGGCTGAATCTAGTTGATGATCCCTTAAATAAAGCCTATCTTGAGGAAATGTCATGATGTTGCTGTGGATGTGATACACTACATGGCCAAAGGTATGTGGACACCTGGTCGTCGAACATCTCATTCCAAAATCATGGCCATTAATATGGAGTTGGACCCCCTTTGCTGATACAACAGCCTCCACTCTTCTGGGAAGGCTTTCCACTAGATTTTTGAACATTGCTGCGGGGACTTGTTTCCATTCAGTCACAAACGCATTAGTGAGGTCGGGCACTGATGTTGGGCGATTAGGTCTGGCTCGCAGTCGGCATTGGTGCACGGGGACATTGTCATGCTGAAACAGGAAAGGGCCTTCCCCAAACTCTTGCCACAAAGTCGGAAGCACAGAATAGTCTAGAATGTCATTGTATGCTGTAGCGTTGAGATTTCCCTTCACTGGAACTAAGGGACCTAGCCTGAACCATGAAAAACAGCCCCAGACCATTATTCCTCCTCCACCAAACTTTACAGTTGGAACTATGCATTGGGGCAGGTAGCGTTCTCAAGGCATCCGCCAAACCCAGATTTGTCTGTCGGACTGCCAGATGGTGAAGCATGATTCATCACTCCAGAGAATGCTTTTCCACTGCTCCAGAGTCCAATGGCGGCAAGCTTTACACCACTCCAGCTGACGCTTGGCGTTGCGCATGGTGATCTTAGGCTTGTGTGCGGCTGCTCGGCCATGGAAACCCATTTCATGAAGCTCCCAACTTCAACTGTATCTTGGCACTGCAGAGCTCTAGAAAGGATTTCAGTCTAGTTGTGTTCTGATGAAACAGGTCTGAAAAGGTCCTGATCCCTAGAGAATGCCAAAGATTAAAGTTGGCATCACTCAGGGCTTTTGGCAAGTCTGGGTTGCATACTATAGGCGAGTGATATCATATCTGGTAAGAAATGCCAAGGTATTTCTTACAGTCCTTCCATGCTAGTAGGGTGCTGTAAATCACAAAGGTGTTGGCTATGTTGCCCACTTCACTAAAGCTATTCATGAATATAATTGAGCTTAGGGGCAATGAACCACAGGATTGGGCCTCTATCTGAATCCACATTGAGTCTTGTCTGTTTGTGATCCATGTTAGCATGTTGCGGATTTGGGCAGACCAGCAGTACAGTAGGCAGGGAAGGAAGGGCAAGGCCAGCCTTAGACTCAGGTTTCCATAGAGAGGAGAACTTGATCCTAGGTTTTTATTGCCCCATATACATTTGGTGATGCTTTGTTTGGTTGTTTTGAACAAATAAACTGGGAGATAGCATGGGAGCATCTGAAATAAATAGTTCAATCCAGGGAGGATGTTCATATGGGTAACATTGATTCTTCCGACTAAGCTAATTGGGAGGGAGATCCACGTCCGGAGATCATTCTTGATTCGATCAGCAGATCATTTTCCTTGAAAAGGCCATTCAGATTTGGTGTTACAAAGATTCCAAGGTGTTGAAACCCCTGTGTCTTCCATTGGAACTGACAGAGTGTCTTCATAGAGCTGGTGAAGGATTCCAAGGTGTTGAAACCCCTGTGTCTTCCATTAGAACGGACAGAGTGTCTTCATAGAGCTGGTGAAGGATCCCAAGGTATTGAAACCAATGTGTCTTCCATTAGAACGGACAGAGTGTCTTCATAGAGCTGGTGAAAGATCCCAAGGTATTGAAACCAATGTGTCTTCCATTGGAACGGGCAGAGTGTCTTCATGGAGCTGGTGAGTGTAAGATTGAGAGGGAAAACAATGGATTTGTTAAAATGTATCTAATATCCTGAAAACTTGCCACATTGAGCAATTGTGTCTAAAATGGGAGGGAGGGATTTCTCAGGGTTGGATATGTAGAGCCAGTCATCATCCGCGTAGAGCGATATCTAGTGCTGAAGGCCACCTGCAGAAACACCCATAATACTCGGATTGCTCCTTATCAACTCGGCCAAAGGCTCCGCCCCCAACACGTAGAGCAGGGGGGACAGCGAGCATCCTTGTCATGTGCCACGTCCCAAAGGGAATCTGTCAGAATTCAGACCATTAGTAGTCACCATGGCACTTGGATGAGAATATAGGGACTTAATCCATTTAATAAAGTTTGGACCCATATTTAACTTTTCTAAGACTGAGAACAAAAAGCTCCACTCCATCCTGTCGAACGCTGTCACGATCGTTGAGGAACGGGTCAGACCAAGGTGCAGCGTGGTATCCATCCATATAATAAAGTTTTAAAAAGCTCCACTCCATCCTGTCGAACGCCTTCTCAGCATCCAGTGAAGCCAGCAGGACAGGGGTCTTCTGGGTTAGGGTTAGGGGTCCAGGGGTCTTCTGTACGTTTAATATCAAAAAGACGCTGAATGTTATCAGAAGAGTACCTGTCTCTAATAAATCCAGTTGTATTATTTTGTGAAGAAGAGTGTTTAGTCTTTTGGCAAGCAATTTGGTAATTATTTTGTAGTGGAACTCCAACAAGCTTATGGGCCGGTAGGATGAGCAGGAGAAAGGATCCTTGTCTTTTTGAGCAACACTGTAAATGACATACATAGATGTACATAGAGTCTGGGAGAGTTCAGTTTTTTACAAAAATCATTCAGCGTTGGAATGAAAATAGGAAATACGTCGGGCCTGGGGACTTGTTAGGTGACATGGAGATAATTGCCTCTAGGACCTCCTCAGGAGTGAAGGGGGAGTTGAGATCTTCTTGGTCGGTCTCTGATAGTTTTGGTAGCGAGATTCCCTCTAGGAAGGAATGGAGTTCTGCATTCGTGTGTTTTCTCTCAGAAGTATATAATTTGCAGTAAAAATCATGAAAAGTTAAATGGTATCTTATTTGGATCACATGTGACCTCGTCATCTGCTGATCCATGATTGTACTCTCTGACTGCTATAGTCATGCTATTTCAGTTTAGTAAAGATTTTTTTTTTAATCTCCCGACTATAGTCCAAGTTTAGTTTGGCTTTGGCTGCTTTAAGTTGCCTCCAGGTGGCGCTCTCTGGGGATTGTTTATGTTCTTTTTCGCAGCGTTCCAGCTCCCTCTCAAGATCTAACCTGTGTGCTTCCATAGCTTTTCTCTTACAGGAAGCATATACAATCAGATGACCTCTTAGTGTGGCTATGGAAGTATTCATCCCCCTTGGCGTTTTTCCTATTTTGTTGCATTACAACCTGTAACATAAATTGATTTTTATTTGGATTTCATGTAATGGACATACACAAAATAGCCCAAATTGGTGAAGTGAAATGAAAGAAATAACTTGTTTCAGAAAATTCAAAAAAATTAATAACAGAAAAGTGGTGCGTGCGTATGTATTCACCCCCTTTGCTATGAAGCCCCTAAATATGATCTGGTGCAACCAATTACCTTCAGAAGTCACATAATTAGTTAAATAAAGTCCACCTGTGTGCAATCTAAGTGTCACAAAGAGACCAAAGATAACCCTGAAGGAGCTGCAAAGCTCCACAGCGGAGATTGGAGTATCTGTCCATAGGACCACTTTTAGCCGTACACTCCACAGAGCTGAGCTTTACGGAAGAGTGGCCAGAAATAAGCCATTGCTTCAAGAAAAGAATAAGCAAACATGTTTGGTGTTCGCCAAAAGGGATGTGGGAGACTCCCCAAACATATGGAAGAAGGTACTCTGGTCAGATGAGACAAAAATGTAGCTATTTGGCCATCAAGGAAAACGCTAAGTCTGGCGTAAACCCAACACCTCTCATCACCCCGAGAACACCATCACCACAGTGAAGCATGGTGGAGGCAGCATCATGCTGTGGAGATGTTTTTCATTGGCAGGGACTGGGAAACTGGTCAGAATTGAAGGAATGATGGATGGCGCTAAATACAGGGAAATTCTTGAGGGAAGCCTGTTTCAGTCTTCCAGAGATTTGAGACTAGGGCGGAGGTTCACCTTCCAGCAGGACAATGACCCTAAGCATACTACTAAAGCAACACTCGAGTGGTTTAAGGGGAAACATTTAAATGTCTTGGAATGGCCTAGTCAAAGACCAGACCTCAATCCAATTGAGAATCTGTGGTATGATTTAAAAATTGCTGTACACCAGTGGAACCCATCCAACTTGATGGAGCTGGAGCAGTTTTGCCGTGAAGAATGGGCAAAAATCCCAGTGGCTAGATGTGCCAAGCTTATAGAGACATACCCCAAGAGACTTGCAGCTGTAATTGCTGCAAAAGGTGGCTCTACAAAGTATTGACTTTGGGGGGGTGAATAGTTATGCACGCTCAAGTTTTCTGTTTTTTAATCTTATTTCTTGTTTGTTTCACAGTAAAACATATTTTGCATCTTCAAAGTGTTAGGCATGTTGTGTAAATCAAATGATACAAACCTCCAAAAAATTGATTTTTAATTCCAGGTTGTAAGGCAACAAAATAGGAAAAATCACAAGGGGGGTGAATACTTTCGCAAGTATGTATGTCGGAAATTTTTTGTTATAAATTCCTCTGTCCTAGTTAAAAAAAAGTTATCATCCAGTAGGCTTTGATTACATTTCCAATATCGTCGCCCACGTGGAAATTCAGTAAGAGTAATCTATATGCCAATTATATGACGGTCCGGAGAGTTTGTTGTCTTGTGTGTAGTTGTCTATCCATGTAGTAACCAATGAATGGAATGCTTCGTTTGATAACATGGAGGTGTTGCCTTTCCAGCTCTTTGACCTCGGGATGTTTTTACAGAGGTCAAAGCAGAGGCGGACATAGGCGTGATCTGAACGCGCTTTATGTCTGATTGTACAAGTGGCAGAAGTTACGAAAATCTTTGGGATAAAAAAGTAATCCATGCAAGAGTAGGTGTTATGGACATTGGAGTTGTATGTATAGTCCATAGATGAGCTGTTAGTCTCTCTCCAATTGGTAGAGCTCAATTGGTAGAGCATGGCACTTGTAACGCCAGGGTAGTGGGTTCGATCCCCGGGACCACCCATACGTAAAAATGTATGCGCACATGACTGTAAGTCGCTTTGGATAAAAGCGTCTGCTAAATGGCATATTATTATTATTAATTATCTATCAGTCCCATCTCTTTAGCAAGAGTGTTCAACATCTTTGCCACATCTAGGGTTTGTGTTGGGGACTTGAGATGATTTCTCCAGAGTTGAGTTGAGGGTACAATTAAAATCTCCAGCCAGCACTCCAAAGGAAACACAATGCTCACTGAACAGGGTTATCATTTTCGACATGAAAGCAGGAGTATCTGTGTTAGGGGTATATATATTTCAGATAGTAATTGGTTGCCCATACAGTGACCCAGTTATCAGAATACATCTCCCCTCTGGATCAGATATGTATCTCTTGTAATAGTATAATGTCTGCATTTTCCTTTTCAGAGCACCTAGTATCGTTTTCTGTTTTATTGCATGACCTAGCCCCCGTCTAGACCACAGTAAGGAAGCAACAACATAGCCCCCGTCTAGACCACAGTAAGGAAGCAACAACATAGCCCCCGTCTAGACCACAGTAAGGAAGCAACAACATAGCCCCCGTCTAGACAACAGTAAGGAAGTGACAACATAGCCCCCGTCTAGACCACAGTAAGGAAGCAACAACATAGCCCCCGTCTAGACAACAGTAAGGAAGCGACAACATAGCCCCCGTCTAGACCACAGTAAGGAAGCGACAACATAGCCCCCGTCTAGACAACAGTAAGGAAGCAACAACATAGCCCCCGTCTAGACCACAGTAAGGAAGCAACAACATAGCCCCCGTCTAGACCACAGTAAGGAAGCAACAACATAGCCCCCGTCTAGACCACAGTAAGGAAGCAACAACATAGCCCCCGTCTAGACCACAGTAAGGAAGCAACAACATAGCCCCCGTCTAGACCACAGTAAGGAAGTGACAACATAGCCCCCGTCTAGACAACAGTAAGGAAGTGACAACATAGCCCCCGTCTAGACAACAGTAAGGAAGCAACAACATAGCCCCCGTCTAGACCACAGTAAGGAAGCGACAACATAGCCCCCGTCTAGACCACAGTAAGGAAGCAACAACATAGCCCCCGTCTAGACCACAGTAAGGAAGCAACAACATAGCCCCCGTCTAGACCACAGTAAGGAAGCAACAACATAGCCCCCGTCTAGACCACAGTAAGGAAGTGACAACATAGCCCCCGTCTAGACAACAGTAAGGAAGTGACAACATAGCCCCCGTCTAGACAACAGTAAGGAAGCAACAACATAGACCCCGTCTAGACCACAGTAAGGAAGCAACAACATAGCCCCCGTCTAGACCACAGTAAGGAAGCAACAACATAGCCCCCGTCTAGACCACAGTAAGGAAGTGACAACATAGCCCCCGTCTAGACAACAGTAAGGAAGTAACAACATAGCCCCCGTCTAGACCACAGTAAGGAAGCAACAACATAGCCCCCGTCTAGACCACAGTAAGGAAGTGACAACATAGCCCCCGTCTAGACAACAGTAAGGAAGCAACAACATAGCCCCCGTCTAGAACACAGTAAGGAAGTGACAACATAGCCCCCGTCTAGACCACAGTAAGGAAGCAACAACATAGCCCCCGTCTAGACCACAGTAAGGAAGCGACAACATAGCCCCCGTCTAGACAACAGTAAGGAAGTGACAACATAGCCCCCGTCTAGACCACAGTAAGGAAGCAACAACATAGCCCCCGTCTAGACCACAGTAAGGAAGTGACAACATAGCCCCCGTCTAGACAACAGTAAGGAAGTGACAACATAGCCCCCGTCTAGACCACAGTAAGGAAGTGACAACATAGCCCCCGTCTAGACAACAGTAAGGAAGTGACAACATAGCCCCCGTCTAGACCACAGTAAGGAAGCAACAACATAGCCCCCGTCTAGACAACAGTAAGGAAGTGACAACATAGCCCCCGTCTAGACCACAGTAAGGAAGCAACAACATAGCCCCCGTCTAGACCACAGTAAGGAAGCAACAACATAGCCCCCGTCTAGACCACAGTAAGGAAGCAACAACATAGCCCCAGTCTAGACCACAGTAAGGAAGCAACAACATAGCCCCCGTCTAGACAACAGTAAGGAAGTGACAACATAGCCCCCGTCTAGACCACAGTAAGGAAGCAACAACATAGCCCCCGTCTAGACAACAGTAAGGAAGTGACAACATAGCCCCCGTCTAGACCACAGTAAGGAAGCAACAACATAGCCCCCGTCTAGACCACAGTAAGGAAGCAACAACATAGCCCCCGTCTAGACCACAGTAAGGAAGCAACAACATAGCCCCCGTCTAGACCACAGTAAGGAAGCAACAACATAGCCCCCGTCTAGACCACAGTAAGGAAGCAACAACATAGCCCCCGTCTAGACCACAGTAAGGAAGCAACAACATAGCCCCCGTCTAGACCACAGTAAGGAAGCAACAACATAGCCCCCGTCTAGACAACAGTAAGGAAGTGACAACATAGCCCCCGTCTAGACCACAGTAAGGAAGCAACAACATAGCCCCCGTCTAGACCACAGTAAGGAAGCAACAACATAGCCCCCGTCTAGACCACAGTAAGGAAGCAACAACATAGCCCCCGTCTAGACCACTGTAAGGAATCAACAACATAGCCCCCGTCTAGACAACAGTAAGGAAGTGACAACATAGCCCCCGTCTAGACCACAGTAAGGAAGCAACAACATAGCCCCCGTCTAGACCACAGTAAGGAAGCAACAACATAGCCCCCGTCTAGACCACAGTAAGGAAGCAACAACATAGACCCCGTCTAGACCACAGTAAGGAAGCAACAACATAGCCCCCGTCTAGACAACAGTAAGGAAGTGACAACATAGCCCCTGTCTAGACCACAGTAAGGAAGCAACAACATAGCCCCCGTCTAGACAACAGTAAGGAAGTGACAACATAGCCCCCTTCTAGACCACAGTAAGGAAGCAACAACATAGCCCCCGTCTAGACCACAGTAAGGAAGTGACAACATAGCCCCCGTCTAGACCACAGTAAGGAAGCAACAACATAGCCCCCGTCTAGACAACAGTAAGGAAGTGACAACATAGCCCCCGTCTAGACCACAGTAAGGAAGCAACAACATAGCCCCCGTCTAGACCACAGTAAGGAAGCAACAACATAGCCCCCGTCTAGACCACAGTAAGGAAGTGACAACATAGCCCCCGTCTAGACCACAGTAAGGAAGCAACAACATAGCCCCCGTCTAGACAACAGTAAGGAAGTGACAACATAGCCCCCGTCTAGACCACAGTAAGGAAGCAACAACATAGCCCCCGTCTAGACCACAGTAAGGAAGCAACAACATAGCCTCCGTCTAGACCACAGTAAGGAAGCAACAACATAGCCCCCGTCTAGACCACAGTAAGGAAGCAACAACATAGCCCCCGTCTAGACAACAGTAAGGAAGTGACAACATAGCCCCCGTCTAGACCACAGTAAGGAAGCAACAACATAGCCCCCGTCTAGACCACAGTAAGGAAGCAACAACATAGCCCCCGTCTAGACCACAGTAAGGAAGTGACAACATAGCCCCCGTCTAGACAACAGTAAGGAAGTGACAACATAGCCCCCGTCTAGACAACAGTAAGGAAGTGACAACATAGCCCCCGTCTAGACCACAGTAAGGAAGCAACAACATAGCCCCCGTCCCTACACCCAAACGAGGACATTGCGTTCATCCACCTCTGGCCTGCTGGCTCCCCTTCCTCTGCGGAAGCCTAGCTCCCGCTCAGCCCAGTCAAAACTGTTCGCTGCTCTGGCACCCCAATGGTGGAACAAGCTCCCTCACGACGCCAGGACAGCGGAGTCACTCACCACCTTCCGGAGACATTTGAAACCCCACCTCTTTAAGGAATACCTGGGATAGGATAAAGTGTTCCTTCTAACCCCCCCCCCCCCCCCCCCCCCCCCCCCAGATTGTAAAGTGGTTGTCCCACTGGCTATAGGGTGAACGCACCAATTTGTGAGTCGCTCTGGCTAAGAGCGTCTGCTAAATGACGTTAATGTGCCCTTGAGCAAGGCACTTAACCCTAATTGCTCCTGTAAGTCGCTCTGGTTAAGAGCGTCTGCTAAATGACTAAAATGTAATGTAATGTCTAGACCACAGTAAGGAAGTGACAACATAGCCCCCGTCTAGACAACAGTAAGGAAGTGACAACATAGCCCCTGTCTAGACCACAGTAAGGAAGCAACAACATAGCCCCCGTCTAGACCACAGTAAGGAAGTGACAACATAGCCCCCGTCTAGACCACAGTAAGGAAGTGACAACATAGCCCCCGTCTAGACCACAGTAAGGAAGCAACAACATAGCCCCCGTCTAGACCACAGTAAGGAAGCAACAACATAGCCCCCGTCTAGACCACAGTAAGGAAGCAACAACAAAGCCCCCGTCTAGACCACAGTAAGGAAGCAACAACATAGCCCCCGTCTAGACAACAGTAAGGAAGCAACAACATAGCCCCCGTCTAGACCACAGTAAGGAAGCAACAACATAGCCCCCGTCTAGACCACAGTAAGGAAGCAACAACATAGCCCCCGTCTAGACCACAGTAAGGAAGCAACAACATAGCCCCCGTCTAGACCACAGTAAGGAAGCAAGAACATAGCCCCCGTCTAGACCACAGTAAGGAAGCAACAACATAGCCCCCATCTAGACCACAGTAAGGAAGCAACAACATAGCTCCCGTCTAGACCACAGTAAGGAAGCAACAACATAGCTCCCGTCTAGACCACAGTAAGGAAGCAACAACATAGCCCCCGTCTAGACAACAGTAAGGAAGTGACAACATAGCCCCCGTCTAGACCACAGTAAGGAAGTGACAACATTCTTAACAGTCTGTCCATAATGAAGCTCTGCTCTGCCTTCTTAACAGTCTGTCCATAATAAAGCTCTGCTCTGCCTTCTTAACAGTCTGTCCATAATGAAGCTCTGCTCTGCCTTCTTAACAGTATGTCCATAATAAAGCTCTGCTCTGCCTTCTTAACAGTCTGTCCATAATGAAGCTCTGCTCTGCCTTCTTAACAGTATGTCCATAATAAAGCTCTGCTCTGCCTTCTTAACAGTATGTCCATAATAAAGCTCTGCTCTGCCTTCTTAAGAGTCTGTCCATAATAAAGCTCTGCTCTGCCTTCTTAACAGTCTGTCCATAATAAAGCTCTGCTCTGCCTTCTTATCAGTCTGTCCATAATAAAGCTCTGCTCTGCCTTCTTATCAGTCTGTCCATAATAAAGCTCTGCTCTGCCTTCTTAACAGTCTGTCCATAATAAAGCTCTGCTCTGCCTTCTTATCAGTCTGTCCATAATAAAGCTCTGCTCTGCCTTCTTATCAGTCTGTCCATAATAAAGCTCTGCTCTGCCTTCTTAAGAGTCTGTCCATAATAAAGCTCTGCTCTGCCTTCTTAACAGTCTGTCCATAATAAAGCTCTGCTCTGCCTTCTTAACAGCACTATCAACAAGGCAGGTCCTACAGGCCCTAGTTTTGTCGCACCTTGAATACTGTTCAGTCGTGTGGTCAGGTGCCACAAAGAGGGACTTAGGAAAATTACAATTGGCCCAGAACAGGGCAGCACAACTGGCCCTTAAATGTACACAGAGAGCTAACATTAATAATATGCATGTCAATCTCTCCTGGCTCAAAGTGGAGGAGAGATTGACTTCATCACTACTTGTATTTGTAAGAAGTGTTGACAAGCTGAATGCACCGAGCTGTTAAACTACTGGCACACAGCTCGGACACCCATGCATACCCCACAAGACATGCCACCAGAGGTCTCTTCACAGTCCCCAAGTCCATAACAGACTATAGGAGGCGCACAGTACTACATAGAGCCATGGCTACATGGAACTCTATTCCACATCAGGTAACTGATGCAAGCAGTAGAATCAGATTTAAAAAACAGATACAAATACACGTTATGGAACAGCGGGGACTGTGAAGCAACACAAACATAGACACATGCATACACACACATGATAACATACGCACTATACACATGTACACATGGATTTAGTGTTGTAAATATGTAGTAGTAGAGTAGAGACCTGAGGACGCACAGGTCCCGTGTGGCTCAGTTGGTAGAGCGTGGCGCTAGCAACGTCAGGGTTGTGTTGTAGGAATCCTACCTTAGGATTCCCATGAGGGACCAGTAAAAAATTAATTTTAAAATAAATAAAAAATGTGTGCGCTCACTACTACTGTAAGTCGCTTTGAATAAGAGTGTCTGCTAAATTACTAAAATAGGTACAAATATGAAATATGTTGTCATATGTATTGTCATGTTTTTTAAATTGTATAACTGCCTTAATTTCGCTGGACCCCAGGAAGAGTATCTGCTGCCTTGGCAGGAACTAATGGGGATCCATAATAAACCCCAGGAAGAGTAGCTGCTGCCTTGGCAGAAACTAATGGGGATCCATAATGAATACACATACAAATACAGTACTGTGAACAGCAATGGGGACACCCACAGTACTGTGAACAGCAATGGGAACACCCACAGTACTGTGAACAGCAATGGGGACACCCACAGTACTGGAACAGCAATGGGGACACCCACAGTACTGTGAACAGCAATGGGGACACCCACAGTACTGGAAAAGCAATGGGGACACCCACAGTACTGGAACAGCAATGGGGACACCCACAGTACTGTGAACAGCAATGGGAACACCCACAGTACTAAGAACAGCAATGGGGACACCCACAGTACTGGAACAGCAATGGGGACACCCACAGTACTGGAACAGCAATGGGGACACCCACAGTACTGTGAACAGCAATGGGGACACCCACAGTACTGTGAACAGCAATGGGGACACCCACAGTACAGTGAACAGCAATGGGAACACCCACAGTACTGTGAACAGCAATGGGGACACCCACAGTACTGTGAACAGCAATGGGAACACCCACAGTACTGTGAACAGCAATGGGGACACCCACAGTACTGTGAACAGCAATGGGAACACCCACAGTACTGGAACAGCAATGGGGACACCCACAGTACTGTGAACAGCAATGGGGACACTCACAGTACTGTGAACAGCAATGGGGACACCCACAGTACTGTGAACAGCAATGGGGACACCCACAGTACTGGAACAGCAATGGGAACACCCACAGTACTGGAACAGCAATGGGGACACCCACAGTACTGTGAACAGCAATGGGGACACTCACAGTACTGTGAACAGCAATGGGGACACAAACAGTACTGTGAACAGCAATGGGGACACTCACAGTACTGTGAACAGCAATGGGAACACCCACAGTACTGTGAACAGCAATGGGGACACTCACAGTACTGTGAACAGCAATGGGGACACCCACAGTACTGTGAACAGCAATGGGGACACCCACAGTACTGTGAACAGCAATGGGGACACCCACAGTACTGGAACAGCAATGGGGACACCCACAGTACTGTGAACAGCAATGGGGACACTCACAGTACTGTGAACAGCAATGGGGACACTCACAGTACTGTGAACAGCAATGGGGACACCCACAGTACTGTGAACAGCAATGGGGACACTCACAGTACTGTGAACAGCAATGGGGACACCCACAGTACTGTGAACAGCAATGGGGACACCCACAATACTGTGAACAGCAATGGGGACACTCACAGTACTGTGAACAGCAATGGGGACACCCACAGTACTGTGAACAGCAATGGGGACACTCACAGTACTGTGAACAGCAATGGGGACACTCACAGTACTGTGAACAGCAATGGGGACACCCACAGTACTGTGAACAGCAATGGGAACACCCACAGTACTGGAACAGCAATGGGGACACCCACAGTACTGTGAACAGCAATGGGGACACCCACAGTACTGGAACAGCAATGGGGACACCCACAGTACTGTGAACAGCAATGGGGACCATAACACCCTCTGTGCAAGTCAACTGTGCATTCTATCTGTATCAAACATCGTTGAGCAGTAGAGGTGCTAAACCCTCCATGTTAGTACAGAGTTATTGTGTTGTCCAGTGTCGTATCTCTCCTGTTCATCTGGCCATCAGTTGATATGCTAGTTGGTTTAACACCATGTTGTATTGTTCCACAGTGGTCAATACCAACCCGCTACATTCTGTTCTACACTTGTCCCTGCAGCACTCTGGTTCAGCAACTCTAAATGTCAAGAGCAAACTGTCATTGATCTGTAATTAAAGGTAGGATAGGAACCATTTACATGGAGGGAGAACCATTAGGGAATGTGCTGTAAGGCAACACAGAGTTCCATTCATTTAGCAGTGGTCCACTGAGGCATTGACTGTGGAAGGTAGCTAGCGCTGCTCTTGGAAAATCACTAGACTGTTATAAAATACAGTGTAGAAGCTGGGTCTAATTAGAATGGGTGTGCATGTGTGCTGCATACTATTAAATCAACTAATTATCTGGGGAAGGGGAGGGGCTTTATGCACAGTGCCTTGATACAAGGACCAGGAATCAGATTGCAGGCTTTAGGCTGAGGGAACCAGGCAGGGTACATATTGGCTGCAGGACAAGTCTCTGCTGTCCTGGGACGACAGTGCTTATGCAATGTTGAAGCCTCTGTTCAAGCTCAATGATTAAATGAGCAAATACTTCACAGGTTTGTGTTGAGAGAAGCTGTTGGTCTATTAATTCATACCGTGAACATGAATAATTAACTGGTCAGCAGTTTTTATCCTGGTTGATTATTGTCTGAGGCAGAATGAGCCAGGAGGAGAGAGGAGGAGGCAGGATGAGACAGGATGAGACAGGATGAGACAGGAGGAGACAAGAGGAGACAGGAGGAGGCAGGAGGAGACAGGATGAGGCAGGATGACAAGGAGGAGGCAGGAGGAGGCACTATGAGACAGAAGGAGGCAGGATGAGACAGGATGAGACAGGATGAGACAGGAGGAGACAGGAGGAGGCAGGAGGAGACAGGATGAGACAGGATGAGACAGGAGGAGACAGGAGGAGACAGGAGGAGACAGCAGGAGACAGGAGGAGACAGCAGGAGGCTGTAAACACTCTGTCAGTCTACTGTAAACACACTACCAGTCTACTGTAAACACACTACCAGTCTACTGTAAACACACTACCAGTCTACTGTAAACACACCACCAGTCTACTGTAAACACACTACCAGTCTACTGTAAACACACTACCAGTCTACTGTAAACACACTACCAGTCTACTGTAAACACACTACCAGTCTACTGTAAACACACCACCAGTCTACTGTAAACACACTACCAGTCTACTGTAAACACACTACCAGTCTACTGTAAACACACTACCAGTCTACTGTAAACACACCACCAGTCTACTGTAAACACACTACCAGTCTACTGTAAACACACTACCAGTCTACTGTAAACACACTACCAGTCTACTGTAAACACAATACCAGTCTACTGTAAACACACTACCAGTCTACTGTAAACACACTACCAGTCTACTGTAAACACACTACCAGTCTACTGTAAACACACCACCAGTCTACTGTAAACACACTACCAGTCTGCTGTAAACACACTACCAGTCTACTGTAAACACACTACCAGTCTACTGTAAACACACTACCAGTCTACTGTAAACACACTACCAGTCTACTGTAAACACACTACCAGTCTACTGTAAACACACTACCAGGCTACTGTAAACACACCACCAGTCTACTGTAAACACACTACCAGTCTGCTGTAAACACACTACCAGTCTACTGTAAACACACTACCAGTCTACTGTAAACACACTACCAGTCTAATGTAAACATACTACCAGTCTAATGTAAACACACTACCAGTCTACTGTAAACACACCACCAGTCTACTGTAAACACACTACCAGTCTACTGTAAACACACTACCAGTCTACTGTAAACACACTACCAGTCTACTGTAAACACACTACCAGTCTACTGTAAACACACCACCAGTCTACTGTAAACACACTACCAGTCTACTGTAAACACACTACCAGTCTACTGTAAACACACTACCAGTCTACTGTAAACACACCACCAGTCTACTGTAACACACTACCAGTCTGCTGTAAACACACTACCAGTCTACTGTAAACACACTACCAGTCTACTGTAAACACACTACCAGTCTACTGTGAACACACTACCAGTCTACTGTAAACACACTACCAGTCTACTGTAAACACACCACCAGTCTACTGTAAACACACTACCAGTCTACTGTAAACACACTACCAGTCTACTGTAAACACACTACCAGTCTACTGTAAACACACTACCAGTCTGCTGTAAACACACTACCAGTCTACTGTAAACACACTACCAGTCTACTGTAAACACACTACCAGTCTACTGTAAACACACTACCAGTCTACTGTAAACACACTACCAGTCTACTGTAAACACACTACCAGTCTACTGTAAACACACTACCAGTCTACTGTAAACACACTACCAGTCTACTGTAAACACACTACCAGTCTGCTGTAAACACACTACCAGTCTGCTGTAAACACACTACCAGTCTGCTGTAAACACACTACCAGTCTACTGTAAACACACTACCAGTCTACTGTAAACACACTACCAGTCTACTGTAAACACACTACCAGTCTACTGTAAACACACTACCAGTCTACTGTAAACACACTACCAGTCAACTGTAAACACACTACCAGTCTGCTGTAAACACACTACCAGTCTGCTGTAAACACACTACCAGTCTACTGTAAACACACTACCAGTCTACTGTAAACACACCACCAGTCTACTGTAAACACACTACCAGTCTACTGTAAACACACTACCAGTCTACTGTAAACACACTACCAGTCTACTGTAAACACACCACCAGTCTACTGTAAACACACTACCAGTCTACTGTAAACACACTACCAGTCTACTGTAAACACACTACCAGTCTACTGTAAACACACTACCAGTCTACTGTAAACACACTACCAGTCTACTGTAAACACACTACCAGTCTGCTGTAAACACACTACCAGTCTACTGTAAACACACTACCAGTCTACTGTAAACACACTACCAGTCTACTGTGTACACACTACCAGTCTACTGTAAACACACCACCAGTCTACTGTAAACACACTACCAGTCTACTGTAAACACACTACCAGTCTACTGTAAACACACCACCAGTCTACTGTAAACACACTACCAGTCTACTGTAAACACACTACCAGTCTACTGTAAACACACCACCAGTCTACTGTAAACACACTACCAGTCTACTGTAAACACACTACCAGTCTACTGTAAACACACTACCAGTCTGCTGTAAACACACTACCAGTCTACTGTAAACACACTACCAGTCTACTGTAAACACACTACCAGTCTACTGTAAACACTCTGTCAGTCTGCTGTAAACACACCACCAGTCTACTGTAAACACACTACCAGTCTACTGTAAACACACTACCAGTCTACTGTAAACACACTACCAGTCTACTGTAAACACACTACCAGTCTACTGTAAACACACTACCAGTCTACTGTAAACACACTACCAGTCTACTGTAAACACACTACCAGTCTACTGTAAACACACCACCAGTCTACTGTAAATACACTACCAGTCTACTGTAAACACACTACCAGTCTACTGTAAACACACTACCAGTCTACTGTAAACACACTACCAGTCTGCTGTAAACACACTACCAGTCTACTGTAAACACACCACCAGTCTACTGTAAACCTACTACCAGTCTACTGTAAACACACTACCAGTCTACTGTAAACACACCACCAGTCTACTGTAAACACACTACCAGTCTACTGTAAACACACTACCAGTCTACTGTAAACACACCACCAGTCTACTGTAAACACACTACCAGTCTACTGTAAACACACTACCAGTCTACTGTAAACACACTACCAGTCTGCTGTAAACACACTACCAGTCTACTGTAAACACACTACCAGTCTACTGTAAACACTCTACCAGTCTACTGTAAACACTCTGTCAGTCTGCTGTAAACACACCACCAGTCTACTGTAAACACACTACCAGTCTACTGTAAACACACTACCAGTCTACTGTAAACACACTACCAGTCTACTGTAAACACACTACCAGTCTACTGTAAACACACTACCAGTCTACTGTAAACACACTACCAGTCTACTGTAAACACACTACCAGTCTACTGTAAACACACCACCAGTCTACTGTAAACACACTACCAGTCTGCTGTAAACACACTACCAGTCTGCTGTAAACACACTACCAGTCTACTGTAAACACACTACCAGTCTACTGTAAACACACTACCAGTCTACTGTAAACACACTACCAGTCTACTGTAAACACACTACCAGTCTACTGTAAACACACTACCAGTCTGCTGTAAACACACTACCAGTCTACTGTAAACACACTACCAGTCTACTGTAAACACACTACCAGTCTGCTGTAAACACACTACCAGTCTACTGTAAACACACTACCAGTCTACTGTAAACACACTACCAGTCTACTGTAAACACACTACCAGTCTACTGTAAACACACTACCAGTCTACTGTAAACACACTACCAGTCTACTGTAAACACACTACCAGTCTACTGTAAACACACTACCAGTCTACTGTAAACACAATACCAGTCTACTGTAAACACACCACCAGTCTACTGTAAACACACCACCAGTCTGCTGTAAACACACTACCAGTCTACTGTAAACACACTACCAGTCTACTGTAAACACACTACCAGTCTACTGTAAACACACTACCAGTCTGCTGTAAACACACTACCAGTCTACTGTAAACACACTACCAGTCTACTGTAAACACACTACCAGTCTACTGTAAACACACTACCAGTCTACTGTAAACACACTACCAGTCTACTGTAAACACACTACCAGTCTACTGTAAACACACTACCAGTCTACTGTAAACACACCACCAGTAAAACTTAAAAGGGGCTTTAGAAAACAAGCCAAACCCAGTATCAACATTGATTGAATTAGAAACAAGGCCCAGTATGGAACAGTCAATTACTCTCAACAGTGAACCACTAGGCCCCTCAATTCTCATAATTTAGTATTTAGAGTCAGAGAGACAGAGAGAGAGAGAGAGAGAGAGAGAGAGAGAGAGAGAGAGAGAGAGAGAGAGAGAGTGAGAGAGAGAGAGAGAGAGAGAGAGAGAGAGAGAGAGAGAGAGAGAGAGAGAGAGAGAGAGAGAGAGAGAGAGAGAGAGAGAGAGAGAGAGAGAGAGAGAGAGAGAGAGAGAGAGTGAGAGAGAGAGAGAGAGAGAGAGAGAGAGAGAGAGAGAGAGTAATTGTAACCTCTCAGCCTGCTGCGGCTTGAAGGTCGATTCAATCTTCCAGACGCTGCTAACTCTCTACCTGGTATTTGATGGAGAGGGCCAGATAACAGAGGAGTGTGTAGCGGAGGATAGAGTGAAGGAGATAATGGAAGAGTGCGTAAAGGAGGAGAGGAAATGGGGATCAAGAGAGTCCAGCTCCTTAATTATCTCAACCTATTTGTTGTCATAGTAACAGCTTTATTTTAACCTTTGCCCTATAAAGCCCTCCAGATGATTTTGTCCCTTCAGATCTTCTACTCTGTTCTGGTCCATTCTGTAAATGGTATATATATATATATATATATATTTATAGTGACCAATCAATATTCCACAAAGTCACCGTGGATAAGATGTGGATTTCCAATGATTGTATGCAATCATATTTTCATGTACTTTTTCCCCAGCAGACAAAATCCTCTCAATATCTCGCCTCCTTATTCAAGTTCAGAACTAAGTCCTGATTTACAAAAGAAAACAGACATATTTTTGATTCAAATATCCAAATGTTTGACTGTAATTTGTCCCATATCTTGTGATTGACTCAGAGCCGTATCGGCATGGCAAGGCTGTGTCGTTGGCTAGCTATGCCAGCAGGACAGATGAGTGTCGCCTGCCTGGTACCCAACTGGCAGACAGAGCCTGAAGAATAACAATCCTCTTAACTAAACCACGCTGTTTTATCAGCAACAACAGAAGTGGAAGAGGAATATTGTTTTACTAACTGGGCTGAGTGGTAGCAGAGGAGGAATACTGTTTTACTAACTGGGCTGAGGGGTAGCAGAGGAGGAATACTGTTTTACTAACTGGGCTGAGGGGTAGCAGAGGAGGAATACTGTTTTACTAACTGGGCTGAGGGGTAGCAGAGGAGGAATACTGTTTTACTAACTGGGCTGAGGGGTAACAGAGGAGGAATACTGTTTTAATAACTGGGCTGAGTGGTAGCAGAGGAGGAATACTGTTTTACTAACTGGGCTGAGGGGTAACAGAGGAGGAATACTGTTTTACTAACTGGGCTGAGTGGTAGCAGAGGAGGAATACTGTTTTAATAACTGGGCTGAGGGGTAACAGAGGAGGAATACTGTTTTACTAACTGGGCTGAGGGGTAACAGAGGAGGAATACTGTTTTACTAACTGGGCTGAGGGGTAACAGAGGAGGAATACCGTTTTACTAACTGGGCTGAGTGGTAACAGAGGAGGAATACTGTTTTAATAACTGGGCTGAGGGGTAACAGAGGAGGAATACTGTTTTACTATCTGGGCTGAGGGGTAGCAGAGGAGGAATACTGTTTTAATAACTGGGCTGAGGGGTAACAGAGGAGGAATACTGTTTTACTAACTGGGCTGAGGGGTAACAGAGGAGGAATACTGTTTTAATAACTGGGCTGAGGGGTAACAGAGGAGGAATACTGTTTTAATAACTGGGCTGAGGGGTAGCAGAGGAGGAATACTGTTTTAATAACTGGGCTGAGGGGTAGCAGAGGAGGAATACTGTTTTAATAACTGGGCTGAGTGGTAACAGAGGAGGAATACTGTTTTAATAACTGGGCTGAGTGGTAACAGAGGAGGAATACTGTTTTAATAACTGGGCTGAGTGGTAGCAGAGGAGGAATACTGTTTTAATAACTGGGCTGAGTGGTAACAGAGGAGGAATACTGTTTTAATAACTGGGCTGAGTGGTAACAGAGGAGGAATACTGTTTTACTAACTGGGCTGAGTGGTAGCAGAGGAGGAATACTGTTTTAATAACTGGGCTGAGTGGTAACAGAGGAGGAATACTGTTTTAATAACTGGGCTGAGGGGTAACAGAGGAGGAATACTGTTTTAATAACTGGGCTGAGTGGTAACAGAGGAGGAATACTGTTTTACTAACTGGGCTGAGTGGTAGCAGAGGAGGAATACTGTTTTACTAACTGGGCTGAGGGGTAACAGAGGAGGAATACTGTTTTACTAACTGGGCTGAGGGGTAACAGAGGAGGAATACTGTTTTAATAACTGGGCTGAGGGGTAACAGAGGAGGAATACCGTTTTACTAACTGGGCTGAGTGGTAACAGAGGAGGAATACTGTTTTAATAACTGGGCTGAGGGGTAACAGAGGAGGAATACTGTTTTACTATCTGGGCTGAGGGGTAGCAGAGGAGGAATACTGTTTTAATAACTGGGCTGAGGGGTAACAGAGGAGGAATACTGTTTTACTAACTGGGCTGAGGGGTAACAGAGGAGGAATACTGTTTTACTAACTGGGCTGAGGGGTAACAGAGGAGGAATACTGTTTTACTAACTGGGCTGAGGGGTAGCAGAGGAGGAATACTGTTTTAATAACTGGGCTGAGGGGTAGCAGAGGAGGAATACTGTTTTAATAACTGGGCTGAGTGGTAACAGAGGAGGAATACTGTTTTAATAACTGGGCTGAGTGGTAACAGAGGAGGAATACTGTTTTAATAACTGGGCTGAGTGGTAGCAGAGGAGGAATACTGTTTTAATAACTGGGCTGAGTGGTAACAGAGGAGGAATACTGTTTTAATAACTGGGCTGAGTGGTAACAGAGGAGGAATACTGTTTTACTAACTGGGCTGAGTGGCAAATGTATATAGGAGCATGTTAACATTCTTCAGATGCTCATTGTCATCCAATCAAAATCGACTCAGTTCTGAATGTCTGAGAAACCCTGGTCAGTTTGTTGTCATGACGACTCCTACATTACATTGCTATAGTATCTTTTACCAGACATCGTCTCAGTAATGACCACTAGCTAGTATCTGTCTGGCTTACCTCTGAAGGAGTATTTTTTTTTTATTTCACCTTTATTTAACCAGGTAGGCCAGTTGAGAACAAGTTCTCATTTACAACTGCGACCTGGCCAAGATAAAGCAAAGCAGTGCGATAAAAACAACAACACAGAGTTACATATGGGGTAAAACAAAACATAAAGTCCAAAATACAACAGAAAATATATATACAGTGTGTGCAAATGTAGCAAGTTATGGAGGTAAGGCAATAAATAGGCCATAGTGCAAAATAGTTACAATTTAGTATTAACACTGGAGTGATAGATGTGCAGAAGATGATGTGCAAATAGAGATACTGGGGTGCAAATGAGCAAAATAAATAACAATGTAAATAACAATATGGGGATGAGGTAGTTGGGTGGGCTAATTTCAGATGGGCTGTGTACAGGTGCAGTGATCGGTAAGGTGCTCTGACAACTGATGCTTAAAGTTAGTGAGGGAGATAAGAGTCTCCAGCTTCAGAGATTTTTGCAGTTCGTTCCAGTCATTGGCAGCAGAGAACTGGAAGGAATGGCGGCCAAAGGAGGTGTTGGCATTGGGGATGACCAGTGAGATATACCTGCTGGAACGCAGACTACGGGTGGGTGTTGCTATGGTGACCAATGAGCTAAGATAAGGCGGGGATTTGCCCTGGCAGTGATCAGTATGGTTCAGGTTTCCTCTGGATTCTAGAAGGGCAGCTCCTGTCTTCAGCTCAATCAGTGAATCATACTGCAGCTGAAGGGATAGAGATTTGTCCATGGTCCTTCTAACCAAACATTAGCACCACATCAAATCTCCCCAGGAAGGCGTCCAGTTGATAGGGTCTTTTACTAAAAAAACTTCTTGACAGTTTGATAGACCTGGATGTGTCTTATTTCTATCAGAGGGTGATTATGTTTCCAGCCCCGAGTTACAGCCAATAAGAAATGCCTCTCTTTCTGTTCCATCATGGTGAACAATAGAGCGTTTGCCTCCCAGGGCTTTATTCAGGGCTGATCTATGATTTAAACAGGAGAGATCAATACGCTGTTAGAAGGTCTAACTGGATGGTCCTGAGACTGGAGTCTGAGGTTCGCATCCCAAATGGCACCCTATTCCATTCATAGTGCACTACCCTTATAGCTCTGGTCAAAAGTAGTGTACTACAGAGAGAATAGGGTGGAGTCTGAGACTGCATCCCAAATGGGACACTGCCTGTCAAAGAGCAGGATGGTGGTATCTGTCTGTCAGGGTTGACATGCAACAGCATCTCTGCTGGGGCATTGGGGCCAAAGCATACTTATTGATCCAGTCACCACTGATGACGGTAGTGTTATAGACGACCACCTGCCACAGGAAACACATGGAACTGATGACTGTAGTGTTGTAGACGACCACCTGCCACAGGAAACACATGGAACTGATGACTGTAGTGTTATAGACGACCACCTGCCACAGGAAACACATGGAACTGATGACTGTAGTGTTATAGACGACCACCTGCCACAGGAAACACATGGAACTGATGACTGTAGTGTTATAGACGACCACCTGCCACAGGAAACACATGGAACTGATGACTGTAGTGTTCTAGACGACCACCTGCCACAGGAAACACATGGAACTGATGACTGTAGTGTTATAAACTGACTGTAGTGTTATAAACTGACTGTAGTGTTATAAACTGACTGTAGTGTTATAAACTGACTGTAGTGTTATAAACTGACTGTAGTGTTATAAACTGACTGTAGTGTTATAAGCTGACTGTAGTGTTATAAACTGACTGTAGTGTCATAAACTGACTGTAGTGTTATAAACTGACTGTAGTGTTATAAACTGACTGTAGTGTTATAAACTGACTGTAGTGTTATAAACTGACTGTAGTGTTATAAGCCACCATACTATGAAGTATATGTGTGTTTGTTATCACTAACTGATGTCGGCTTGTCATTCAGTAATTGCAGTTTAAAAGCTTGTTCTAAAGCTCCACAGCTGTGATGTTGTATATTATTACAGATCCAAAGAAACTGCATTATATGAATGTTCCTTCTGGATGCAGGAGGCAGAACATTACAGCTGATTTCATCAGAGCTACGGAGCTGTAGATTGACAGAACCATCCGGCTAACCACAGACATCCCACTGCATTCTGCTCTGACACAGATGGAAGGGAATATGGCTGTTGTGTTTCACTAAGATCGTTTTAGATTCTCTGGAGACAAATGTATTTAAGGGAATGGGTTGTGCTAACCTCCTCCCCAGACGCAGCCTGTCTCAGAACCCAGACCCAGCCTGTCTCAGAACCCAGACCCAGCCTGTCTCAGAACCCAGCCCTAACCTCCTCCCCAGACCCAGCCTGTCTCAGAACCCAGACCCAGCCTGTCTCAGAACCCAGCCCTGTTGATCGCTAACCTCCTCCCCAGACCCAGCCTGTCTCAGAACCCAGCCCTAACCTCCTCCCCAGACCCAGCCTGTCTCAGAACCCAGACCCAGCCTGTCTCAGAACCCAGCCCTGGTGACTATTAACCTCCTCCCCAGACCCAGCCTGTCTCAGAACCCAGACCCAGCCTGTCTCAGAACCCAGCCCTGGTGACTACTAACCTCCTCCCCAGACCCAGCCTGTCTCAGAACCCAGACCCAGCCTGTCTCAGAACCCAGACCCAGCCTGTCTCAGAACCCAGACCCAGCCTGTCTCAGAACCCGGCCCTGTTGATCGCTAACCTCCTCCCCAGACCCAGCCTGTCTCAGAACCCAGACCCAGCCTGTCTCAGAACCCAGCCCAGTTGACTACTAACCTCCTCCCCAGACCCAGCCTGTCTCAGAACCCGGCCCAGTTGACTACTAACCTCCTCCCCAGACCCAGCCTGTCACAGAACCCGGCCCAGTTGACTACTAACCTCCTCCCCAGACCCAGCCTGTCTCAGAACCCGGCCCAGTTGATCGCTAACCTCCTCCCCAGACCCAGCCTGTCTAAGAACCCGGCCCTGTTGATCGCTAACCTCCTCCCCAGACCCAGCCTGTCTCAGAAACCGGCCCAGTTGATCGCTAACCTCCTCCCCAGACCCAGCCTGTCTCAGAACCCAGCCCAGTTGTCTACTAACCTCCTCCCCAGACCCAGCCTGTCTCAGAACCCAGCCCAGTTGACTACTAACCTCCTTTCACACCAGCCCCCGGTGAATCACAGTCAGGATTTAAAACAAGCAACCTTTATCAGAAAGAAGGCAGCTGTTCTCCTTCCAGCCCTACTGTACTAGCATGTTTACAAGGCCACGGCGCTAGGAAAAGTCCAGCTAAGTGCTTAATCCTCTGGTTTGGAGGAAGTTGGAAGGGAACGTAGAGATGGTGTAATGAATCGGGCCAGGCTTCGGGCTGCAGGAGCCACCTCTGTAGTCTCACGAACCGAAGCCATTGGTTTCATTAAAACACTTGGCTCACTATCAATAAGCTGAAACCTATTTGTGTGTGTCATGCCTTTGGCAAAGCCCTTCAGATCTTTCGTTGGGTGTTTATTTATTTTCCTCCGAGAGTAAGGGACTTGAATGTGCTTTGGGGCAGACACCGGAGCACAGGGGTATTTTATTATTTCATTATCAGAATGATCTCACATCATTAATATTAATAAAACCAAATTGGATTTCATTGAGAAGGTGAGATAAATATGTTTTGATATTAGAGGAAGGAAAATTGACCTTTGAGAACCAGCCCAGCGATCTGTCTGGACATACAGAGAACCTAGATGGTAGACTGAGAACCAGCCCAGTGATCTATCAGGACATACAGAGAACCTAGATGGTAGACTGAGAACCAGCCCAGTGATCTATCAGACAGAGAACCTAGATGGTAGACTGAGAACCAGCCCAGTGAACTATCAGGACATACAGAGAACCTAGATGGTAGACTGAGAACCAGCCCAGTGATCTATCAGACAGAGAACCTAGATGGTAGACTGAGAACCAGCCCAGTGATCTATCAGGACATACAGAGAACCTAGATGGTAGACTGAGAACCAGCCCAGTGATCTATCAGACAGAGAACCTAGATGGTAGACTGAGAACCAGCCCAGTGATCTATCAGGACATACAGAGAACCTAGATGGTAAACTGAGAATCAGCCCAGTGATCTATCAGACAGAGAACCTAGATGGTAGACTGAGAACCAGCCCAGTGATCTATCAGGACATACAGAGAACCTAGATGGTAGACTGAGAACCAGCCCAGTGATCTATCAGACAGAGAACCTAGATGGTAGACTGAGAACCAGCCCAGTGATCTATCAGACAGAGAACCTAGATGGTAGACTGAGAACCAGCCCAGTGATCTATCAGACAGAGAACCTAGATGGTAGACTGAGAACCAGCCCAGTGATCTATCAGACAGAGAACCTAGATGGTAGACTGAGAACCAGCCCAGTGATCTATCAGGACATATAGAGAACCTAGATGGTAGACTGAGAACCAGCCCAGTGATCTATCAGACAGAGAACCTAGATGGTAGACTGAGAACCAGCCCAGTGATCTATCAGACAGAGAACCTAGATGGTAGACTGAGAACCAGCCCAGTGATCTATCAGGACATACAGAGAACCTAGATGGTAGACTGAGAACCAGCCCAGTGATCTATCAGACAGAGAACCTAGATGGTAGACTGAGAACCAGCCCAGTGATCTATCAGGACATACAGAGAACCTAGATGGTAGACTGAGAACCAGCCCAGTGATCTATCAGGACATACAGAGAACCTAGATGGTAGACTGAGAACCAGCCCAGTGATCTATCAGACAGAGAACCTAGATGGTAGACTGAGAACCAGCCCAGTGATCTATCAGACAGAGAACCTAGATGGTAGACTGAGAACCAGCCCAGTGATCTATCAGGACATACAGAGAACCTAGATGGTAGACTGAGAACCAGCCCAGTGATCTATCAGACAGAGAACCTAGATGGTAGACTGAGAACCAGCCCAGTGATCTATCAGACAGAGAACCTAGATGGTAGACTTGCTGCTGTGGAATAGATGCACCAATGTGGTCTTAAAGAGCCCAAATGTTATATTTTGTATCATTTAGTCTACCGAAATTGGCTCCAATCAAGCGCCGTCCACAGGGTATGGCATGGCGTTACAAAATGGAGTGATAGCCTTCCATCTTCAAGATCCCTTTTACCCTGTAAAAATCTCCCACTTTACCACCACCAAAGCACCCCCAGACCATCACATTGCCTCCACCATGCTTGACAGATGGCATCAAGCACTCCTCCAGCATGTTTTAATTTGGTCTGCTTCTCACAAATGTTCTTCTTTGTGATCCGAACACCTCAAACTTCGATTCATCTGTCCATAACACTTTTTTCCAATCATCCTCTGTGTTATTTTACCCATCTTAATCTTAAATTTTTATTGGCCAGTCTGAGATATGGCTTTTTCTTTACAACTCTGCCTAGAAGGTCAGCATCCCGGAGTCGCCTCTTCACTGTTGACGTTGAGACTGGTGTTTTACTGGTACTATTTAATGAAGCTACCAGTTGAGTACCTGTGAGGCATCCGTTTCTCAAACTAGTCACTCTAATGTATTTGTCCTCTTGCTCAGTTGTGGACCGGGGCCTCCCACTCCTCTTTCTATTCTGGTTAGAGCCAGTTTGCGCTGTTCTGTGCAGGGAGAAGTACACAGCGTTGTACAAGATTTTCAGTTTCTTGGCAATTTCTCGCATGGAATAGCCTTCATTTCTCAGAACAAGAATAGACTGACGAGTTTCAGAAGAAAGTTATTTGTTTCTGGCCATTTTGAGCCTGTCATCGAACCCACAATTGCTGATGCTCCAGATACTCAACTAGTCTCAAGAAGGCCAGTTTTATTGCTTCTTTAATCAGCACAACAGTTTTCAGCTGTGCTAACATCATTGCAAAATGGTTTTCTAATGATCAATTAGCCTTTTAAAATGATAAACTTGGATTAGCAAACACAACGTGCCACTGGATCACAGGACTGATGGTTGCTGATAATGGGCCTCTGTACGCCTATGTAGATATTCCATAAAAAATCAGCTGTTTCCAGCTACAATAGCCATTTACAACATTAACGATGTCTACACTGTATTTCTGACCAATTCAATGTTATTTTAATGAACAAAAAAATGCTTTTCTTTCGAAAACAAGGACATTACTAAGTGACCCCAAACTTTTGAACGGTAGTGTACGTTATCACAATAACAGTACAGGTACCTGTCTCACTACGTTGTCATGACAACAGTACAGGTACCTGTCTCACTACGTTGTCATGACAACAGTACAGGTACCTGTCTCACTACGTTGTCATGACAACAGTACAGGTACCTGTCTCACTACGTTGTCATGATAACAGTACAGGTACCCGTCTCACTACGTAGTCATGACAACAGTACAGGTACCGTCTCACTACGTTGTCATGACAACAGTACAGGTACCTGTCTTTGTCGTGTCTCCCTGCCACTCCAGCCAAGTGGTATAGAATCTCTGGCTGTGTTTATTGGAGGTTTTAGATGAAAGAGTAGAGCGTCAGTAGGGAGTTGATCTGTCATGTTGAAGAGTGGTTTTACCACTCTGGAAGAATATTGTGCAGTTTTACCTCTCCGTATTCTTATAGAGAACTGCTCATATCTGTATGTTATTTTATTTTACTGAACCTTTATTTATTGAACCTTTATTTAACCTGGCTAGTCAATTAAGAACAAATTCTTATTTACAATGGCGGCCTGGCAAGAGGCAAGAGGCCTCCTGGGGGGACGGGGGCTGGGATAAACGGACAACCCAAACAGAAGCCTCTGGCTACAGCATCAATACAACAGTGGAAGTGTGTGGTCTTTGGGAAATAAAATAACATGCTTCTTTCCAGAAGGCAATGCAAACTAGTGACAACTAAAAACAACTACACGTCTCAACAACCTGTTCACCTATTGGTCCTTTAAACTCCAGGGACACCGGGTCCTGTTGGTTTAGGTCGGCTTGGTAACGTCATACTCAGATCAAAAGATTCAAGTACAACATGAAGCCAATTCACATCCTTAATAATACGATTTCCCCTATTTTGCTTGGAAATAATAGATGTGAGATTCACAGAGTAGAAGCCGTTCCCATGTCGTGTTGTGGATAGTTGGGGCCGGCCTTGACACCCTGAGTGCAGCTGGATCGAAACAGACAGTGACAGTGATAGAATTTACCAGATAGTATCAGCCCAACAGCCGTCATCGCTTTGGCAGATTGGAGGCCATCAGAGGATCTCCAGGCTGCGATCAGCGGCACGCTGACATCAGCCAGCGATGTTAACTCACAGCCTGAAAGGAGGCTATGAACCATGATCAGCGATATGAACCCAGAAATAGAAATCCATTTTCCAACCGGGGGGTGAATATCAGTGTCCCTGTCTGTCCCCTCAGCCCTGCAGTCACTCAGTCACTCAGCATCTCTCTCTCTCTATCTCTCGCTCAGCTGCAGCTTCTTGTTCTGAAGGTTACCGGATTAGAGGCATGTTTTCAGACTGGACTGCTGTCGTGGCATGGCTTTGCCTGACCACACAACCTACACAGACTAGCTTTGCCTGACCATACAACCTACATCAACCCACACAGGGGGCACAGATTAACAGTAATGGTGGCCCCAGCAGTTTTCCTTGAAGCTAAATAAGAGATGAGAACAAAGCAGGCTGTGGAGTTGTGTTCTCCTCCTCCATCTGGTCTGCTCCAGACATGCTGACCCTAAACACGGTGGCATTTCCAACACCATTAAAACTGAACACGTTGCTGTTGATTATTTTCAGTAGTGGTTAGGGCTGTATTGAGATGTCTGTTACAGTCGTTCTACTGGAGTAGTGGAGCAGGTTGTGTTGTGATGAATTATTGATCTGGCCACGGCTTCATCAGAGCGTTGTGTTGAACACATACCTGGCATTTCTTAACACTGAATTTACCAAGAAGTGACACTAATGTGTTCATGTTGCTCAAACTTGTTTACAAATCGGAGTGTGTCAGGCCTTTAGCTTTCCAACCCAGCGTCTACTTCCTGACTGGCCTGAAAGCACTGATGAGAGCAGAGGGGAGAGGGGAAAGGCTTCAAACATGTATGAAGAACACAGAAGAACACTGCCTTTCTTTACCCACAG
Source organism: Coregonus ussuriensis (assembly GCA_031479575.1). Lineage (NCBI taxonomy): Eukaryota > Metazoa > Chordata > Actinopteri > Salmoniformes > Salmonidae > Coregonus > Coregonus ussuriensis. The sequence goes on from CM062500.1 coordinate 83,269,061, forward strand.
AGAGGAGGGCCAAATGTTTCTCTCAGCACCAAGGGAGAACACTGTTCAAATAGCAGTGGAGTGAGGCTGTGTGAAGGAGTGGATCAGAGAGGAGCTGTTTGCAGTTCAGGTCTACATGGCAATTCTCCTGCCTGTCCCAGGTGAGAGAGAGAAAGCTCACTGAGAGAGAAATGAAGCGAAGGTAGCAATTTACTGAGTTTTGTTGAATAGACTGGAGCCTGGAGGGTTTCCAATGCCTGGCCAGTAAACAACATTACTTAAAGATGACCCAGTACTCTCTCTCTCTTCTCTTCTCTCTCTCTATTCACCATCTCTTCCCTCTCTCTTCTCTCTCTCTATTCACCATCTCTTCTCTCTCTCTTCTCTCTCTATATTCACCATCTCTTCTCTCTCTCTTCTCTCTAGTCTCTCTATTCACCATCTCTTCTCTCTCTCTTCTCTCTAGTCTCTCTATTCACCATCTCTTCTCTCTCTCTTCTCTCTAGTCTCTCTATTCACCATCTCTTCCCTCTCTCTTCTCTCTCTCTATTCACCATCTCTTCTCTCTCTCTTCTCTCTAGTCTCTCTATTCACCATCTCTTCCCTCTCTCTTCTCTCTCTATTCACCATCTCTTCTCTCTCTCTTCTCTCTCTCTCTATTCACCATCTCTTCTCTCTCTCTTCTCTCTAGTCTCTCTATTCACCATCTCTTCCCTCTCTCTTCTCTCTCTCTATTCACCATCTCTTCTCTCTCTCTTCTCTCTAGTCTCTCTATTCACCATCTCTTCCCTCTCTCTTCTCTCTCTCTATTCACCATCTCTTCTCTCTCTCTTCTCTCTCTCTATTCACCATCTCTTCTCTCTCTCTTCTCTCTAGTCTCTCTATTCACCATCTCTTCCCTCTCTCTTCTCTCTCTCTATTCACCATCTCTTCTCTCTCTCTTCTCTCTCTCTATTCACCATCTCTTCTCTCTCTCTTCTCTCTAGTCTCTCTATTCACCATCTCTTCTCTCTCTCTTCTCTCTCTCTATTCACCATCTCTTCTCTCTCTCTTCTCTCTCTCTATTCACCATCTCTTCCCTCTCTCTTCTCTCTCTCTATTCACCATCTCTCCCCTCTCTCTTCTCTCTCTCTATTCACCATCTCTTCCCTCTCTCTTCTCTCTCTCTATTCACCATTTCTTCCCTCTCTCTTCTCTCTAGTCTCTATATTCACCATCTCTTCTCTCTCTCTTCTCTCTCTCTATTCACCATCTCTTCCCTCTCTCTTCTCTCTCTCTATTCACCATCTCTTCCCTCTCTCTTCTCTCTCTCTATTCACCATCTCTTCTCTCTCTCTTCTCTCTAGTCTCTCTATTCACCATCTCTTCCCTCTCTCTTCTCTCTCTCTATTCACCATCTCTTCCCTCTCTCTTCTCTCTCTCTATTCACCATCTCTTCCCTCTCTCTTCTCTCTCTCTATTCACCATTTCTTCCCTCTCTCTTCTCTCTAGTCTCTATATTCACCATCTCTTCTCTCTCTCTTCTCTCTCTCTATTCACCATCTCTTCCCTCTCTCTTCTCTCTCTCTATTCACCATCTCTTCCCTCTCTCTTCTCTCTCTCTATTCACCATCTCTTCTCTCTCTCTTCTCTCTAGTCTCTCTATTCACCATCTCTTCTCTCTCTCTTCTCTCTAGTCTCTCTATTCACCATCTCTTCCCTCTCTCTTCTCTCTCTCTATTCACCATCTCTTCCCTCTCTCTTCTCTCTCTCTATTCACCATCTCTTCCCTCTCTCTTCTCTCTCTCTATTCACCATTTCTTCCCTCTCTCTTCTCTCTCTCTATTCACCATCTCTTCTCTCTCTCTTCTCTCTCTCTATTCACCATCTCTTCTCTCTCTCTTCTCTCTCTCTATTCACCATCTCTTCCCTCTCTCTTCTCTCTCTCTATTCACCATCTCTTCTCTCTCTCTTCTCTCTCTCTATTCACCATCTCTTCTCTCTCTCTCTTCTCTCTAGTCTCTATATTCACCATCTCTTCTCTCTCTCTTCTCTCTCTCTATTCACCATCTCTTCTCTCTCTCTTCTCTCTAGTCTCTCTATTCACCATCTCTTCTCTCTCTCTTCTCTCTAGTCTCTCTATTCACCATCTCTTCTCTCTCTCTTCTCTCTCTCTATTCACCATCTCTTCTCTCTCTCTTCTCTCTAGTCTCTCTATTCACCATCTCTTCTCTCTCTCTTCTCTCTCTCTATTCACCATCTCTTCTCTCTCTCTTCTCTCTCTCTATTCACCATCTCTTCTCTCTCTCTTCTCTCTAGTCTCTCTATTCACCATCTCTTCCCTCTCTCTTCTCTCTCTCTATTCACCATCTCTTCTCTCTCTCTTCTCTCTCTCTATTCACCATCTCTTCTCTCTCTCTTCTCTCTAGTCTCTCTATTCACCATCTCTTCTCTCTCTCTTCTCTCTCTCTATTCACCATCTCTTCCCTCTCTCTTCTCTCTCTCTATTCACCATCTCTTCCCTCTCTCTTCTCTCTCTCTATTCACCATCTCTCCCCTCTCTCTTCTCTCTCTCTATTCACCATCTCTTCCCTCTCTCTTCTCTCTCTCTATTCACCATTTCTTCCCTCTCTCTTCTCTCTAGTCTCTCTATTCACCATCTCTTCTCTCTCTCTTCTCTCTCTCTATTCACCATCTCTTCCCTCTCTCTTCTCTCTCTCTATTCACCATCTCTTCTCTCTCTCTTCTCTCTAGTCTCTCTATTCACCATCTCTTCCCTCTCTCTTCTCTCTCTCTATTCACCATCTCTTCTCTCTCTCTTCTCTCTAGTCTCTCTATTCACCATCTCTTCTCTCTCTCTTCTCTCTCTCTATTCACCATCTCTTCCCTCTCTCTTCTCTCTCTCTATTCACCATCTCTCCCCTCTCTCTTCTCTCTCTCTATTCACCATCTCTTCTCTCTCTCTTCTCTCTATTCTGTCTGTCTTCTCTCACACTTGAAGGAGACAGGCTCTTTGTATTTTCTCCATTCACAACATGTCCAGTATGAGTCATTCACTCTGTCTCTCAGACTAAACACTATGATTTCTTCACTTTGTCTCTCAGTCTGAACTTTATGAGTTCTTCAATTTGTCTCTCCGTCTGTCTGGTATGAGTCCTTCACTCTGTCTCTATCATGTATGAGTCCTCAGTCAGTCCTGCATGAGTTCTTCACTCTGTCTCTAAGTCTGTCCTGTGTGAGTTTCACTCTGTCTCTCAGTCTGTCCAGTATGAAAACGTCACTCTGAATCTTAGTCTCTCCTGTATGAGTCCTTCACTCTGTCTCTCAGTCTGTCCAGTATGAAAACGTCACTCTGAATCTTAGTCTCTCCTGCATTAGTCTTTCACTCTGTCTCTCAGTCTGTAACGTATGAGTCCTTCACTCTGTCTCAGTCTGTCTGGTATGAAATCCTTCACACTGTATCTTATTCTGTTCTGAATGAGTCCTTCACTCTGTCTCTCAGTCTGTACTCGATTAACCCATTACTCTATGATTGTCTCTCAGTCTGTTCTGTTTGAGTCCTTTACTCTGTCTCTCTGTCTGTCTAGTATGGATCCTTCACTCTCTACATTTACATTACATTTTAGTCATTTAGCAGACGCTCTTATCCAGAGCGACTTACAGGAGCAATTAGGGTTAAGTGCCTTGCTCAAGGGCACATTAACGTCATTTAGCAGACGCTCTTAGCCAGAGCGACTCACAAATTGGTGCGTTCACCCTATAGCCAGTGGGATAACCACTTTACAATTTGGGGCGGGGGGGGGGGGGGGTTAGAAGGAATACTTTATCCTATCCCAGGTATTCCTTAAAGAGGTGGGGTTTCAAATGTCTCCGGAAGGTGGTGAGTGACTCCGCTGTCCTGGCGTCGTGAGGGAGCTTGTTCCACCATTGGGGTGCCAGAGCAGCGAACAGTTTTGACTGGGCTGAGCGGGAGCTATGCTTCCGCAGAGGAAGGGGAGCCAGCAGGCCAGAGGTGGATGAACGCAATGCCCTCGTTTGGGTGTAGGGACTGATCAGAGCCTGAAGGTACGGAGGTGCCGTTCCCCTCACTGCTCCATAGGCAAGCACCATGGTCTTGTAGCGGATGCGAGCTTCAACTGGAAGCCAGTGGAGTGTGCGGAGGAGGGGGGTGACGTGAGACAACTTGGGAAGGTTGAACACCAGACGGGCTGCGGCATTCTGGATGAGTTGTAGGGGTTTAATGACACAGGCAGGGAGGCCAGCCAACAGCGAGTTGCAGTAGTCCAGACGGGAGATGACAAGTGCCTGGATTAGGACCTGGGCCGCTTCCTGTGTAAGGCAGGGTCGTACTCTCCGAATGTTGTAGAGCATGAACCTGCAGGAGCGGGTCACCGCCTTGATGTTGGCGGAGAACGACAGGGTGTTGTCCAGGGTCACGCCTAGGCTCATCGCACTCTGGGAGGAGGACACAGCGGAGTTGTCAACCGTGATGGCGAGATCATGGAACGGGCAGTCCTTCCCCGGGAGGAAGAGCAGCTCCGTCTTGCCAGGGTTCAGCTTGAGGTGGTGATCCGTCATCCATACTGATATGTCTGCCAGACATGCAGAGATGCGATTCGCCACCTGGTTATCAGAAGGGGGAATTTCACTCTGTCTTCAGTCTGTCATGTATGCGTCCTTCAATCTGTCTTTCAGTCTGTGCTGTGTGAGTCCTTCACACTGTTTCTCAGTCTGTCCTGTATGAATCCTTCACTCTGTCTCTCAGTCTGTCTTGTATGAATCCTTCACTCTGTCTCTCGATCTGTCATATATGAGTCCTTCACTCTGTCTCTCAATCTATATTGTAAGAATTTAACTCTGTCTTCAGTCTTTCCTTATGAGTCCTTCACTCTGTCTCTCAGTCTGTCTGGTGTAAATCCTTCACATCTGAATCTTAGTCTGTCCTGCTTGAGTCCTTCACTCTGTCTCTCAGTCTGTCCGGTATGAGACTTTCACTCCATCTCTAAGTCTGTCCTTTATGAATCCTTCACTCTGAATCTTAGTATATCCTGCATGAGTCCTTCACTCTCACTCTTAGTCTGTCCTGCAGGAGTCCTTCACTCTGTCTCTATCTGTCATGTATGAGTCCTTCACTCTGTCTTTACTGTATGAGTCTTTCACTCAGTCTCTAAGTCTGTGCTGTGTGTGTCCTTCACTCTGTCTCAGTCTGTCCTTTATGAATCCTTCACTCTGAAATTGAGTATCTCCTGCATGAGTCCTTCACTCTGTCTCTATCTGTCATTTATGAGTTCTTCACTCTGTCTTTCCTGTATGCGTTCTTCACTCAGTCTCTAAGTCTGTCCTGTGAGAGTTTCACTCTATCTCTCAGTCTGTCCTGTATGAGTCCTTCACTCTGTCTCTCGATCTGTCCTGTATGAGTCCTTCACTCTGTCTCTCGATCTGTCCTGTATGCGTCCTTCACTCTGTCTCTCAGTCTGTCCTGTATGCGTCCTTCACTCTGTCTCTCAGTCTGTCCTGTATGAGTCCTTCACTCTGTCTCTCAGTCTGTGCTGTGTGAGTCCTTCACTCTGTCTCTCGATCTGTCTGGTATGAATCCCTCACTCTGTATCTTAATCTGTCCTGTATGAGTTCTTCACTCTGTCTTTCAGTCTGTACTCTATGAGTCCTTCACTCTGTCTCTCAATCTATATTATAAGAATTTCATTCTGTCTTCAGTCTGTCCTTATGAGTCCTTCATTCTGTCTTTCAGTCTGTTTTGTGTTAGTCCTTCACTCTGTCTCTCGATCTGTCATATATGAGTCCTTCACTCTGTCTCTCAGTCTGTCCTGTATGCGTCCTTCACTCTGTCTCTCAGTCTGTCCTGTATGCGTCCTTCACTCTGTCTCTCAGTCTGTCCTGTATGCGTCCTTCACTCTGTCTCTCAGTCTGTCCTGTATGCGTCCTTCACTCTGTCTCTCAGTCTGTCCTGTATGCGTCCTTCACTCTGTCTCTCAGTCTGTCCTGTATGCGTCCTTCACTCTGTCTCTCAGTCTGTCCTGTATGAGTCCTTCACTCTGTCTCTCAGTCTGTCCTGCATGATTCCTTCACTCTGTCTCTATCTGTCATGCATGATTCATTCACTCTGTCTTTCAGTCTGTGCTGTGTGAGTCCTTCACTCTGTCTCTCGATCTGTCATGTATGAGTCCTTCACTCTGTCTCTCAGTCTGTCCTCTATGAGTCCTTCACTCTGTCTTTCAGTCTGTGCTGTGTGAGTCCTTCACTCTTTCTCTCGATATATCATGTATGAGTGCTTCACTCTCTCTCTCAGTCTGTACTGTATGAGTCCTTCACTCTGTCTCTCAGTCTGTCCTGCATTAGTCATTCACTCTGTCTCTCAGTCTGTCCTGCATTAGTCATTCACTCTGTCTCTCAGTCTGTCCTGCATTAGTCCTTCACTCTGTCTCTCAATCTATATTGTTAGAATTTCACTCTGTCTCTCAGTCTGTCCTGCATGAGTCCTTCACTCTGTCTCTCAGTCTGTCCTGCATTAGTCATTCACTCTGTCTCTCAGTCTGTCCTGCATTAGTCCTTCACTCTGTCTCTCAGTCTGTCCTGCATTAGTCCTTCACTCTGTCTCTCAGTCTGTCCTGCATTAGTCCTTCACTCTGTCTCTCAGTCTGTCCTGCATTAGTCCTTCACTCTGTCTCTCAGTCTGTCCTGCATTAGTCCTTCACTCTGTCTCTCAGTCTGTCCTGCATTAGTCCTTCACTCTGTCTCTCAGTCTGTCCTGCATTAGTCCTTCACTCTGTCTCTCAGTCTGTCCTGCATTAGTCCTTCACTCTGTCTCTATCTGTCATGTATGAGTTCTTCACTCTGTCTGTCCTGTATGAGTCCTTCACTCTGTCTCTCAGTCTCTCCTTTATGAATCCTTCACTCTGAAATTGAGTATATCCTGCATGAGTCCTTCACTCTGTCTCTATCTGTCATTTATGAGTTCTTCACTCTGTCTTTCCTGTATGCGTTCTTCACTCAGTCTCTAAGTCTGTCCTGTGAGAGTTTCACTCTATCTCTCAGTCTGTCCTGTATGAGTCCTTCACTCTGTCTTTCAGTCTGTGCTGTGTGAGTCCTTCATTCTGTCTTTCAGTCTGTGCTGTATGAGTCCTTCACTCTGTCTCTTGATCTGTCCTGTATGAGTCCTTCATTCTGTCTTTCAGTCTGTGCTGTGTGAGTCCTTCACTCTGTCTCTTGATCTGTCCTGTATGAGTCCTTCACTCTCTCTCTCAGTCTGTCCTGTATGAGTCCTTCACTCTCTCTCTCAGTCTGTACTCTATGAGTCCTTCACTCTGTCTCTCAGTCTGTCCGGTATGAATCCTTCACATCTGAATCTTAGGCTGTCCTGCATGAGTCCTTCACTCTGTCTCTCAGTCTCTCTTGTATGAGTCCTTCATTCTGTCTTTCAGTCTGTGCTGTGTGAGTCCTTCACTCTGTCTCTCGATCTGTCATGTATGAGTCCTTCACTCTGTCTCTCAGTCTGTCCTGTATGAGTCCTTCACTCTGTCTCTCAGTCTGTCCTGTATGAGTCCTTCACTCTGTCTCTCAGTCTGTCTGGTATGAATCCTTCACTCTGAATCTTAGTCTCTTCTGCATGAGTCCTTCACTCTGTCTCTCGATCTGTCATGTATGAGTCCTTCACTCTGTCTCTCAGTCTTTCCTGTATGAGTCCTTTACTCTGTCTCTCTATCTGTCATGCTTGATTCATTCACTCTGTCTCTTCTGCATGAGTCCTTCATTCTGTCTTTCAGTCTGTGCTGTGTGAGTCCTTCACTCTGTCTCTCAGTCTCTCCTGTATGAGTCATTCACTCTGTCTCTCAGTCTGTCTTGTATGACTCATTCACTCTGTCTCTCGATCTGTCATATATGAGTCCTTCACTCTCTCTCTCAGACTGTGCTGTGTGAGTCCTTCACTCTGTCTCTCGATCTGTCATGTATGAGTCCTTCACTCTCTCTCTCAGTCTGTACTCTATGAGTCCTTCACTCTCTCTCTCAGTCTGTACTCTATGAGTCCTTCACTCTGTCTCTCAATCTATATTGTAATAATTTCATTCTGTCTTCAGTCAGTTCTTATGAGTTCTTCAATCTGTCTCTCAGTCTGTCCTGCATGAGTCCTTCACTCTGTCTTTTAGTCTGTGCTGTGTGAGTCCTTCACTCTGTCTCTCAGTCTGTCTGGTATGAATCCTTCACTCTGTATCTTATTCTGTCCTGCATGAGTCCTTCACTCTGTCTCTCAGTCTGTACTCGATTAACCCATTACTTTGTGATTGTCTCTCAGTCTGTTCTGTTTGAGTTCTTCACTCTGTCTCTCAGTCTCTTTAGTATGAGTCCTTCACTCTGTCTCTCAGTCTGTCCTTAATGAATCCTTCACTCTGTCTCAGTCTGTCCTGTATGAGTCCTTCAATCTGTCTCTTATTCTGTACTGTATGAGTCCTTCACTCTGTCTCTCAGTGTGTCCTGTATGAGTTCTTCATTCTGTCTTTCAGTCTGTGCTTTTTTGAGTCCTTCACTCTGTCTCTCGATCTGTCATGTATGAGTCCTTCACTCTCTCTCTCAGTCTGTACTCTATGAGTCCTTCACTCTGTCTCTCAATCTATATTGTAAGAATGTCATTCTGTCTTCAGTCTGTCCTTATGAGTCCTTCACTCTGTCTCTCAGTCTGTCCGGTATGAATCCTTCACTCTGAATCTTAGTCTCTTCTGCATGAATCTTTCACTCTGTCTCTATCTGTCCTGTATGAGTCATTCACTCTGTCTGTCCTGTGTGAGTCCTTCACTCTGTCTCTCAATCTATATTGTAAGAATGTCATTCTGTCTTCAGTCTGTCCTTATGAGTCCTTCACTCTGTCTCTCAGTCTGTCCTATATGAGTCCTTCACTCTGTCTCTCTGTCTGTCCGGTATGAGTCCTTCACTCTGAATCTTAGTCTCTTCTGCATGAGGCCTTCACTCTGTCTCTCAGTCTCTCCTATATGAGTCTTTCACTCTGTCTCTCAGTCTGTCCTGCATGATTCCTTCACTCTGTCTCTCTGTCTGTCCTATATGAGTCCTTCACTCTGTCTCTCAGTCTGTCCTATATGAGTCCTTCACTCTGTCTCTCAGTCTGTCCTGTATGAGTTCTTCACTCTGTCTCTCAGTCTGTCCTGTATGAGTCCTTCACTCTGTCTCTCAGTCTGTCCTGCATGATTCCTTCACTCTGTCTCTATCTGTCATGTATGAGTAATTCACTCTGTCAGTCCTGTATGAGTTCTTCACTCTGTCTCTCAGTCAGTCCTGTATGAGTTCTTCACTCTGTCTCTCAGTCTGTCCTGTATGAGTCCTTTACTCTGTCTCTCAGTCTGTCCTATATGAGTCCTTCACTCAGTCTCTCAGTCAGTCCTGTATGAGACCTTCACTCTGTCTCTCAGTCTGTTCGGTATGAATTATTCACTCTGTATCTTAGTCTGTCTAGTACGTGTCTTTCACTCTGTCTCACAGTCTGTCATGTATGTGTCCTTCACTCTGTCTCGCAGTCTGTTCTGTATGATTTCTTCACTCTGTGAGTGTCTCTCAGTCTCTACTTAGTGAGTCCTTCACTCTGTGAGTTTCACTCAGTCTGTACTGTTAGAGTCCTTCACTCTCTGAGTGTCTTCCAGTCTATGCTGTATGAGTCCTTCACTCTGTGAGTCTCTCTCAGTCTGTACTGTATGAGTGCTTCACTCTGTCTCTGTCTCCGCTGTATGAGTCCTCCACTCTGTGAGTGTCTTCCAGTCTATGCTGTATGAGTGCTTCACTCTGTGAGTGTCTTCCAGTCTATGCTGTATGAGTGCTTCACTCTGTGAGTCTATCTCATTCTGTACTGGTTGAGTCCTTCACTCTGTCTCTGTCTCCGTTGTACGAGTCCTCCAGTCTGAGAGTGTCTCTCAGTCTGTACTGTTAGAGTCCTTCACTCTGAGTGTCTCTCATTCTGTACTGTATGAGTCATTCACTCTGTGAGTGTCTTCCAGTCTATGCTGTTTGAGTCCTTCACTCTGTGAGTGTCGCTCAGTCTTTACTGTATGAGTCCTTCACTCTGTGATTGTCTCTGAGCTGAGATTTAGACTTGTGTTTGCTATTCTTCACTACAATGGATCAGTGAATAACAGTAATTCCGCGGTTATGTCTTTATTTTAAGTAATTTAATGTAAAATGATATGAAAACATAATGAATAACTTTGCATATATCTACAGTACACAAACAACAGCCTAAGAAGTGTTGAGGTTTGAATAATTGCTGTGATGAATCCTCAGAGATAAGACCAGGTATTATTTCTCATCCAGCCGGCAGAGGTTCATCTTCTGCTCATGATAAAACAAACGCTGACATATGCCAATGGACGCCACACTCCTGTTTCCCAATATGCATTGCAGTAGCGCTGTACGGTGAAATGAATCTCTGTCTGTCAGTCTGTTGTCCCACTCCCCTAACTCACCACACCTCCTAGAACAATATATATTAATTCAGTCAGATCATAATCATCACACATTCCATTATTCGTGAACCCAGAACCATAATGCATTGCACTGACAGGCCATATATTCCAACCAATATGTATTTGTAATAATGGCAGCAGTGTCTCTCTCTGTCAGGCAGGCAGCAGACAGGCGGAGCGGAGCGGAGAGGAGAGGGAAGAGAGCATGGCGGAGTGCCAGAGACACACTGTTGAAAGCTACTGATGTATTAAGGTTGAACCACTTAAAAGTCACCCATTTTTTTCATGTTTTCAGTCCATATATATATACAGACATGTATATATCCTGTCTTGTTGAAATACACAATATGTTCCTGTGTGTTCCTGTATTGTCCCAGTTCTATACGCAAAGGTCTGTTCCATCACTAAACGTAGCCAACCTAAAGCCCTGGACAATCTGTAACAGGTTTTATAGAAGTCCCGTTTGAATATGCTGATGAAGCCTTCACCTCTTAGCCACACTTGGAACCAGGCAACAGTTTGGAACCAGGCATCAGTTTGGGAACCATGCATCAGTTTGGAACCAGGCATCAGTTTGGATCCAGGCATCAGTTTGGAACCAGGCATCAGTTATGGAACCAGGCATCAGTTTGGGAACCAGGCATCAATTTGGAACCAGGTATCAGTTTGGGAACCATGCATCAGTTTGGAACCAGGCATCAGTTTGGAACCAGGCATCAGTTATGGAACCAGGCATCCATTTGGGAACAAGGCATCAGTTTGGAACCAGGCATCAGTTTGGGAACAAGGCATCAGTTTGGGAACCAGGCATCAGTTTGGGAACCAAATATCAGTTTGGGAACCAGGCATCAGTTTGGGAACAAGGCATCAGTTTGGATCCAGGCATCAGTTTGGGAACAAGGCATCAGTTTGGGAACCAGGCATCCATTTGGGAACAAGGCATCAGTTTGGGAACCAGGTATCAGTTTGGGAACCAGGCATCAGTTTGGTAACCAGGCATCAGTTTGGGAACCAGGCATCAGTTTGGAAACCAGGCATCATATTGGAACCAGGCATCAGTTTGGGAACCAGGCATCAGTTTGGTAACCAGGCATCAGTTTGTGAACCAAGCATCAGTTATGGAACCAGGCATCAGTTTGGGAACCAGGCATCAGTTTGGGAACCAGGCATCAGTTTGGAAACCAGGCATCAGTTTGGGAAACAGGCATCAGTTTGGAACCAGGCATCAGTTTGGAACCAGGCATCAGTTTGGAACCAGGCATTAGTTTGCAACCAGGCATCAGTTTGGAACCAGGTATCAGTTTGGGAACCAGGCATCAGTTTGGGAACCAGGCATCAGTTAAGGAACCAGGCATCAGTTTGGAAACCAGGCATCATATTGGAACCAGGCATCAGTTTGGGAACCAGGCATCAGTTTGGGAACCAGGCATCAGTTATGGAACCAGGCATCAGTTTGGGAAGCATGCAACAGTTTGGTAACCAGGCATCAGTTTGGGAACAAGGCATCATTTTGGAACCAGGCATTAGTTTGCAACCAGGCATCAGTTTGGAACGAGGCATCAGTTTGGGAACAAGGCATCAGTTTGGGAACCAGGCATCAGTTTGGGAACCAAACATCAGTTTGGGAACCAGGCATCAGTTTGGGAACAAGGCATCAGTTTGGATCCAGGCATCAGTTTGGGAACAATGCATCAGTTTGGGAACCAGGCATCCATTTGGGAACAAGGCATCAGTTTGGGAACCAGGTATCAGTTTGGGAACCAGGCATTAGTTTGGTAACCAGATATCAGTTTGGGAACCAGGCATCAGTTTGGAAACCAGGCATCATATTGGAACCAGGCATCAGTTTGGGAACCAGGCATCAGTTTGGTAACCAGGCATCAGTTTGGGAACCAAGCATCAGTTATGGAACCAGGCATCAGTTTGGTAACCAGGCATCAGTTTGGGAACCAGGCATCAGTTTGGAAACCAGGCATCAGTTTGGGAACCAGGCATCAGTTTGGAACCAGGCATCAGTTTGGGAACCAGGCATCAGTTTGGGAACCAGGCATCAGTTATGGAACCAGGCATTAGTTTGGTAACCAGGCATCAGTTTGGGAACTAGGCATCAGTTTGGAACCAGGCATCAGTTTGGGAACCAGGCATCAGTTTGGGAACCAGGCATCAGTTTGGGAACCAGGCATCAGTTTGGGAATCAAACATCAGTATGGGAACCAGGCATCAGTTTGGGAACAAGGCATCAGTTTGGATCCAGGCATCAGTTTGGGAACAAGGCATCAGTTTGGGAACAAGGCATCCGTTTGGGAACCAGGCATCAGTTTGGGAACCAGGCATCAGTTTGGAAACCAGGCATCATATTTTAACCAGGCATCAGTTTGGGATCCAGGCATCAGTTTGGGAACCAGTCATCAGTTATGGAACCAGGCATCAGTTTGGGAACCAGGCATCAGTTTGGTAACCAGGCATCAGTTTGGGAACCAGGCATCATTTTGGAACCAGGCATCAGTTTGGAACCAGGCATCAGTTATGGAACCAGGGATTAGTATGGGTACCAGGAATAAGTTTGGAACCAGGCATCAGTTTGGGAACCAGGCATTAGTTTGGAACAAGGCATCAGTTTGGGAACCAGGCATCAGTTTGGAACCAGGCATTAGTTTGCAACAAGGCATCAATTTGGAACCAGGCATCAGTTTGGGCACAAGGCATCAGTTTGGGACAAGGCATCAGTTTGGGAACAGGGCATCAGGTTGGATCCAGGTATCAGTTTGGGAACAAGGCATCAGTTTGGGAACCAGGCATAAGTTTGGGAACCAGGCATCAGTTTGGTAACCAGGCATCAGTTTGGGAACCATGCATCAGTTTGGGAACCAGGCATCATTTTGGAACCAGTTATCAGTGTGGGAACCAGGCATCAGTTTGGGAACCAAACATCAGTTTGGGAACCAGGCATCATTTTGGGAACCAGGCATCAGTTTGGGAACCAGGCATCAGTTTGGGAACCAGGCATCAGTTTGGGAACCAGGCATCAGTTATGAAACATATGGAACTGTTTTAAGATGGTCATACCAAGGGGCCTGGGTTTCTACTAAGATAACATATAGAACTGTTTTAAGAAGGACATACCAAGGGGCCTGGGTTTCTACTAAGATAACATATGGAACTGTTTTAAGATGGTCATTCCAAGGGGCCTGGGTTTCTTCTAAGATAACATATGGAAATGTTTTATGATTGTCATACCAAGGGGCCTGGGTTTCTACTAAGATAACACATGGAACTGTTTTAAGATGGTCATACGAAGGGGTCTGGGCCTGGGTTTCTACTAAGATAACATATGGAACTGTTTTAAGATGGTCATACCTAGGGGCCTGGGTTTCGAATAAGATAACATATGGAACTGTTTTAAGATGGTCATACCAAGGACCTGGGCCTGGGTTTCTACTAAGATAACATATTGAACTGATTTAAGATGGTCATACCAAGGACCTGGGCCTTGTTTTCTACTAAGATAACATATGGAGCTGTTTTAAGATGGTCATACCAAACGCCTGGGTTTCTACTAAGATACATATGGAATTGTTTTCAGATGGTCAAACCAAGAGGCCTGGGTTTCGACTAAGATAACATATGGAACTGTTTTATGATGGTCATACCAAGGGGTCTGGGCCTGGGTTTCTACTAACATAACATATGGAACTGTTTTAAGATGGTCATACCAAGGACCTGGGCCTGGGTTTCTACTAAGATAACATATGGAACTGTTTTAAGATGGTCATACCAAGGACCTGGGCCTGGGTTTCTACTAAGATAACATATGGAACTGTTTTAAGATGGTCATACCAAACGCCTGGGTTTCTACTAAGATAACATATGGAGCTGTTTTAAGATGGTCATTCCAAGAGGCCTGGGTTTCTACTAAGATAAAATATGGAACTGTTTTAAGTTGGTCATACCAAGGGGCCTGGGTTTCTACTAAGATAACATAAGGACTTGTTTTAAGATGGTCATACCAAGGGGCCTGGGTTTCTACAAAGATAACATATGGAAATGTTTTAAGATGGTCATACCAAGGACCTGAGCCTGGGTTTCTATTAAGATAACATATGGAACTGTTTTAAGATGGTCATTCCAAGAGGCCTGGGTTTCTACTAAGATAAAATATGGTACTGTTTTAAGTTGGTCATACCAAGGGGCCTGGGTTTCTACTAAGATAACATATAGAACTGTTTTCAGATGGTCATACCAAGGGGCCTGGGTTTCTACTAAGATAACATATGGACTTGCTTTAAGATGGTCATACCAAGGGGCCTGTGTTTCTATTAAGATAACATATGGAAATGTTTTAAGATGGTCATACCAAGGACCTGAGCCTGGGTTTCTATTAAGATAACATATGGAACTGTTTTAAGATGGTCATACCAAGGGGTCTGGGACTGGGTTTCTACTAAGATAACATATGGAACTGTTTTAAGATGGTCATACCAAGGACCTGGGCCTGGGTTTCTACTAAGATAACATATGGAACTGTTTTAAGATGGTAATACCAAGGGGTCTGGGCCTTGGTTTCTACTAAGATAACATATGGAACTGTTTTAAGATGGTCATACCAAGCGGCCTGGGTTTCAAATAACATAACATATGGAACTGTTTTAAGATGGTCGTACCAAGGACCTGGGCCTGGGTTTCTACTAAGATAACATATGGAATTGTTTTAAGATGGTCATACCAAGGGGCCTGGGTTTCTACTAAGATAACATATGGAATTGTTTTCAGATGGTCATACCAAGAGGCCTGGGTTTCGACTAAGATAACATATGGAACTGTTTTAAGATGGTCATACCAAGGACCTGAGCCTGGATTTCTACTAACATAACATTTGGAACTGTTTTAATATGGTCATACCAAGGGGTCTGGGCCTGGGTTTCTACTAAGATAATAAATGGAACTGTTTTAAGATGGTCATACCAAGGACCTGGGCCTGGTTTCTACTAAGATAACATATGGAACTGTTTTAAGATGGTCATACCAAGAGGCCTGGGTTTCTGCTAAGATAAAATATGGAACTGTTTTAAGATGGTCATACCAAGGGGCCTGGGTTTCTACTAAGATAACATATGGAACTGTTTTCAGATGGTCATACCAAGGGGCCTGGGTTTCTACTAAGATAACATATGGACTTGTTTTAAGATGGTCATACCAAGGGGCCTGGGTTTCTACTAAGTTAACATATGGAACTTTTTTTAGATGGTCATACCAAGGGGCCTGGGTTTCTACTAAGATAACATATGGAACTGTTTTAAGATGGTCATACCAAGGGGCCTGGGTTTCTACTAAGATAACATATGGAATTGTTTTCAGATGGTCATACCAAGGGGCCTGGGTTTCTACTAAGATAACATATGGAACTGTTTTAAGATGGTCATACCAAGAGGCCTGTGTTTCTACTAAGATAACATATGGAACTCTTTTAAGATGGCCATACCAAGAGGCCTGGGTTTCTACTAAGATAACATATGGAACTGTTTTAAGATGGTCATACCAAGTGGTCTGGGCCTGGGTTCCTACTAAGATAGCATATGGAACTGTTTTAAGATGGTCATACCAAGGACCTGGGCCTGGGTTTCTACTAAGATAACATATGGAACTGTTTTAAGATGGTCATACCAAGGACCTGGGCCTGGGTTTCTACTAAGATAACATATGGAACTGTTTTAAGATGGTCATACCAAACGCCTGGGTTTCTACAAAGATAACATATGGAACTGTTTTAAGATGGTCATACCAAGGACCTGGGCCTGGGTTTCTACTAAGATAACATATGGAACTGTTTTAAGATGGTCATTCCAAGAGGCCTGGGTTTCTACTAAGATAAAATATGGAACTGTTTTAAGCTGGTCATACCAAGGGGCCTGGGTTTCTACTAAGATAACATATAGAACTGTTTTCAGATGGTCATACCAAGGGGCCTGGGTTTCTACTAAGATAACATATGGACTTGTTTTAAGATGGTCATACCAAGGGGCCTGTGTTTCTACTAAGATAACATATGGAAATGTTTTAAGATGGAATACCAAGGACCTGAGCCTGGGTTTCTATTAAGATAACATATGGAACTGTTTTAAGATGGTCATACCAAGGGGTCTGGGCCTGGGTTTCTACTAAGATAACATATGGAACTGTTTTAAGATGGTCATACCAAGCGGCCTGGGTTTCAAATAACATAACATATGGAACTGTTTTAAGATGGTCGTACCAAGGACCTGGGTTTCTACTAAGATAACATATGGAATTGTTTTCAGATGGTCATACCAAGAGGCCTGGGTTTCGACTAAGATAACATATGGAACTGTTTTAAGATGGTCATACCAAGGACCTGAGCCTGGATTTCTACTAACATAACATTTGGAACTGTTTTAAGATGGTCATACCAAGGGGTCTGGGCCTGGGTTTTTACTAAGATAATAAATGGAACTGTTTTAAGATGGTCATACCAAGGACCTGGGCCTGGTTTCTACTAAGATAACATATGGAACTGTTTTAAGATGGTCATACCAAGAGGCCTGGGTTTCTACTAAGATAAAATATGGTACTGTTTTAAGTTGGTCATACCAAGGGGCCTGGGTTTCTACTAAGATAACATATAGAACTGTTTTCAGATGGTCATACCAAGGGGCCTGGGTTTCTACTAAGATAACATATGGACTTGCTTTAAGATGGTCATACCAAGGGGCCTGTGTTTCTACTAAGATAACATATGGAAATGTTTTAAGATGGTCATACCAAGGACCTGAGCCTGGGTTTCTATTAAGATAACATATGGAACTGTTTTAAGATGGTCATACCAAGGGGTCTGGAACCTGGGTTTCTACTAAGATAACATATGGAACTGTTTTAAGATGGTCATACCAAGGACCTGGGCCTGGGTTTCTACTAAGATAACATATGGAACTGTTTTAAGATGGTCATACCAAGGGGTCTGGGCCTGGGTTTCTACTAAGATAACATATGGAACTGTTTTAAGATGGTCATACCAAGCGGCCTGGGTTTCAAATAACATAACATATGGAACTGTTTTAAGATGGTCGTACCAAGGACCTGGGCCTGGGTTTCTACTAAGATAACTTATGGAACTGATTTAAGATGGTCATACCAAGGGGTCTGGGCCTGGGTTTCTACTAAGATAACATATGGAACTGTTTTAAGATGGTCATAAAAAGAGGCCTGGGTTTCTATTAAGATAACATATGGAATTGTTTTCAGATGGTCATACCAAGAGGCCTGGGCCTGGGTTCCTACTAAGATAGCATATGGAACTGTTTTAAGATGGTCATACCAAGGACCTGGGCCTGGGTTTCTACTAAGATAACATATGGAACTGTTTTAAGATGGTCATACCAAGGACCTGGGCCTGGGTTTCTACTAAGATAACATATGGAACTGTTTTAAGATGGTCATACCAAACGCCTGGGTTTCTACAAAGATAACATATGGAACTGTTTTAAGATGGTCATACCAAGGACCTGGGCCTGGGTTTCTACTAAGATAACAAATGGAACTGTTTTAAGATGGTCATTCCAAGAGGCCTGGGTTTCTACTAAGATAAAATATGGAACTGTTTTAAGCTGGTCATACCAAGGGGCCTGGGTTTCTACTAAGATAACATATAGAACTGTTTTCAGATGGTCATACCAAGGGGCCTGGGTTTCTACTAAGATAACATATGGACTTGTTTTAAGATGGTCATACCAAGGGGCCTGTGTTTCTACTAAGATAACATATGGAAATGTTTTAAGATGGAATACCAAGGACCTGAGCCTGGGTTTCTATTAAGATAACATATGGAACTGTTTTAAGATGGTCATACCAAGGGGTCTGGGCCTGGGTTTCTACTAAGATAACATATGGAACTGTTTTAAGATGGTCATACCAAGCGGCCTGGGTTTCAAATAACATAACATATGGAACTGTTTTAAGATGGTCGTACCAAGGACCTGGGCCTGGGTTTCTACTAAGATAACTTATGGAACTGATTTAAGATGGTCAGATCAAGGGGTCTGGGTTTCTACTAAGATAACATATGGAACTGTTTTAAGATGGTCGTACCAAGGGGTGTGGGCCTTGGTTTCTACTAAGATAACATATGGAACTGTTTTAAAATGGTCGTACCAAGGACCTGGGCCTGGGTTTCTACTAAGATAACTTATGGAACTGATTTAAGATGGTCAGATCAAGGAGCCTGGGTTTCTAC
Organism: Coregonus ussuriensis; assembly: GCA_031479575.1. NCBI lineage: Eukaryota > Metazoa > Chordata > Actinopteri > Salmoniformes > Salmonidae > Coregonus > Coregonus ussuriensis. The sequence continues at coordinate 83,287,742 of CM062500.1, forward strand.
TAAGATAACTTATGGAACTGATTTAAGATGGTCATACCAAGGGGTCTGGGTTTCTACTAAGATAACATATGGAACTGTTTTCAGATGGTCATACCAAGAGGCCTGGGTTTCGACTAAGATAACATATGGAACTGTTTTAAGATGGTCATACCAAGGACCTGAGCCTGGATTTCTACTAACATAACATTTGGAACTGTTTTAAGATGGTCATACCAAGGGGTCTGGGCCTGGGTTTTTACTAAGATAATAAATGGAACTGTTTTAAGATGGTCATACCAAGGACCTGGGCCTGGTTTCTACTAAGATAACATATGGAACTGTTTTAAGATGGTCATACCAAGAGGCCTGGGTTTCTACTAAGATAAAATATGGTACTGTTTTAAGTTGGTCATACCAAGGGGCCTGGGTTTCTACTAAGATAACATATAGAACTGTTTTCAGATGGTCATACCAAGGGGCCTGGGTTTCTACTAAGATAACATATGGACTTGCTTTAAGATGGTCATACCAAGGGGCCTGTGTTTCTACTAAGATAACATATGGAAATGTTTTAAGATGGTCATACCAAGGACCTGAGCCTGGGTTCCTATTAAGATAACATATGGAACTGTTTTAAGATGGTCATACCAAGGGGTCTGGGCCTGGGTTTCTACTAAGATAACATATGGAACTGTTTTAAGATGGTCATACCAAGGACCTGGGCCTGGGTTTCTACTAAGATAACATATGGAACTGTTTTAAGATGGTCATACCAAGGGGTCTGGGCCTTGGTTTCTACTAAGATAACATATGGAACTGTTTTAAGATGGTCATACCAAGCGGCCTGGGTTTCAAATAACATAACATATGGAACTGTTTTAAGATGGTCATACCAAGGACCTGGGTTTCTACTAAGATAACTTATGGAACTGATTTAAGATGGTCATACCAAGGGGCCTGGGCCTGGGTTTTTACTAAGATAACATATGGAATTGTTTTAAGATGGTCATACCAAGGGGCCTGGGTTTCTACTAAGATAACATATGGAATTGTTATCAGATGGTCATACCAAGAGGCCTGGGTTTCGACTAAGATAACATATGGAACTGTTTTAAGATGGTCATACCAAGGACCTGAGCCTGGATTTCTACTAACATAACATTTGGAACTGTTTTAATATGGTCATACCAAGGGGTCTGGGCCTGGGTTTCTACTAAGATAATGAATGGAACTGTTTTAAGATGGTCATACCAAGGACCTGGGCCTGGTTTCTACTAAGATAACATATGGAACTGTTTTAAGATGGTCATTCCAAGAGGCCTGGGTTTCTGCTAAGATAAAATATGGAACTGTTTTAAGATGGTCATACCAAGGGGCCTGGGTTTCTACTAAGATAACATATGGAACTGTTTTCAGATGGTCATACCAAGGGGCCTGGGTTTCTACTAAGATAACATATGGACTTGTTTTAAGATGGTCATACCAAGGGGTCTGGGTTTCTACTAAGTTAACATATGGAACTTTTTTTAGATGGTCATACCAAGGGGCCTGGGTTTCTACTAAGATAACATATGGAACTGTTTTAAGATGGTCATACCAAGGGGCCTGGGTTTCTACTAAGATAACATATGGAACTGTTTTAAGATGGTCATACCAAGAGGCCTGTGTTTCTACTAAGATAACATATGGAACTCTTTTAAGATGGCCATACCAAGAGGCCTGGGTTTCTACTAAGATAACATATGGAACTGTTTTAAGATGGTCATACCAAGTGGTCTGGGCCTGGGTTCCTACTAAGATAGCATATGGAACTGTTTTAAGATGGTCATACCAAGGACCTGGGCCTGGGTTTCTACTAAGATAACATATGGAACTGTTTTAAGATGGTCATACCAAGGACCTGGGCCTGGGTTTCTACTAAGATAACATATGGAACTGTTTTAAGATGGTCATACCAAACGCCTGGGTTTCTACAAAGATAACATATGGAACTGTTTTAAGATGGTCATACCAAGGACCTGGGCCTGGGTTTCTACTAAGATAACATATGGAACTGTTTTAAGATGGTCATTCCAAGAGGCCTGGGTTTCTACTAAGATAAAATATGGAACTGTTTTAAGCTGGTCATACCAAGGGGCCTGGGTTTCTACTAAGATAACATATAGAACTGTTTTCAGATGGTCATACCAAGGGGCCTGGGTTTCTACTAAGATAACATATGGACTTGTTTTAAGATGGTCATACCAAGGGGCCTGTGTTTCTACTAAGATAACATATGGAAATGTTTTAAGATGGAATACCAAGGACCTGAGCCTGGGTTTCTATTAAGATAACATATGGAACTGTTTTAAGATGGTCATACCAAGGGGTCTGGGCCTGGGTTTCTACTAAGATAACATATGGAACTGTTTTAAGATGGTCATACCAAGCGGCCTGGGTTTCAAATAACATAACATATGGAACTGTTTTAAGATGGTCGTACCAAGGACCTGGGCCTGGGTTTCTACTAAGATAACATATGGAACTGTTTTAAGATGGTCAGATCAAGGGGTCTGGGTTTCTACTAAGATAACATATGGAATTGTTCTCAGATGGTCATACCAAGGGGTCTGGGCCTGGATTTTTACTAAGATAATAAATGGAACTGTTTTAAGATGGTCATACCAAGGACCTGAGCCTGGATTTCTACTAACATAACATTTGGAACTGTTTTAAGATGGTCATACCAAGGGGTCTGGGCCTGGGTTTTTACTAAGATAATAAATGGAACTGTTTTAAGATGGTCATACCAAGGACCTGGGCCTGGTTTCTACCAAGATAACATATGGAACTGTTTTAAGATGGTCATACCAAGAGGCCTGGGTTTCTACTAAGATAAAATATGGTACTGTTTTAAGTTGGTCATACCAAGGGGCCTGGGTTTCTACTAAGATAACATATAGAACTGTTTTCAGATGGTCATACCAAGGGGCCTGGGTTTCTACTAAGATAACATATGGACTTGCTTTAAGATGGTCATACCAAGGGGCCTGTGTTTCTACTAAGATAACATATGGAAATGTTTTAAGATGGTCATACCAAGGACCTGAGCCTGGGTTTCTATTAAGATAACATATGGAACTGTTTTAAGATGGTCATACCAAGGGGTCTGGAACCTGGGTTTCTACTAAGATAACATATGGAACTGTTTTAAGATGGTCATACCAAGGACCTGGGCCTGGGTTTCTACTAAGATAACATATGGAACTGTTTTAAGATGGTCATACCAAGGGGTCTGGGCCTGGGTTTCTACTAAGATAACATATGGAACTGTTTTAAGATGGTCATACCAAGCGGCCTGGGTTTCAAATAACATAACATATGGAACTGTTTTAAGATGGTCGTACCAAGGACCTGGGCCTGGGTTTCTACTAAGATAACTTATGGAACTGATTTAAGATGGTCATACCAAGGGGTCTGGGCCTGGGTTTCTACTAAGATAACATATGGAACTGTTTTAAGATGGTCATAAAAAGAGGCCTGGGTTTCTATTAAGATAACATATGGAATTGTTTTCAGATGGTCATACCAAGAGGCCTGGGCCTGGGTTCCTACTAAGATAGCATATGGAACTGTTTTAAGATGGTCATACCAAGGACCTGGGCCTGGGTTTCTACTAAGATAACATATGGAACTGTTTTAAGATGGTCATACCAAGGACCTGGGCCTGGGTTTCTACTAAGATAACATATGGAACTGTTTTAAGATGGTCATACCAAACGCCTGGGTTTCTACAAAGATAACATATGGAACTGTTTTAAGATGGTCATACCAAGGACCTGGGCCTGGGTTTCTACTAAGATAACAAATGGAACTGTTTTAAGATGGTCATTCCAAGAGGCCTGGGTTTCTACTAAGATAAAATATGGAACTGTTTTAAGCTGGTCATACCAAGGGGCCTGGGTTTCTACTAAGATAACATATAGAACTGTTTTCAGATGGTCATACCAAGGGGCCTGGGTTCCTACTAAGATAACATATGGACTTGTTTTAAGATGGTCATACCAAGGGGCCTGTGTTTCTACTAAGATAACATATGGAAATGTTTTAAGATGGAATACCAAGGACCTGAGCCTGGGTTTCTATTAAGATAACATATGGAACTGTTTTAAGATGGTCATACCAAGGGGTCTGGGCCTGGGTTTCTACTAAGATAACATATGGAACTGTTTTAAGATGGTCATACCAAGCGGCCTGGGTTTCAAATAACATAACATATGGAACTGTTTTAAGATGGTCGTACCAAGGACCTGGGCCTGGGTTTCTACTAAGATAACTTATGGAACTGATTTAAGATGGTCAGATCAAGGGGTCTGGGTTTCTACTAAGATAACATATGGAACTGTTTTAAGATGGTCGTACCAAGGGGTGTGGGCCTTGGTTTCTACTAAGATAACATATGGAACTGTTTTAAAATGGTCGTACCAAGGACCTGGGCCTGGGTTTCTACTAAGATAACTTATGGAACTGATTTAAGATGGTCAGATCAAGGAGCCTGGGTTTCTACTAAGATAACTTATGGAACTGATTTAAGATGGTCATACCAAGGGGTCTGGGTTTCTACTAAGATAACATATGGAACTGTTTTCAGATGGTCATACCAAGAGGCCTGGGTTTCGACTAAGATAACATATGGAACTGTTTTAAGATGGTCATACCAAGGACCTGAGCCTGGATTTCTACTAACATAACATTTGGAACTGTTTTAAGATGGTCATACCAAGGGGTCTGGGCCTGGGTTTTTACTAAGATAATAAATGGAACTGTTTTAAGATGGTCATACCAAGGACCTGGGCCTGGTTTCTACTAAGATAACATATGGAACTGTTTTAAGATGGTCATACCAAGAGGCCTGGGTTTCTACTAAGATAAAATATGGTACTGTTTTAAGTTGGTCATACCAAGGGGCCTGGGTTTCTACTAAGATAACATATAGAACTGTTTTCAGATGGTCATACCAAGGGGCCTGGGTTTCTACTAAGATAACATATGGACTTGCTTTAAGATGGTCATACCAAGGGGCCTGTGTTTCTACTAAGATAACATATGGAAATGTTTTAAGATGGTCATACCAAGGACCTGAGCCTGGGTTCCTATTAAGATAACATATGGAACTGTTTTAAGATGGTCATACCAAGGGGTCTGGGCCTGGGTTTCTACTAAGATAACATATGGAACTGTTTTAAGATGGTCATACCAAGGACCTGGGCCTGGGTTTCTACTAAGATAACATATGGAACTGTTTTAAGATGGTCATACCAAGGGGTCTGGGCCTTGGTTTCTACTAAGATAACATATGGAACTGTTTTAAGATGGTCATACCAAGCGGCCTGGGTTTCAAATAACATAACATATGGAACTGTTTTAAGATGGTCGTACCAAGGACCTGGGTTTCTACTAAGATAACTTATGGAACTGATTTAAGATGGTCATACCAAGGGGCCTGGGCCTGGGTTTTTACTAAGATAACATATGGAATTGTTTTAAGATGGTCATACCAAGGGGCCTGGGTTTCTACTAAGATAACATATGGAATTGTTTTCAGATGGTCATACCAAGAGGCCTGGGTTTCGACTAAGATAACATATGGAACTGTTTTAAGATGGTCATACCAAGGACCTGAGCCTGGATTTCTACTAACATAACATTTGGAACTGTTTTAATATGGTCATACCAAGGGGTCTGGGCCTGGGTTTCTACTAAGATAATGAATGGAACTGTTTTAAGATGGTCATACCAAGGACCTGGGCCTGGTTTCTACTAAGATAACATATGGAACTGTTTTAAGATGGTCATACCAAGGACCTGGGCCTGGGTTTCTACTAAGATAACATATGGAACTGTTTTAAGATGGTCATACCAAACGCCTGGGTTTCTACAAAGATAACATATGGAACTGTTTTAAGATGGTCATACCAAGGACCTGGGCCTGGGTTTCTACTAAGATAACATATGGAACTGTTTTAAGATGGTCATACCAAGGGGTCTGGGCCTGGGTTTCTACTAAGATAACATATGGAACTGTTTTAAGATGGTCATACCAAGCGGCCTGGGTTTCAAATAACATAACATATGGAACTGTTTTAAGATGGTCGTACCAAGGACCTGGGCCTGGGTTTCTACTAAGATAACTTATGGAACTGATTTAAGATGGTCATACCAAGGGGTCTGGGCCTGGGTTTCTACTAAGATAACATATGGAACTGTTTTAAGATGGTCATAAAAAGAGGCCTGGGTTTCTATTAAGATAACATATGGAATTGTTTTCAGATGGTCATACCAAGAGGCCTGGGCCTGGGTTCCTACTAAGATAGCATATGGAACTGTTTTAAGATGGTCATACCAAGGACCTGGGCCTGGGTTTCTACTAAGATAACATATGGAACTGTTTTAAGATGGTCATACCAAGGACCTGGGCCTGGGTTTCTACTAAGATAACATATGGAACTGTTTTAAGATGGTCATACCAAACGCCTGGGTTTCTACAAAGATAACATATGGAACTGTTTTAAGATGGTCATACCAAGGACCTGGGCCTGGGTTTCTACTAAGATAACAAATGGAACTGTTTTAAGATGGTCATTCCAAGAGGCCTGGGTTTCTACTAAGATAAAATATGGAACTGTTTTAAGCTGGTCATACCAAGGGGCCTGGGTTTCTACTAAGATAACATATAGAACTGTTTTCAGATGGTCATACCAAGGGGCCTGGGTTTCTACTAAGATAACATATGGACTTGTTTTAAGATGGTCATACCAAGGGGCCTGTGTTTCTACTAAGATAACATATGGAAATGTTTTAAGATGGAATACCAAGGACCTGAGCCTGGGTTTCTATTAAGATAACATATGGAACTGTTTTAAGATGGTCATACCAAGGGGTCTGGGCCTGGGTTTCTACTAAGATAACATATGGAACTGTTTTAAGATGGTCATACCAAGCGGCCTGGGTTTCAAATAACATAACATATGGAACTGTTTTAAGATGGTCGTACCAAGGACCTGGGCCTGGGTTTCTACTAAGATACTTATGGAACTGATTTAAGATGGTCAGATCAAGGGGTCTGGGTTTCTACTAAGATAACATATGGAACTGTTTTAAGATGGTCGTACCAAGGGGTGTGGGCCTTGGTTTCTACTAAGATAACATATGGAACTGTTTTAAAATGGTCGTACCAAGGACCTGGGCCTGGGTTTCTACTAAGATAACTTATGGAACTGATTTAAGATGGTCAGATCAAGGAGCCTGGGTTTCTACTAAGATAACTTATGGAACTGATTTAAGATGGTCATACCAAGGGGTCTGGGTTTCTACTAAGATAACATATGGAACTGTTTTCAGATGGTCATACCAAGAGGCCTGGGTTTCGACTAAGATAACATATGGAACTGTTTTAAGATGGTCATACCAAGGACCTGAGCCTGGATTTCTACTAACATAACATTTGGAACTGTTTTAAGATGGTCATACCAAGGGGTCTGGGCCTGGGTTTTTACTAAGATAATAAATGGAACTGTTTTAAGATGGTCATACCAAGGACCTGGGCCTGGTTTCTACTAAGATAACATATGGAACTGTTTTAAGATGGTCATACCAAGAGGCCTGGGTTTCTACTAAGATAAAATATGGTACTGTTTTAAGTTGGTCATACCAAGGGGCCTGGGTTTCTACTAAGATAACATATAGAACTGTTTTCAGATGGTCATACCAAGGGGCCTGGGTTTCTACTAAGATAACATATGGACTTGCTTTAAGATGGTCATACCAAGGGGCCTGTGTTTCTACTAAGATAACATATGGAAATGTTTTAAGATGGTCATACCAAGGACCTGAGCCTGGGTTCCTATTAAGATAACATATGGAACTGTTTTAAGATGGTCATACCAAGGGGTCTGGGCCTGGGTTTCTACTAAGATAACATATGGAACTGTTTTAAGATGGTCATACCAAGGACCTGGGCCTGGGTTTCTACTAAGATAACATATGGAACTGTTTTAAGATGGTCATACCAAGGGGTCTGGGCCTTGGTTTCTACTAAGATAACATATGGAACTGTTTTAAGATGGTCATACCAAGCGGCCTGGGTTTCAAATAACATAACATATGGAACTGTTTTAAGATGGTCGTACCAAGGACCTGGGTTTCTACTAAGATAACTTATGGAACTGATTTAAGATGGTCATACCAAGGGGCCTGGGCCTGGGTTTTTACTAAGATAACATATGGAATTGTTTTAAGATGGTCATACCAAGGGGCCTGGGTTTCTACTAAGATAACATATGGAATTGTTTTCAGATGGTCATACCAAGAGGCCTGGGTTTCGACTAAGATAACATATGGAACTGTTTTAAGATGGTCATACCAAGGACCTGAGCCTGGATTTCTACTAACATAACATTTGGAACTGTTTTAATATGGTCATACCAAGGGGTCTGGGCCTGGGTTTCTACTAAGATAATGAATGGAACTGTTTTAAGATGGTCATACCAAGGACCTGGGCCTGGTTTCTACTAAGATAACATATGGAACTGTTTTAAGATGGTCATTCCAAGAGGCCTGGGTTTCTGCTAAGATAAAATATGGAACTGTTTTAAGATGGTCATACCAAGGGGCCTGGGTTTCTACTAAGATAACATATGGAACTGTTTTCAGATGGTCATACCAAGGGGCCTGGGTTTCTACTAAGATAACATATGGACTTGTTTTAAGATGGTCATACCAAGGGGTCTGGGTTTCTACTAAGTTAACATATGGAACTTTTTTTAGATGGTCATACCAAGGGGCCTGGGTTTCTACTAAGATAACATATGGAACTGTTTTAAGATGGTCATACCAAGGGGCCTGGGTTTCTACTAAGATAACATATGGAACTGTTTTAAGATGGTCATACCAAGAGGCCTGTGTTTCTACTAAGATAACATATGGAACTCTTTTAAGATGGCCATACCAAGAGGCCTGGGTTTCTACTAAGATAACATATGGAACTGTTTTAAGATGGTCATACCAAGTGGTCTGGGCCTGGGTTCCTACTAAGATAGCATATGGAACTGTTTTAAGATGGTCATACCAAGGACCTGGGCCTGGGTTTCTACTAAGATAACATATGGAACTGTTTTAAGATGGTCATACCAAGGACCTGGGCCTGGGTTTCTACTAAGATAACATATGGAACTGTTTTAAGATGGTCATACCAAACGCCTGGGTTTCTACAAAGATAACATATGGAACTGTTTTAAGATGGTCATACCAAGGACCTGGGCCTGGGTTTCTACTAAGATAACATATGGAACTGTTTTAAGATGGTCATTCCAAGAGGCCTGGGTTTCTACTAAGATAAAATATGGAACTGTTTTAAGCTGGTCATACCAAGGGGCCTGGGTTTCTACTAAGATAACATATAGAACTGTTTTCAGATGGTCATACCAAGGGGCCTGGGTTTCTACTAAGATAACATATGGACTTGTTTTAAGATGGTCATACCAAGGGGCCTGTGTTTCTACTAAGATAACATATGGAAATGTTTTAAGATGGAATACCAAGGACCTGAGCCTGGGTTTCTATTAAGATAACATATGGAACTGTTTTAAGATGGTCATACCAAGGGGTCTGGGCCTGGGTTTCTACTAAGATAACATATGGAACTGTTTTAAGATGGTCATACCAAGCGGCCTGGGTTTCAAATAACATAACATATGGAACTGTTTTAAGATGGTCGTACCAAGGACCTGGGCCTGGGTTTCTACTAAGATAACATATGGAACTGTTTTAAGATGGTCAGATCAAGGGGTCTGGGTTTCTACTAAGATAACATATGGAATTGTTCTCAGATGGTCATACCAAGGGGTCTGGGCCTGGATTTTTACTAAGATAATAAATGGAACTGTTTTAAGATGGTCATACCAAGGACCTGAGCCTGGATTTCTACTAACATAACATTTGGAACTGTTTTAAGATGGTCATACCAAGGGGTCTGGGCCTGGGTTTTTACTAAGATAATAAATGGAACTGTTTTAAGATGGTCATACCAAGGACCTGGGCCTGGTTTCTACCAAGATAACATATGGAACTGTTTTAAGATGGTCATACCAAGAGGCCTGGGTTTCTACTAAGATAAAATATGGTACTGTTTTAAGTTGGTCATACCAAGGGGCCTGGGTTTCTACTAAGATAACATATAGAACTGTTTTCAGATGGTCATACCAAGGGGCCTGGGTTTCTACTAAGATAACATATGGACTTGCTTTAAGATGGTCATACCAAGGGGCCTGTGTTTCTACTAAGATAACATATGGAAATGTTTTAAGATGGTCATACCAAGGACCTGAGCCTGGGTTTCTATTAAGATAACATATGGAACTGTTTTAAGATGGTCATACCAAGGGGTCTGGAACCTGGGTTTCTACTAAGATAACATATGGAACTGTTTTAAGATGGTCATACCAAGGACCTGGGCCTGGGTTTCTACTAAGATAACATATGGAACTGTTTTAAGATGGTCATACCAAGGGGTTTCTGGGCCTGGGTTTCTACTAAGATAACATATGGAACTGTTTTAAGATGGTCATACCAAGCGGCCTGGGTTTCAAATAACATAACATATGGAACTGTTTTAAGATGGTCGTACCAAGGACCTGGGCCTGGGTTTCTACTAAGATAACTTATGGAACTGATTTAAGATGGTCAGATCAAGGGGTCTGGGTTTCTACTAAGATAACATATGGAATTGTTTTCAGATGGTCATACCAAGAGGCCTGGGTTTCTACTAAGATAACATATGGAACTGTTTTAAGATGGTCATACCAAGGACCTGGGCCTGGGTTTCTACTAAGATAACATATGGAACTGTTTTAAGATGGTCATACCAAGGACCTGGGCCTGGGTTTCTACTAAGATAATAAATGGAACTGTTTTAAGATGGTCATACCAAGGGGTCTGGGCCTGGGTTTTTACTAAGATAATAAATGGAACTGTTTTAAGATGGTCATACCAAGGACCTGGGCCTGGTTTCTACTAAGATAACATATGGAACTGTTTTAAGATGGTCATACCAAGAGGCCTGGGTTTCTACTAAGATAAAATATGGTACTGTTTTAAGTTGGTCATACCAAGGGGCCTGGGTTTCTACTAAGATAACATATGGAATTGTTTTAAGATGGTCATACCAAGGGGCCTGGGTTTCTACTAAGATAACATATGGAATTGTTTTCAGATGGTCATACCAAGAGGCCTGGGATACAACTAAGATAACATATGGAACTGTTTTAAGATGGTCATACTAAGGACCTGAGCCTGGATTTCTACTAACATAACATTTGGAACTGTTTTAAGATGGTCATACCAAGGGGTCTGGGCCTGGGTTTCTACTAAGATAATAAATGGAACTGTTTTAAGATGGTCATACCAAGGACCTGGGCCTGGTTTCTACTAAGATAACATATAGAACTGTTTTAAGATGGTCATACCAAGAGGCCTGGGTTTCTGCTAAGATAAAATATGGAACTGTTTTAAGCTGGTCATACCAAGGGGCCTGGGTTTCTACTAAGATAACATATGGAACTGTTTTCAGATGGTCATACCAAGGGGCCTGGGTTTCTACTAAGATAACATATGGACTTGTTTTAAGATGGTCATACCAAGGGGCCTGGGTTTCTACTAAGTTAACATATGGAACTGTTTTAAGATGGTCATACCAAGGGGCCTGGGTTTCTACTAAGATAACATATGGAATTGTTTTCAGATGGTCATACCAAGGGGCCTGGGTTTCTACTAAGATAACATATGGAACTGTTTTAAGATGGTCATACCAAGAGGCCTGTGTTTCTACTAAGATAACATATGGAACTCTTTTAAGATGGCCATACCAAGAGGCCTGGGTTTCTACTAAGATAACATATGGAACTGTTTTAAGATGGTCATACCAAGTGGTCTGGGCCTGGGTTCCTACTAAGATAACATATGGAACTGTTTTAAGATGGTTATACCAAGGACCTGGGCCTGGGTTTCTACTAAGATAACATATGGAACTGTTTTAAGATGGTCATACCAAGGACCTGGGCCTGGGTTTCTACTAAGATAACATATGGAACTGTTTTAAGATGGTCATACCAAACGCCTGGGTTTCTACAAAGATAACATATGGAACTGTTTTAAGATGGTCATACCAAGGACCTGGGCCTGGGTTTCTACTAAGATAACCTATGGAACTGTTTTAAGATGGTCATTCCAAGAGGCCTGGGTTTCTACTAAGATAAAATATGGAACTGTTTTAAGCTGGTCATACCAAGGGGCCTGGGTTTCTACTAAGATAACATATAGAACTGTTTTCAGATGGTCATACCAAGGGGCCTGGGTTTCTACTAAGATAACATATGGACTTGTTTTAAGATGGTCATACCAAGGGGCCTGTGTTTCTACTAAGATAACATATGGAAATGTTTTAAGATGGTCATACCAAGGACCTGAGCCTGGGTTTCTATTAAGATAACATATGGAACTGTTTTAAGATGGTCATACCAAGGGGTCTGGGCCTGGGTTTCTACTAAGATAACATATGGAACTGTTTTAAGATGGTCATACCAAGGACCTGGGCCTGGGTTTCTACTAAGATAACATATGGAACTGTTTTAAGATGGTCATACCAAGAGGCCTGTGTTTCGACTAAGATAACATATGGAACTGTTTTAAGATGGTCATACCAAGGGGTCTGGGCCTTGGTTTCTACTAAGATAACATATGGAACTGTTTTAAGATGGTCATACCAAGCGGCCTGGGTTTCAAATAACATAACATATGGAACTGTTTTAAGATGGTCGTACCAAGGACCTGGGTTTCTACTAAGATAACATATTGAACTGATTTAAGATGGTCAGATCAAGGGGTCTGGGCCTGGGTTTTTACTAAGATGGTCATACCAAGGACCTGAGCCTGGATTTCTACTAACATAACATTTGGAACTGTTTTAAGATGGTCATACCAAGGGGTCTGGGCCTGGGTTTCTACTAAGATAACATATGGAACTGTTTTAAGATGGTCATACCAAGGACCTGGGCCTGGGTTTCTACTAAGATAACATATGGAACTGTTTTAAGATGGTCATACCAAGGGGTCTGGGCCTTGGTTTCTACTAAGATAACATATGGAACTGTTTTAAGATGGTCATACCAAGTGGCCTGGGTTTCAAATAACATAACATATGGAACTGTTTTAAGATGGTCGTACCAAGGACCTGGGCCTGGGTTTCTACTAAGATAACTTATGGAACTGATTTAAGATGGTCATACCAAGCGGCCTGGGTTTCTACTAAGATAACATATGGAATTGTTTTCAGATGGTCATACCAAGAGGCCTGGGTTTCGACTAAGATAACATATGGAATTGTTTTCAGATGGTCATACCAAGAGGCCTGGGTTTCGACTAAGATAACATATGGAACTGTTTTAAGATGGTCATACCAAGGACCTGAGCCTGGATTTCTACTAACATAACATTTGGAACTGTTTTAAGATGGTCATACCAAGGGGTCTGGGCCTGGGTTTTTACTAAGATAATAAACGGAACTGTTTTAAGATGGTCATACCAAGGACCTGGGCCTGGTTTCTACTAAGATAACATATGGAACTGTTTTAAGATGGTCATACCAAGAGGCCTGGGTTTCTACTAAGATAAAATATGGAACTGTTTTAAGATGGTCATACCAATGGGCCTGGGTTTCTACTAAGATAACATATGGAACTGTTTTCAGATGGTCATACCAAGGGGGCTGGGTTTCTACTAAGATAACATATGGACTTGTTTTAAGATGGTCATACCAAGGGGCCTGGGTTTCTACTAAGATAACATATGGAACTGTTTTAAGATGGTCATACCAAGGGGCCTGGGTTTCTACTAAGATAACACATGGAATTGTTTTAAGATGGCCATACCAAGAGGCCTGGGTTTCTACTAAGATAACATATGGAACTGTTTTAAAGATGGTCATACCAAGTGGTCTGGGCCTGGGTTTCTACTTAGATAACATATGGAACTGTTTTAAGATGGTCATACCAAGGACCTGGGCCTGGGTTTCTACTAAGATAACATATGGAACTGTTTTAAGATGGTCATACCAAACGCCTGGGTTTCTACTAAGATAACATATGGAACTGTTTTAAGATGGTCATTCCAAGAGGCCTGGGTTTCTACTAAGATAAAATATGGAACTGTTTTAAGTTGGTCATACCAAGGGGCCTGGGATTCTACTAACATAACATAAGGACTTGTTTTAAGATGGTCATACCAAGGGGCCTGTGTTTCTACTAAGATAACATATGGAAATGTTTTAAGATGGTCATACCAAGGACCTGAGCCTGGGTTTCTATTAAGATAACATATGGAACTGTTTTAAGATGGTCATTCCAAGAGGCCTGGGTTTCTATTAAGATAACATATGGAACTGTTTTAAGATGGTCATACCAAGGGGTCTGGGCCTGGGTTTCTACTAAGATAACATATGGAACTGTTTTAAGATGGTCATACCAAGGACCTGGGCCTGGGTTTCTACTAAGATAACATATGGAACTGTTTTAAGATGGTCATACCAAGGGGTCTGGGCCTTGGTTTCTACTTTGATAACATATGGAACTGTTTTAAGATGGTCATACCAAGCGGCCTGGGTTTCAAATAACATTATATATGGAACTGTTTTCAGATGGTCATACCAAGGGGCCTGGGTTTCTACTAAGATAACATATGGACTTGTTTAAAGATGGTCATACCAAGGGGCCTGGGTTTCTACTAAGTTAACATATGGAACTGTTTTAAGATGGTCATACCAAGGGGCCTGGGTTTCTACTAAGATAACATATGGAATTGTTTTCAGATGGTCATACCAAGGGGCCTGGGTTTCTACTAAGATAACATATGGAACTCTTTTAAGATGGCCATACCAAGAGGCCTGGGTTTCTACTAAGATAACATATGGAACTGTTTTAAGATGGTCATACCAAGTGATCTGGGCCTGGGTTTCTACTAAGATAACATATGGAACTGTTTTAAGATGGTTATACCAAGGACCTGGGCCTGGGTTTCTACTAAGATAACATATGGAACTGTTTTAAGATGGTCATACCAAGGGGCCTGGGTTTCTACTAAGATAACATATGGAACTGTTTTAAGATGGTCATACCAAGGACCTGGGCCTGGGTTTCTACTAAGATAACATATGGAACTGTTTTAAGATGGTCATACCAAACGCCTGGGTTTCTACAAAGATAACATATGGAACTGTTTTAAGATGGTCATACCAAGGACCTGGGCCTGGGTTTCTACTAAGATAACATATGGAACTGTTTTAAGATGGTCATTCCAAGAGGCCTGGGTTTCTACTAAGATAAAATATGGAACTGTTTTAAGCTGGTCATACCAAGGGGCCTGGGTTTCTACTAAGATAACATATAGAACTGTTTTCAGATGGTCATACCAAGGGGCCTGGGTTTCTACTAAGATAACATATGGACTTGTTTTAAGATGGTCATACCAAGGGGCCTGTGTTTCTACTAAGATAACATATGGAAATGTTTTAAGATGGTCATACCAAGGACCTGAGCCTGGGTTTCTATTAAGATAACATATGGAACTGTTTTAAGATGGTCATACCAAGGGGTCTGGGCCTGGGTTTCTACTAAGATAACATATGGAACTGTTTTAAGATGGTCATACCAAGGACCTGGGCCTGGGTTTCTACTAAGATAACATATGGAACTGTTTTAAGATGGTCATACCAAGAGGCCTGTGTTTCGACTAAGATAACATATGGAACTGTTTTAAGATGGTCATACCAAGGGGTCTGGGCCTTGGTTTCTACTAAGATAACATATGGAACTGTTTTAAGATGGTCATACCAAGCGGCCTGGGTTTCAAATAACATAACATATGGAACTGTTTTAAGATGGTCGTACCAAGGACCTGGGTTTCTACTAAGATAACATATGGAACTGATTTAAGATGGTCAGATCAAGGGGTCTGGGCCTGGGTTTTTACTAAGATAACATATGGAATTGTTTTAAGATGGTCATACCAAGGGGCCTGGGTTTCTACTAAGATAACATATGGAATTGTTTTCAGATGGTCATACCAAGAGGCCTGGGTTTCGACTAAGATAACATATGGAACTGTTTTAAGATGGTCATACCAAGGACCTGAGCCTGGATTTCTACTAACATAACATTTGGAACTGTTTTAAGATGGTCATACCAAGGGGTCTGGGCCTGGGTTTCTACTAAGATAACATATGGAACTGTTTTAAGATGGTCATACCAAGAGGCCTGGGTTTCTACTAAGATAAAATATGGAACTGTTTTAAGATGGTCATACCAAGGGGCCTGGGTTTCTACTAAGATAACATATGGAACTGTTTTCAGATGGTCATACCAAGGGGCCTGGGTTTCTACTAAGATAACATATGGACTTGTTTTAAGATGGTCATACCAAGGGGCCTGGGTTTCTACTAAGATAACATATGGATTTGTTTTAAGATGGTCATACCAAGGGGCCTGGGTTTCTACTAAGATAACATATGGAATTGTTTTCAGATGGTCATACCAAGGGGCCTGGGTTTCTACTAAGATAACATATGGAACTGTTTTAAGATGGTCATACCAAGAGGCCTGTGTTTCTACTAAGATAAACATATGGAACTCTTTTAAGATGGCCATACCAAGAGGCCTGGGTATCTACTAAGATAACATATCGAACTGTTTTAAGATGGTCATACCAAGTGGTCTGGGCCTGGGTTTCTACTAAGATAACATATGGAACTGTTTTAAGATGGTCATACCAAGGACCTGGGCCTGGGTTTCTACTAAGATAACATATGGAACTGTTTTAAGATGGTCATACCAAGGACCTGGGCCTGGGTTTCTACAAAGATCACATATGGAACTGTTTTAAGATGGTCATACCAAGGGGCCTGGGTTTCTACTAAGATAACATATGGAATTGTTTTCAGATGGTTATACTTAGGGGCCTGGGTTTCTACTAAGATAACATATGGAAATGTTTTCAGATGGTCATAAAAAGAGGCCTGGGTTTCGACTAAGATAACATATTGAACTGTTTTAAGATGGTCATACCAAGAGGACTGGGCCTGGGTTTCTACTAAGATAACATATGGAACTGTTTTAAGATGGTCATACCAAATGACTGGGTTTCTACTAAGATAACATATGGAACTGTTTTAAGATGGTCATACCAAGGGGCCTGGGTTTCTACTAAGATAACACATGGAACTGTTTTAAGATGATCATACCAAGGGGCCTGGGTTTCTACTAAGATAACATATGGAATTGTTTTAAAGGGTCATACCAAGGGGCCTGGGTTTCTACTAAGATAACATATGGAACTGTTTTCAGATGGTCATACCAAGGGGCCTGGGTTTCTACTAAGATAACATATGGACTTGTTTTAAGATGGTCATACCAAGGGGCCTGGGTTTCTACTAAGATAACATATGGATTTGTTTTAAGATGGTCATACCAAGGGGCCTGGGTTTCTACTAAGATAACATATGGAATTGTTTTCAGATGGTCATACCAAGGGGCCTGGGTTTCTACTAAGATAACATATGGAACAGTTTTAAGATGGTCATACCAAGAGGCCTGTGTTTCTACTAAGATAAACATATGGAACTCTTTTAAGATGGCCATACCAAGAGGCCTGGGTATCTACTAAGATAACATATCGAACTGTTTTAAGATGGTCATACCAAGTGGTCTGGGCCTGGGTTTCTACTAAGATAACATATGGAACTGTTTTAAGATGGTCATACCAAGGACCTGGGCCTGGGTTTCTACTAAGATAACATATGGAACTGTTTTAAGATGGTCATACCAAGGACCTGGGCCTGGGTTTCTACAAAGATCACATATGGAACTGTTTTAAGATGGTCATACCAAGGGGCCTGGGTTTCTACTAAGATAACATATGGAATTGTTTTCAGATGGTTATACTTAGGGGCCTGGGTTTCTACTAAGATAACATATGGAAATGTTTTCAGATGGTCATAAAAAGAGGCCTGGGTTTCGACTAAGATAACATATTGAACTGTTTTAAGATGGTCATACCAAGAGGACTGGGCCTGGGTTTCTACTAAGATAACATATGGAACTGTTTTAAGATGGTCATACCAAATGACTGGGTTTCTACTAAGATAACATATGGAACTGTTTTAAGATGGTCATACCAAGGGGCCTGGGTTTCTACTAAGATAACACATGGAACTGTTTTAAGATGATCATACCAAGGGGCCTGGGTTTCTACTAAGATAACATATGGAATTGTTTTAAAGGGTCATACCAAGGGGCCTGGGTTTCTACTAAGACAACGTATGGAACTGTTTTAAGATGGTCATACCAAGGGACCTGGGTTTCTACTAAGATAACATACTGAACTGTTTTAAGATCTTCAAACCAAGGACCTGGGCCTGGGTTTCTACTAAGATAACATATGGAACTGTTTTAAGATGGTCATACCAAGGGGCCTGGGTTTCTACTAAGATGTCATATGGAATTGTTTTCAGATGGTCATACCAAGAGGCCTGGTTTTCGACTAAGATATCATATGGAACTGTTTTAAGATGGTCATACCAAGAACCCGAGCCTGGGTTTCTACTAATATAACATATGGAACTGTTTTAAGATGGTCATACCAAGGGGTCTGGGCCTGGGTTTCTACTAAGATATCATATGGAACTGTTTTAAGATGGTCATACCAAGAGGCCTGGGTTTCTACTAAGATAACATATGGAACTGTTTTAAGATGGTCATACCAAGGGGCCTGGGTTTCTACTAAGATAACATATGGAACTGTTTTAAGATGGTCATACCAAGGGGCCTGGGTTTCTACTAAGATAACATATGGAACTGTTTTAAGATGGTCATACCAAGGGGCCTGGGTTTCTACTTAGATAACATATGGAACTGTTTTAAGATGGTCATACCAAGGGGCCTGGGTTTCTAATAACATAACATATTGAACTGTTTTAAGATGGTCATACCAAGGGGCCTGGGTTTCTACTAAGATAACATATGGAACTGTTTTAAGATGGTCATACCAAGGGTCTTGGGTTTCTACTAAAATTACATATGGAACTGTTTTAAGATGGTCATACCAAGGGGCCTGGGTTTCTACTAAGATAACATATGGAACTGTTTTAAAATGGTGATACAAAGAGGTCTGGATCTGGGTTTCTACTAAGATAACATATGGAACTGTTTTAAGATGGTCATACCAAGGACCTGGTTCTGGGTTTCTACTAAGATAACATATGGAACTGTTTTAAGATGGTCATTCCAAGGGGCCTGGGTTTCTACTAAGATAACATATGGAGCTGTTTTAAGATGGTCATACCAAGGACCTGGGCCTGGGTTTCTACTAAGATAACATATGGAACTGTTTTAAGATGGTCATACCAAGGACCTGGGCCTGGGTTTCTACTAAGATAACATATGGAACTGTTTTAAGATGGTCATACCAAGGACCTGGGCCTGGGTTTCTACTAAGATAACATATGGAACTGTTTTAAGATGGTCATACCAAGGACCTGGGCCTGGGTTTCTACAAAGATCACATATGGAACTGTTTTAAGATGGTCATACCAAGGGGCCTGGGTTTCTACTAAGATAACATATGGAATTGTTTTCAGATGGTTATACTTAGGGGCCTGGGTTTCTACTAAGATAACACATGGAATTGTTTTCAGATGGTCATAAAAAGAGGCCTGGGTTTCGACTAAGATAACATATGGAACTGTTTTAAGATGGTCATACCAAGAGGACTGGGCCTGGGTTTCTACTAAGATAACATATGGAACTGTTTTAAGATGGTCATACCAAATGACTGGGTTTCTACTAAGATAACATATGGAACCGTTTTAAGATGGTCATACCAAGGGGCCTGGGTTTCTACTAAGATAACACATGGAACTGTTTTAAGATGATCATACCAAGGGGCCTGGGTTTCTACTAAGATAACATATGGAATTGTTTTAAAGGGTCATACCAAGGGGCCTGGGTTTCTACTAAGACAACGTATGGAACTGTTTTAAGATGGTCATACCAAGGGACCTGGGTTTCTACTAAGATAACATACTGAACTGTTTTAAGATCTTCAAACCAAGGACCTGGGCCTGGGTTTCTACTAAGATAACATATGGAACTGTTTTAAGATGGTCATACCAAGGGGCCTGGGTTTCTACTAAGATGTCATATGGAATTGTTTTCAGATGGTCATACCAAGAGGCCTGGTTTTCGACTAAGATATCATATGGAACTGTTTTAAGATGGTCATACCAAGAACCCGAGCCTGGGTTTCTACTAATATAACATATGGAACTGTTTTAAGATGGTCATACCAAGCGGTCTGGGCCTTGGTTTCTACTAAGATATCATATGGAACTGTTTTAAGATGGTCATACCAAGAGGCCTGGGTTTCTACTAAGATAACATATGGAACTGTTTTAAGATGGTCATACCAAGGGGCCTGGGTTTCTACTAAGATAACATAAGGAACTGTTTTAAGATGGTCATACCAAGCGGTCTGGGCCTTGGTTTCTACTAAGATAACATATGGAACTGTTTTAAGATGGTCATACCAAGGGGCCTGGGTTTCTACTAAGATAACATATGGAACTGTTTTAAGATGGTCATACCAAGGGGCCTGGGTTTCTACTTAGATAACATATGGAACTGTTTTAAGATGGTCATACCAAGGGGCCTGGGTTTCTAATAACATAACATATGGAACTGTTTTAAGATGGTCATACCAAGGGGCCTGGGTTTCTACTAAGATAACATATGGAACTGTTTTAAGATGGTCATACCAAGGGTCTTGGGTTTCTACTAAAATTACATATGGAACTGTTTTAAGATGGTCATACCAAGGGGCCTGGGTTTCTACTAAGATAACATATGGAACTGTTTTAAGATGGTCATACCAAGGGTCTGGGCCTGGGTTTCTACTAAGATAACATATGGAACTGTTTTAAGATGGTCATACCAAGGACCTGGTTCTGGGTTTCTACTAAGATAACATATGGAACTGTTTTAAGATGGTCATTCCAAGGGGCCTGGGTTTCTACTAAGATAACATATGGAGCTGTTTTAAGATGGTCATACCAAGGACCTGGGCCTGGGTTTCTACTAAGATAACATATGGAACTGTTTTAAGATGGTCATACCAAGGAGCCTGGGTTTCTACTAAGATAACATATGGAATTGTTTTCAGATGGTCATACCAAGAGGCCTGGGTTTCAAGTAAGATATCATTTGGAACTGTTTTAAGATGGTCATACCAAGGACCTGAGCCTGGGTTTCTACTAATATAACATATGGAACTGTTTTAAGATGGTCATACCAAGGGGTCTGGGCCTGGGTTTCTACTAAGATATAATATGGAACTGTTTTAAGATGGTCATACCTAGGGGCCTGGGTTTCGAATAAGATAACATATGGAATTGTTTTAAGATGGTCATACCAAGGGGCCTGGGTTTCTACTTAGATAACATATGGAACTGTTTTTAAGATGGTCATGCCAAGGGGCCTGGGTTTCTACTAAGATAACACATGGAACTGTTTTAAGATGGTCATACCAAGGGGTCTGGGCCTGGGTTTCTACTAAGATAACATATGGAACTGTTTTAAGATGGTCATACCAAGGCGCCTGGGTTTCTACTAAGATAACATATGGAATTGTTTTCAGATGGTCATACCAAGGGGCCTGGGTTTCTACTAAGATAACATATGGAACTGTTTTAAGATGGTCATACCAAGAGGCCTGTGTTTCTACTAAGATAACATATGGAACTCTTTTAAGATGGCCATACCAAGAGGCCTGGGTTTCTACTAAGATAACATATGGAACTGTTTTAAGATGGTCATACCAAGTGGTCTGGGCCTGGGTTTCTACTAAGATAACATATGGAACTGTTTTAAGATGGTTATACCAAGGACCTGGGCCTGGGTTTCTACTAAGATAACATATGGAACTGTTTTAAGATGGTCATACCAAGGGGCCTGGGTTTCTACTAAGATAACATATGGAACTGTTTTAAGATGGTCATACCAAGGACCTGGGCCTGGGTTTCTACTAAGATAACATATGGAACTGTTTTAAGATGGTCATACCAAACGCCTGGGTTTCTACAAAGATAACATATGGAACTGTTTTAAGATGGTCATACCAAGGACCTGGGCCTGGGTTTCTACTAAGATAACATATGGAACTGTTTTAAGATGGTCATACCAAGGACCTGGGCCTGGGTTTTTACTAAGATAACATATGGAATTGTTTTAAGATGGTCATACCAAGGGGCCTGGGTTTCTACTAAGATAACATATGGAATTGTTTTCAGATGGTCATACCAAGAGGCCTGGGTTTCGACTAAGATAACATATGGAACTGTTTTAAGATGGTCATACCAAGGACCTGAGCCTGGATTTCTACTAACATAACATTTGGAACTGTTTTAAGATGGTCATACCAAGGGGTCTGGGCCTGGGTTTCTACTAAGATAACATATGGAACTGTTTTAAGATGGTCATACCAAGAGGCCTGGGTTTCTACTAAGATAAAATATGGAACTGTTTTAAGCTGGTCATACCAAGGGGCCTGGGTTTCTACTAAGATAACATATAGAACTGTTTTCAGATGGTCATACCAAGGGGCCTGGGTTTCTACTAAGATAACATATGGACTTGTTTTAAGAGGTCATACCAAGGGGCCTGTGTTTCTACTAAGATAACATATAGAAATGTTTTAAGATGGTCATACCAAGGACCTGAGCCTGGGTTTCTATTAAGATAACATATGGAACTGTTTTAAGATGGTCATACCAAGGGGTCTGGGCCTGGGTTTCTACTAAGATAACATATGGAACTGTTTTAAGATGGTCATACCAAGGACCTGGGCCTGGGTTTCTACTAAGATAACATATGGAACTGTTTTAAGATGGTCATACCAAGAGGCCTGTGTTTCGACTAAGATAACATATGGAACTGTTTTAAGATGGTCATACCAAGGGGTCTGGGCCTTGGTTTCTACTAAGATAACATATGGAACTGTTTTAAGATGGTCATACCAAGCGGCCTGGGTTTCAAATAACATAACATATGGAACTGTTTTAAGATGGTCGTACCAAGGACCTGGGTTTCTACTAAGATAACATATGGAACTGATTTAAGATGGTCAGATCAAGGGGTCTGGGCCTGGGTTTTTACTAAGATAACATATGGAATTGTTTTAAGATGGTCATACCAAGGGGCCTGGGTTTCTACTAAGATAACATATGGAATTGTTTTCAGATGGTCATACCAAGAGGCCTGGGTTTCGACTAAGATAACATATGGAACTGTTTTAAGATGGTCATACCAAGGACCTGAGCCTGGATTTCTACTAACATAACATTTGGAACTGTTTTAAGATGGTCATACCAAGGGGTCTGGGCCTGGGTTTCTACTAAGATAACATATGGAACTGTTTTAAGATGGTCATACCAAGAGGCCTGGGTTTCTACTAAGATAAAATATGGAACTGTTTTAAGCTGGTCATACCAAGGGGCCTGGGTTTCTACTAAGATAACATATAGAACTGTTTTCAGATGGTCATACCAAGGGGCCTGGGTTTCTACTAAGATAACATATGGACTTGTTTTAAGATGGTCATACCAAGGGGCCTGTGTTTCTACTAAGATAACATATGGAAATGTTTTAAGATGGTCATACCAAGGACCTGAGCCTGGGTTTCTACTAAGATAACATATGGAACTGTTTTAAGATGGTCATACCAAGGGGTCTGGGCCTGGGTTTCTACTAAGATAACATATGGAACTGTTTTAAGATGGTCATACCAAGGACCTGGGCCTGGGTTTCTACTAAGATAACATATGGAACTGTTTTAAGATGGTCATACCAAGAGGCCTGTGTTTCGACTAAGATAACATATGGAACTGTTTTAAGATGGTCATACCAAGGGGTCTGGGCCTTGGTTTCTACTAAGATAACATATGGAACTGTTTTAAGATGGTCATACCAAGCGGCCTGGGTTTCAAATAACATAACATATGGAACTGTTTTAAGATGGTCGTACCAAGGACCTGGGTTTCTACTAAGATAACATATTGAACTGATTTAAGATGGTCAGATCAAGGGGTCTGGGCCTGGGTTTTTACTAAGATAACATATGGAACTGTTTTAAGATGGTCATACCAAGAGGCCTGGGTTTTTACTAAGATAACATATGGAATTGTTTTAAGATGGTCATACCAAGGGGCCTGGGTTTCTACTAAGATAACATATGGAATTGTTTTCAGATGGTCATACCAAGAGGCCTGGGTTTCGACTAAGATAACATATGGAACTGTTTTAAGATGGTCATACCAAGGACCTGAGCCTGGGTTTCTACTAACATAACATTTGGAACTGTTTTAAGATGGTCATACCAAGGGGTCTGGGCCTGGGTTTCTACTAAGATAACATATGGAACTGTTTTAAGATGGTCATACCAAGAGGCCTGGGTTTCTACTAAGATAACATATGGAACTGTTTTAAGATGGTCATACCAAGGGGCCTGGGTTTCTACTAAGATAACATATGGAACTGTTTTCAGATGGTCATACCAAGGGGCCTGGGTTTCTACTAAGATAACATATGGACTTGTTTTAAGATGGTCATACCAAGGGGCCTGGGTTTCTACTAAGATAACATATGGAACTGTTTTAAGATGGTCATACCAAGGGGCCTGGGTTTCTACTAAGATAACATATGGAATTGTTTTCAGATGGTCATACCAAGGGGCCTGGGTTTCTACTAAGATAACATATGGAACTGTTTTAAGATGGTCATACCAAGAGGCCTGTGTTTCTACTAAGATAACATATGGAACTCTTTTAAGATGGCCATACCAAGAGGCCTGGGTTTCTACTAAGATAACATATGGAACTGTTTTAAGATGGTCATACCAAGTGGTCTGGGCCTGGGTTTATACTAAGATAACATATGGAACTGTTTTAAGATGGTCATACCAAGGACCTGGGCCTGGGTTTCTACTAAGATAACATATGGAACTGTTTTAAGATGGTCATACCAAGGACCTGGGCCTGGGTTTCTACAAAGATCACATATGGAACTGTTTTAAGATGGTCATACCAAGGGGCCTGGGTTTCTACTAAGATAACATATGGAATTGTTTTCAGATGGTTATACTTAGGGGCCTGGTTTTCTACTAAGATAACATATGGAATTGTTTTCAGATGGTCATAAAAAGAGGCCTGGGTTTCGACTAAGATAACATATGGAACTGTTTTAAGATGGTCATACCAAGAGGACTGGGCCTGGGTTTCTACTAAGATAACATATGGAACTGTTTTAAGATGGTCATACCAAATGACTGGGTTTCTACTAAGATAACATATGGAACTGTTTTAAGATGGTCATACCAAGGGGCCTGGGTTTCTACTAAGATAACACATGGAACTGTTTTAAGATGATCATACCAAGGGGCCTGGGTTTCTACTAAGATAACATATGGAATTGTTTTAAAGGGTCATACCAAGGGGCCTGGGTTTCTACTAAGACAACGTATGGAACTGTTTTAAGATGGTCATACCAAGGGACCTGGGTTTCTACTAAGATAACATACTGAACTGTTTTAAGATCTTCAAACCAAGGACCTGGGCCTGGGTTTCTACTAAGATAACATATGGAACTGTTTTAAGATGGTCATACCAAGGGGCCTGGGTTTCTACTAAGATGTCATATGTAATTGTTTTCAGATGGTCATACCAAGAGGCCTGGTTTTCGACTAAGATATCATATGGAACTGTTTTAAGATGGTCATACCAAGAACCCGAGCCTGGGTTTCTACTAATATAACATAAGGAACTGTTTTAAGATGGTCATACCAAGCGGTCTGGGCCTTGGTTTCTACTAAGATATGATATGGAACTGTTTTAAGATGGTCATACCAAGAGGCCTGGGTTTCTACTAAGATAACATATGGAACTGTTTTAAGATGGTCATACCAAGGGACCTGGGTTTCACTAAGATAACATACTGAACTGTTTTAAGATCTTCAAACCAAGGACCTGGGCCTGGGTTTCTACTAAGATAACATATGGAACTGTTTTAAGATGGTCATACCAAGGGGCCTGGGTTTCTACTAAGATGTCATATGGAATTGTTTTCAGATGGTCATACCAAGAGGCCTGGTTTTCGACTAAGATATCATATGGAACTGTTTTAAGATGGTCATACCAAGAACCCGAGCCTGGGTTTCTACTAATATAACATATGGAACTGTTTTAAGATGGTCATACCAAGCGGTCTGGGCCTTGGTTTCTACTAAGATATCATATGGAACTGTTTTAAGATGGTCATACCAAGAGGCCTGGGTTTCTACTAAGATAACATATGGAACTGTTTTAAGATGGTCATACCAAGTGGTCTGGGCCTGGGTTTCTACTAAGATAACATATGGAACTGTTTTAAGATGGTCATACCAAGGACCTGGGCCTGGGTTTCTACTAAGATAACATATGGAACTGTTTTAAGATGGTCATACCAAGGACCTGGGCCTGGGTTTCTACAAAGATCACATATGGAACTGTTTTAAGA
Organism: Coregonus ussuriensis; assembly: GCA_031479575.1. Lineage (NCBI taxonomy): Eukaryota > Metazoa > Chordata > Actinopteri > Salmoniformes > Salmonidae > Coregonus > Coregonus ussuriensis. Next base: position 83,314,402 of record CM062500.1, read on the forward strand.
TGGTCATACCAAGGGGCCTGGGTTTCTACTAAGATAACATATGGAATTGTTTTCAGATGGTTATACTTAGGGGCCTGGTTTTCTACTAAGATAACATATGGAATTGTTTTCAGATGGTCATAAAAAGAGGCCTGGGTTTCGACTAAGATAACATATGGAACTGTTTTAAGATGGTCATACCAAGAGGACTGGGCCTGGGTTTCTACTAAGATAACATATGGAACTGTTTTAAGATGGTCATACCAAATGACTGGGTTTCTACTAAGATAACATATGGAACTGTTTTAAGATGGTCATACCAAGGGGCCTGGGTTTCTACTAAGATAACACATGGAACTGTTTTAAGATGATCATACCAAGGGGCCTGGGTTTCTACTAAGATAACATATGGAATTGTTTTAAAGGGTCATACCAAGGGGCCTGGGTTTCTACTAAGACAACGTATGGAACTGTTTTAAGATGGTCATACCAAGGGACCTGGGTTTCTACTAAGATAACATACTGAACTGTTTTAAGATCTTCAAACCAAGGACCTGGGCCTGGGTTTCTACTAAGATAACATATGGAACTGTTTTAAGATGGTCATACCAAGGGGCCTGGGTTTCTACTAAGATGTCATATGTAATTGTTTTCAGATGGTCATACCAAGAGGCCTGGTTTTCGACTAAGATATCATATGGAACTGTTTTAAGATGGTCATACCAAGAACCCGAGCCTGGGTTTCTACTAATATAACATAAGGAACTGTTTTAAGATGGTCATACCAAGCGGTCTGGGCCTTGGTTTCTACTAAGATATGATATGGAACTGTTTTAAGATGGTCATACCAAGAGGCCTGGGTTTCTACTAAGATAACATATGGAACTGTTTTAAGATGGTCATACCAAGGGACCTGGGTTTCTACTAAGATAACATACTGAACTGTTTTAAGATCTTCAAACCAAGGACCTGGGCCTGGGTTTCTACTAAGATAACATATGGAACTGTTTTAAGATGGTCATACCAAGGGGCCTGGGTTTCTACTAAGATGTCATATGGAATTGTTTTCAGATGGTCATACCAAGAGGCCTGGTTTTCGACTAAGATATCATATGGAACTGTTTTAAGATGGTCATACCAAGAACCCGAGCCTGGGTTTCTACTAATATAACATAAGGAACTGTTTTAAGATGGTCATACCAAGCGGTCTGGGCCTTGGTTTCTACTAAGATATCATATGGAACTGTTTTAAGATGGTCATACCAAGAGGCCTGGGTTTCTACTAAGATAACATATGGAACTGTTTTAAGATGGTCATACCAAGGGGCCTGGGTTTCTACTAAGATAACATAAGGAACTGTTTTAAGATGGTCATACCAAGCGGTCTGGGCCTTGGTTTCTACTAAGATAACATATGGAACTGTTTTAAGATGGTCATACCAAGGGGCCTGGGTTTCTACTAAGATAACATATGGAACTGTTTTAAGAAGGTCATACCAAGGGGCCTGGGTTTCTACTTAGATAACATATGGAACTGTTTTAAGATGGTCATACCAAGGGGCCTGGGTTTCTAATAACATAACATATGGAACTGTTTTAAGATGGTCATACCAAGGGGCCTGGGTTTCTACTAAGATAACATATGGAACTGTTTTAAGATGGTCATACCAAGGGTCTTGGGTTTCTACTAAAATTACATATGGAACTGTTTTAAGATGGTCATACCAAGGGGCCTGGGTTTCTACTAAGATAACATATGGAACTGTTTTAAAATGGTGATACAAAGAGGTCTGGGCCTGGGTTTCTACTAAGATAACATATGGAACTGTTTTAAGATGGTCATACCAAGGACCTGGTTCTGGGTTTCTACTAAGATAACATATGGAACTGTTTTAAGATGGTCATTCCAAGGGGCCTGGGTTTCTACTAAGATAACATATGGAGCTGTTTTAAGATGGTCATACCATGGACCTGGGCCTGGGTTTCTACTAAGATAACATATGGAACTGTTTTAAGATGGTCATACCAAGGAGCCTGGGTTTCTACTAAGATAACATATGGAATTGTTTTCAGATGGTCATACCAAGAGGCCTGGGTTTCGACTAAGATATCATTTGGAACTGTTTTAAGATGGTCATACCAAGGACCTGAGCCTGGGTTTCTACTAATATAACATATGGAACTGTTTTAAGATGGTCATACCAAGGGGTCTGGGCCTGGGTTTCTACTAAGATATAATATGGAACTGTTTTAAGATGGTCATACCTAGGGGCCTGGGTTTCGAATAAGATAACATATGGAACTGTTTTAAGATGGTCATACCAAGGGGCCTGGGTTTCTACTTAGATAACATATGGAACTGTTTTTAAGATGGTCATGCCAAGGGGCCTGGGTTTCTACTAAGATAACACATGGAACTGTTTTAAGATGGTCATACCAAGGGGTCTGGGCCTGGGTTTCTACTAAGATAACATATGGAACTGTTTTAAGATGGTCATACCAAGGGGCCTGGGTTTCTACTAAGATAACATATGGAACTGTTTTAAGATGGTCATACCAAGAGGCCTGTGTTTCTACTAAGATAACATATGGAACTCTTTTAAGATGGCCATACCAAGAGGCCTGGGTTTCTACTAAGATAACATATGGAACTGTTTTAAGATGGTCATACCAAGGGGCCTGGGTTTCTACTAAGATAACATATGGAACTGTTTTAAGATGGTCATACCAAGGACCTGGGCCTGGGTTTCTACTAAGATAACATATGGAACTGTTTTAAGATGGTCATACCAAACGCCTGGGTTTCTACAAAGATAACATATGGAACTGTTTTAAGATGGTCATACCAAGGACCTGGGCCTGGGTTTCTACTAAGATAACATATGGAACTGTTTTAAGATGGTCATACCAAGGGGCCTGGGTTTCTACTAAGATAACATATAGAACTGTTTTCAGATGGTCATACCAAGGGGCCTGGGTTTCTACTAAGATAACATATGGACTTGTTTTAAGATGGTCATACCAAGGGGCCTGTGTTTCTACTAAGATAACATATGGAAATGTTTTAAGATGGTCATTCCAAGGACCTGAGCCTGGGTTTCTATTAAGATAACATATGGAACTGTTTTAAGATGGTCATACCAAGGGGTCTGGGCCTGGGTTTCTACTAAGATAACATATGGAACTGTTTTTAGATGGTCATACCAAGAGGCCTGTGTTTCGACTAAGATAACATATGGAACTGTTTTAAGATGGTCATACCAAGGGGTCTGGGCCTTGGTTTCTATTAAGATAACATATGGAACTGTTTTTAGATGGTCATACCAAGGACCTGGGCCTGGGTTTCTACTAAGATAACATATGGAACTGTTTTAAGATGGTCATACCAAGAGGCCTGTGTTTCGACTAAGATAACATATGGAACTGTTTTAAGATGGTCATACCAAGGGGTCTGGGCCTTGGTTTCTACTAAGATAACATATGGAACTGTTTTAAGATGGTCATACCAAGCGGCCTGGGTTTCAAATAACATAACATATGGAACTGTTTTAAGATGGTCATACCAAGGGGCCTGGGTTTCTACTAAGATAACATATGGAACTGTTTTAAGATGGTCATACCAAGAGGCCTGGGTTTCTACTAAGATAACATATGGAACTGTTTTAAGATGGTCATACCAAGGGGCCTGGGTTTCTACTAAGATAACATATGGAACTGTTTTAAGATGGTCATACCAAGGAGGCCTGGGTTTCTACTAAGATAACATATGGAACTGTTTTTAAGATGGTCATACCAAGGGGCCTGGGTTTCTACTAAGATAACATATGGATCTGTTTTAAGATGGTCATACCAAGAGGCCTGGGTTTCTACTAAGATAACATATGGAATTGTTTTAAGATGGTCATACCAAGGGGCCTGGGTTTCTACTAAGATAACATATGGAACTGTTTTAAGATGGTCATACCAAGGGGCCTGGGTTTCTACTAAGATAACATATGGAACTGTTTTAAGATGGTCATACCAAGAGGCCTGGGTTTCTACTAAGATAACATATGGAACTGCTTTTAAGATGGTCATACCAAGTGGCTGGCTGGGTTTCTACTAAGATAACATATGGAACTGTTTTAAGATGGTCATACCAAGGACTGGGCCTGGGTTTCTACTAAGATAACATATGGAACTGTTTTAAGATGGTCATACCAAGGACCTGGGCCTGGGTTTCTACAAAGATCACATATTGAACTGTTTTAAGATGGTCCATACCAAGGGGCCTGGGTTTCTACTAAGATAACATATGGAATTGTTTTCAGATGGTTATACTTAGGGGCCTGGGTTTCTACTAAGATAACATATGGAATTGTTTTCAGATGGTCATAACAAGAGGCCTGGGTTTCGACTAAGATAACATATGGAACCTGTTTTAAAGATGGTCATACCAAG